>PVHP010000147.1:0-52505 GCA_004024765.1 Zapus hudsonius
ATCAAGTATATTGATAGTTAATTGCTGTCAAAGTAACAAAACAAAATAAAAATAGTTCTTTGTGTACTGGCTCTTGGAAACATAATGCAGTTTGTATACCTAAAATATGTGCAGTGTGTCAGAACCATCTGAGTTTTTACCCAACTGCATGGTAAATCTCCTGACCTGTATAATTTATTGTGATTTTCATTTGTTAAATCTCTGGTGTTGTCTACATTATAGTATTTGCTGATGAAGAAACAGGAAACACATTTTAGTTTGTTACCTAGTGTTTCCGATGTTCTGTCAACTGCACTGTGTCAAGGACAAATGTTCCTTTCACCATCTGGCTATTTATCTTTTAAGAAGTTTGAATTCCTTTTATTTAAAAAAAAAGCATCTTTGAACATTTATCCTTGTTTAGACAAATTTTGCAAAGAACATGATTATATATCACTTGACTGAAAACATTGTGGAAAAAAATTACAGAAGTTTGTCTTCATGTTTTTGATGCTTAGTCCTGAAATCATTTGCTAATCAAGACAACTGAACTGCCTAAGGCTAATATCATAAGGCACAATACTCAAAATGGATTCATTTTTAATAAATGTATGTGGGAAGTCATATTCCAAGTGGTTTTCCCTTATCTTCTTTTTCCCCCAAATCTGATCAAGTCAATGGTGTCATACCTTGTGCTGTGTCTGAGAAAGAGCGCATATTAGCAATCAAATGAAATGTGAGCTTTCTTATTGCGTCTGTGGACTCAGATCCCTTGTGTTTAGTGGAGTGGAATAATTCACTTGTCATCAGTAAGAAGGTCCTGGTCCAAATTTGCCTTAAGTTTCAATGAAGTAGTTAAGAATTTGAGTTCCTAAAGTACTTAGAGTGTGAACTTTGGGTAGATGTTCAGGTGCAAAGAGAATTGGTAATATCACCTAATATGTAAATAGATCATCAAATGTTTGCCTAGTATCTATGTTTAGCCCCTCTTTAGGATAGAGAGAATGTCAAGTAAGATATTTTAAGTCAGATACCTTACAGTAGAAGAGGGAGTATAAAGCACAAACACATAAAGAACAAGACATTTAAAATGACTTAAATATAAAAACCAGAGGTCACAAGGGTATTTGTGATTTTACATTATGTACCTTTTAATGTAGACCTAAACATACTTATTTGAATAGAACCAAAACAATTATTGAACTATTTTTTGCAATGCACTGAAGTAGGTGCTTCCACATTTAAGAGAATGTGCTTCGTTTGGCTGCATGAGGAAGGTTTGTTCCTATGCTCTTGAGATGCTTTTAGTCTAGCTATAAAGACAACTCATAAAGACATAAATAAAAATATGGTATAAATAATGAAAATGACAATATAAAATGTGACACAATATGGTCCATTACAAGTTTAAATACATTCTGGTTTTGGTAGTATAGGCCTTTAATCCCACTTGGAAGGTAGTAGGATTGTCATGAGTTCAAGGCCAACCTAGGGCCACAAAGTGAGTTCCAGGTCAGACTGTGTGAGAGTAAGAACCTGCCTTGGGGAAAAAATGCTATGGCACTAATTATCAGCATGGGCATATGGATAATATATTCATATAAATTTATAAGATGGAATAGGACTTTGGAGAATTGAAGAATAAAGGTTGTCATAGTCAGGCACATGCTGCTGGGATGAATCTTCAAACCAGGCATAGTTTATGGGAGGAAAGGATATATTGAAGCCACAGATCCCAGTGAAGTTCCATAATGGTGAAAGAGGCTGGTCCCCTTTCACAGATCCAAGCAGAGAGAGAAGCCCAGCACCAACACCACACACACACACACACACACACACACACACACACACACACACACACACAAGCAAAACAGGCAGGGTAGAGAGAGAATATTTTCTCTCCCCTTTAAAGCCTTAGGGTGGGGCCTTGCAACCCTATCCCAAACTTGCTGGCTTTCTGAGTCTCTGGAATTTCCTTCCTGTACTGCCCTCTCAGGAAGGGATGTTCATTTTTAGCTTCTTTGAGCTACCTTACATCCTGCCCCCTACTGAGAGGGCTGCCTTCCTGTGAACATCCTCAGAGACCCATCCAACATTACTAAAAAGGTCAAGTTGACAACAAAACTTAACCATCACATAGGTGAAACATAAACAGATAGTGATATCATATTCAGAAACTTAGGAGCAGGGCATAAAGCACATGGATGGTCTCATAGTGAAGTTTCACAAAACATGCTAAAGCCAGGTTTTGAAATGTCTTTATATGATGGTTGTGCAGTACTATATCAAAACAGCAGAAAGCAGCTAAAACTGTAGCAGAGAAGTTGCACAATAAAATTCATAGCACCATAATAATGAATTTGGTTTTACAATTCAGAAGAGAGAATGGATGAAATCTAGAGGATGGACAGTGTCTCAGCATGCTTCCATTTTCCAGATGTACCATTTGTAAGGAGTGGCTAGATCTGGGTCAACAATCTAGATTGCTCTCAGCCAAGAGAAATGGAATGTTAGAGAGAAGGTAGGAGGATTTATCAGTACTGATCAATTGTTGGCATGAAGGATCAAGAAAACTTTTAAAATGAAAAATGGAAAAGAGACAGAGAAACAGAAGTGCCAACCTTGTTTAAAAGGAAAGAAAATTAATTTGTGTATATTGCATAAATAATAACTAGGATAGAGAATCAGGATGCAGAACAGGGAGCTGGGATTGTAAAACTGCAATCCTGAAAGGAGGCCAAGCCTGAGGATTCTGGAATCATCTAGAAGAGTCCTTTCTGGGCTGGGGATGTGATTGTGTGACAGGTAGAGTGCTTGCCTAGCATGCTCATCACTTTGGGGTGGAGTCCCAGCACCACACTACATCAAACCAGGTAGGGTAGCACATGCCTATAATTCCAGCACTGGGAAAATGGATTCAAGAAGATCACAGTTCAAAGTCTTACCATAGTGAATTTAAAGCCAGCCTTGGCTACCAGAGATTCTGTCTCTAATAATAATAATAATAATAATAATAATAATAATAATAATAATAATAATAAAGCAGTGAGTGGTTTTTAGCTTGGAACAGTTTTGCTTCCAGAGAATATCTGGTAGTGCCTAGAGGCATTTTTGGTTGTCACACCTGAGAAGAGTGCTACTGATACATACTGGGGACAAGCCAGAGGTCCTGCCAGGTGCCCTCCATGCATAAAACAGTGCTCACAGCAAAGAATCATCCTGCTCCCAAATGCCAGTAGTGCTAACCTTGAGAAATCCTGATCTAGGGAAGCAGGATTGATACAACTTTCAGAGAAATGGTACCAAGCAAATGATACCATATAGCACCATCATCCAAAAGACCAAGGACTGCTTAGCAAGTGCACATATTATGAGGTTCCAGTACATTGTGGAACTAGCATGAGACAAGGAAAAAAGAGTACTAGAGGAAAACATGAACCAGTTTATTATCCAACAGATACATATTGAACAGTTCTGGGTAAACTATCCTGCCCTCTTCTAGCTCATATACAAATATGACAGATAATGATCAGATGAAGGAGAGAATTAGTATATGATGGCAAGTACATAAAACAGGGTCCCTGGAAAGAAAGAGTTTGGGGGACTGGAGTGGGAAGGGCATGATGACTACTTTGGAGGAGATGGTGAAGTAAGGCTCTCTGAAGTGACATTAGGCTTAGAATGAAAAGAAGAGCCAGTTACAAGACAAACTGGAATGATTCTGTCATAGATTCCACCAGAGGAGAAAGAACTTAAGGGAACTCAGAAATATCAAACTATGAAGAGTTGCATTAGTTACTTGAGGAAGTCCTTAAAAGCTGAAGTCTTAAAAGATAAAAATATAAATTATAATTCTAAATATTACAACCTTCATTTATAGAAGGAAATAAATCCAGTTTGGGATTTGGGAGATTTAGGTAATACTGCAGGAGGATCCAGGTAGAGTCTGTCGCAATATGTCAAGCACTTGCTATTCGCCACAATTTTCTTCACAAAAATTAGACATCCCTCACACAGCACAAATCCATACAGTGATGGCAGGGGGATGCTAATATTAATCATACCTTTTCTGTCTTTTCTTCCCTAGGTTTCACAAGGCTTGCTGCTCAGGCAGTGTCTATTGTAATCAGCAAGTTACCTACGGTGATTGCATGTTTGCCTCCCCCAATTAAATACTTCTTTTTTCTGTCTGAGAGGAAAATGTCAAAAAACTTTCTTGAATCAAAGAAAGCTGGTCTGCTTGTCTGGAACTTGATTGTAATTATATGTTGGATACTTGAGGATGGGAACACTGTGGAACTTTTAACAGGTGCCTCCCTTGACAGATGGGCTAAAGAGAAACTTGGTTTAATTTGTGGTTGCTTGGAAAGCATCCTGGGAAAGCAAAATAGCCCTAACCAACTGACCCAAAGGGTTATACAAAGCATTGAGCAGCAAAAACCCAACTGGATCGATCAGCATCTATTGAAAGCAAGGACACTGAGCACCAAATGGTAAAGTCATGCTTGCTGTTTCTGAATTTCAAGTGTTTTCACAGTAATAGAACCACTAGTATGCCTCAGCAACAAAATATTGTCAGATGGGCAGCACTGGCTTTTGGCTTAAATCATGGGAACTTTGACGAATGTAGAAAAAGATAAGTATTCCACTAAACACTGGACTGTTAGATGTTGCTTATCTTCGTAAAATTTGAACCCCATGATAGGCAGGAGCATTATTCTTGTTTAGTCACCTTCTTAAGGTTTCAGATTAAAAGGGTGTAAATCCAGGGGAATTAAGTTTCATTCCTTTTCTGTGTGCAAACAGGTATCTAGTGGATAGCCTGAGGCATTTTGTAAATGGGGTGGGCACGGAGGCTGAGTTAAGAAGGAATTAATGGATCTAAAAGGCTTTTTATTGCTTTCTGTGTACCTGATTGTCAAAAAGTACACATTTTTCATCTGGTAATATAAGAATCCCAGAGGGCAACTGGGGCATATCACACTCAAGCTATAAACACACCCAGCTGTTTCAGTATGAAAATGTCAGGTTTCTCAAAGGTTTGTCACCAACAGCTAAGTGATTTGTAGTATTGCAAAGATGTTTAAGGGTCTCTGATGAATTCAAATATGTACATAGAGTTCTCCTGTCTTAAAATTAGTCTTCAAGTATTGAATTGCATGATACTGAGAAAGGAATTCCGGTTCAGGTGGTCTGCAGATCACTAAGTTAGCCCATTGTTTAAAGCCCCACCACCACCGTGTTTAAAGGTATAATCATGTGGCTAACAGACACTAGTATAACTTTCTGCTTGAAATGACTAAAAATCACTTGCAATATGGTTGCTCTTACTGGCAGATGGTAGACTGAGGTGGACAAATATAAGTCTCTTATAAATGGGTCACTTAGGCTTTTCTAAAGCCTCATATTTAAGGGTGATACTGTGCTGACACACTGGAAGAATCAAGTAACATTAAAGTTATTAGCATCAAGCTCCGAATTAGTAACTGTCCATTACTAATAAGTCTTGTAAAATACATTGCATCCACTGGCTCTTTACTTGGTATTAATATGTAAGACTTCATATTAATCCATATCGTGTAAAGTTGGTAACCAAGATTTTCCTGATCCTGTCATATTAAAATTTACTTCTAGGGTGTTCCATGGCTGGGACCAGCAATAGAAGTTGTGCAAATACTTAGGCACATTGACAGTGACTTTCTTAATCTTTTTATTTGTATTCACTACCAAATGACAGGCTTTAATCCAGTGACTAACAGATTAAGGCCAAATGTCATTATGCATGGCAGTGATTTTAAAAGAGAGAGGAAAAAGAAGTCTAAAATAACAGATCTGATTATAGTTTGAAAGATAAATTTATGGTATTATTGACTTAGGAGCTCCTCTGTCAAATAAGATCTATTTAAAGAAATTTCTAACTAATAAATTTAGGATGCTAGAGGTAATCCAGAAGTTAATTTTTTTGTTGTTAAAAGCAAGTCAGATAATCCTTGAAAGGATAACTGAGACAGACACTGAGGATACCCCACACAATCCAAGGCAGAAATCCAGATACTCCTAAGATTTCAACAATAAAGCAGACCTAAAACTTGCCCACCATGACTCAGGGATCTGAGCAGAATAGGAGGCTGAAAGAGCCATGCTTGGGGAGAATATCCAGAGTCACTGCCCCCGCTCAGCAACAACAACAACAACAACACAGACACACACACACACACACACAAAACCCACCCTGGCTACAATCCATAACCCCCTATCCTATGGACTGGTCCATCAAGCCCACTGAGGAGGGCCCCCAGCAGTTTCAGGACAGGGAGGAGGGAAATGGGGGTACCATCATAAGACTTGCTCACACAATGTCTCTAATTATTGACAATAAATATGGAAAAAAGTTGATTTTGCTTTACAACATAGCACCAACACATCTAGTAGCACCTATGGTAGTGTTGTGCAGCTGATATCTCATTGATAAGCTCATTCTCAAATAATTCCTTAGCTAGTTTTTCATGCATCAAACATGAAAAATTATTGATTTTGTTTTACAGCCTTCAAGGGCTCTGAATAATTAGGCACAATAATATGTGTTTTCCAATTTCATAAATGTCATCAACATATGAAAATGCATGCAGACTTAGTTATTTAATACATATATTGGACAAAGAGTTACATTTAACTCAATTTAGATAACAAGTTCACAAGCTTGAACGCTCTATGTATGTTTCCTCTTGATTCTGATTTCAAATTGACTCTCTGATATACACATGAACTTCTACCTCCAAATACTTCTCATAAATTGAGAATTGTTTAATTCATGGATCTATGAGGAAACTGTATAAGGCATTTCAAATCATGCTGTCTATATTAGGCAGAAGGTGGCCTTAGCTTTACCATAGAGTTCTTTTTTTTAATATATTGGATATGTGCATTTAAATTAAAGTAGTTCTTCTGTTTAATTACTCATGAAGATTATCTTGGAAGCCTATAATATCACTTAGCTAGGTTTTATTTGCATCCAGATTTAGCTTTGGTTTTATGGAAATGGTGAAAATAACTGCAGTGAAGAGTGGCAGCTTGTCTTGCATAGTGCCGGAAAGCATTACTATTCATTAAAATCACCTTCACTCTGTAGGAACTCTCAAGCTGTAAACAGTCAACTTAGATTCTGGAGAACACACAGCCCAAAAAGTAAAGAAATGCCTGTCTTTGCAAAGTAATTTGTCGAGTTGAAGATTATTGTTTTTCATCATGGTGACCCTGATTTGGCTGGCTGGGTGCATATACAGATTAAGATTAATGCAGTTATTCCTTGGCTAAGGTCTGCCTCTTTCAGGGCACATTCTCCCTAATGGCATGATTGATAGGCAGTCCCAAATCCAGAGAGGAACTCATTAATCATAGCATTGACTGAATCCAATCATTTGCTTCACCTGCACAGTGATGGACAGGAAAGGATACAATTCAGGGGCTGACACTGAGATACTTCTTTGTGGGGGGAGGGCTCAACTTTTTTCAATGTCAGCCTCTGCCAACTCTTGACAAGAAATGTTGCTTGCAGCCTGTATGCAGCTTCAAAAAGTTTTGTGCAAATTTCTCTTATTGTAACATTGTTTTCTCTGGGAAATTTGCTCTAGCCAATGAATAGCTCTAAGTCAGTAGGAGTCATTTTTCCCTTTATTATTGTTTGTTTAGCTGAGCTTACACACATGATCTTGAATTTCCTTTCTTGAGAAGGATGTTTTGAAGCTACATGTGGAAGCAATAGCAAAGTTAATGTCCAGCAGCTGGGCATCATTTGGTTTAGCCTTCAGGTCAGCGGTACCGACTCTTAGCAGAACTAATTTTATAATCATGGCAAAATCTCAATAATGAGCTGCAGTATATAGCTGATTACACCACAGTAAATTTCATTTAGTCTGGGAAACAGTGGAAAACTATGAATAGGTCTACAAATACTTAGATTGCAAAGCCCAACATAATTTAATAGCAATTATGGGAAGAATTAGTATGTCATATGTATGCTATTTGATGACTATCATGTTGTTTTACAAGGGTATATTTTGAGATGTTTAACATTTTTGTGATCCATTACTAGCATGCAAATATTCTAAATCAAAGTAAATACAGGGATTCTTTGAAAAGACATGTTTCAGGACTACACCTTCAACATTCCTTAAAGCATGACTACCAGTAGACCCTTCTCTGGAAGAATAATCAGAGTAGTTACTTTTGCTAAATATTTGTTTCAAGGAAGAAGCAATATACGGAATATATATATATATATATATATATATGTGTGTGTGTGTGTGTGTGTGTGTGTGTGTGTGTGTGTGTGTGTGTGTACATGTTTAAAAGGCAACATGTGTCAAAGGCTAATTTAAAATACCCAGCGGTAAACACAGGGTGGGCCTTGAAGCACCCGGCCTATCCTTAGAATCACAAGCTCTCCTTTTTGACACTTTAATTAGTCTTTAATGTGTTCTAAGACAGGTATAAAGAGGAATCTACAAAAGACAGAACACTAAAGCTATTTCTAGAATCAAAGATAGTTTTTATCCTCAAAGAGAAAATACAAATTATTTCTTACATGTTCTTAAAAAGAAATGTTTTGTTTTCATTCCTTGATTATAGCAATTTCAACAATTGCAGTAATGGGGAAATGTTTTATAGATAGGAGTATAAATGCAATAAAAATGTTTGAAAGAAATGATTCAGTTTTTTTAAAAAGCTTTCAGGTGCTCCATTCCAAGGCTCTATTTATGTGAGTAGTGGTCGTTTGGGAGGCTTACCTATGTGAACAAAGTCTTTATGAACACTTTGAATACGAGATTTACATCTACTTTCCACACTCAATCTCTCTGAACATTTTCCTTCTTTACAGTTATTTACCACTGATACCTATTCACTGTCTTTGAACTTAGTGCACTGATGGCAATGGAGGACAGCACAGTCCTAGAAGAAGGAGAAGCTGCTCTTGATCTGACTGAGCAGAAAATAAACACGATGGTCCTGGATCTCTGCCACAAACCAGGTGGCAGCGAGTACCTGAGGCAAATTTATCACATCATGCGGCTCAATGAGGTAGGGAAACGGCCTTTTTACCGAGCAATTAGGTGGGTACTGGCCTGAGGCAGCGTCTGCTGGCAGCTAAGGGTTAGTCAAGGAGGTGATGATACTTCTTAAAGTCAATACCAAACTCAATATTGCATTATTAATAGATTCTAGTCAGCCCTGGCTGTTCTGCATTTGTACAGAAAAAAGCTTCATGAAACAATGTAGGTTTTATTTATATGATTTAGACAATAAAACAGCTCATAAACTCAGTTCAGTTCTGAATTGAAACTAGAGGTGTAGTTTGGGAATTGTGTGTTTGTAGCCTGTAAAGCTGCAGCTAAAATCTGGTATTTAGAACTGAAGGATTTTCTGAAGGAAGACATGGTTATTTTTCTGAAAGCATTATTCTTGTGTTGAAGTTGTAGATTTCTGTGTAAAAAAAACTACAGAAAATTACTAAAAATTCTTTGGAGTGGCCTGATAAATACAAGAAAGTTAATTAATCCACACACCCCAGATAGAACCAATCTTATAAATGCCTCGTTTGTGCTGAGTTAAACCTCTGTCCTTGCATGCTTTGAAGTTTTCTAGAGAAAATATGAATAGTAGTTATCCCAGATAGTCACTAAAAACTATGTAAGTTTATTATTTCAACAAGGTTTTTATTTTTATTTGTACCTGAATTAGAATGACATGTCTGAAATTATGTTTATTCTTGTAAAAACATGAATGTAATTCTGGGATAGTAAAAATTGTATGATATAATATGATAATGTGAATATATGTAGTGTTTTATCTCAATAATGCAGACCTTTAAAACCTTATATTATCAATTGGTGAATTAAAAATGTTATGACATTTTACAACCTAGTTGCATAAAAGTTCTCTGAACCAAAAAATTAATTAAAAAATAAAAGTTTTCTAAACCAGTTGCTGAGAATTACTTCATGTAAATTTTATGGTGCTAATCAGGTAGGTCATAAACAGGTGACCTGACAGTATATTCAATGATGACAAGATGTGACCTAAGAAAATCCAGGAACTCCTGGCTTTGCCTAACTTAATGTCCTCTCCTGAAAAGTCACATTCTTCAATGGTATGTCCAATTGGCCACTCTGATTTCCCAAAGCAATTGTGTGTTGTAGTATGGTTACCCTCAGAGCATGATTATGCAGTCTCATAGTGGCCATTAGGATAGGAACAGCTAGGATAAATTGCCAAACTGATAAAATTATCAGTAATTATAAAAACCAATGTCATCAGAAAGTAGGATGAGTACTTACTGTGTGCTAATCATCTAATCTATTCTTCCCTCAAGAACTTGTGTGACTTGGAGGCAGTGTCCTGAACAGGTAGACAATGAAATCTTTGCTGTGCTACCAACCATCAAATTTTGGTCAATGAAGTTGAGTTAGGATTTTTCTTTTGTTACATCTGGAATCTATCTATTCTTAAGGGAGTGTCCATCCTATGGGATAGTAAGTATTGAGAAGTTTATTCTTCCAAATGAGGCATGCACAGCAAGGAAAGAGGTATAATGTTAGGTGAAGCTGAAGGCAAACCAAGTAGAAGACTTCTGCCATGTGACTAATATAAAACCATTGCCAAGAAGCTCAAAAAAAGGATTATTGAATCACTAATACTGTGATTGCTTTAAATACGAGACATCATTGAGCCGTGGTTGAAATTGTACTGTAATGAATATTTGTTTTCTGTATGTATTCCAGATGTATTCTAGATGTGCTGCAAAATAGTATGCAAAAGGACAAAACTATTTATCACATTATAGTCCTGGAGAGATTTACATGGGAAAATGGGTTTACATATTTGTCTTTTGAGATGAAGATAAGAAGTCCAAGTAATAAAAAGTGCAACTATAGATGAGGTCCCATCCCTGAGCACAGATGAGAGGCTGGGAGTCTTTTTCGTGATCTTTAGTTAGCGTGATAGCTGAGATCATCAGACAGGTAGAGCACTCCAGTGGAGGGAAGGAGACAGAAGTGGTGGTAGAGAAGTAAACAGTGATGGAACTGCAACAAATGGAATTTAAGAAACAAGTAGGTAATTTGAAGAAATAGCCCTGATTAAGTCTGATTAAAGCATTACAAGAGCAAAGAATCTCATTTGTTTATGTATAGCCTAGGATGTACTCAAACTCACAATAATCCTTCCACAGTCTCCCTAGAAACTGGTTTTTAAGAATACTTATCATTGTAACAGAGAGATTGATGCGAGAGAAAAATGGCATTTTGTTCACGACTTGCAACACTGCGCTTTCCTCCTATTTTTTTTCTTTTTGTATAGTGAAACAAATCAAAACATGGTTACATAAAGGAAAATCAGTTTTAAAAGGTAGCAAAACAAAGCATTTTCCAATAAATATGTTTATTACTTCTAAATTTTTAATTTCATAAAAAATTTATAATTTTGTTGTTTCTGTTGTATATTCTAAATCTAAACATAATGTGTTTCCTATGACTTGGTCATTAATAATGTTTACTAAGGGTAGCTGCATGTCATTACATTTCCTAAAGAAATGAGTTTTACAGTGAGCAAGTTTAAGAAATGACTATTATTGTTAAGTATAGTAACGCTTCATTTAGATCTTTAGAGTGTCCGGATCTAAAATTTTCATTCTCCAGTGGACAGTGCACAGTGAACCAAGACCAGATATGTGGCTTCTAGCCCCAACTCTACCACTCACTCCCATGAGCCTTCAGGCTTGTTTCTGACCTTTCAGAACCAACCATTGAGTCTTCTGTTGAGCTAGTTTCTGAAACTTTCATTGTCTTCCCTGGGGATTCCTGTTAGTGGGCTGATTCTTATTTGGTGACAGGCAAGATTCTACTTTTCTAACAAGCTCCCATGTGAGGCTGAACACAGGATTCTGGGTAGCAAATGTTTTCAGATGACCACTGAAGTTCTCCTCAACTCTATCATTGTGAAATTTGTTCTAACTCTAATCCTAGGTAGGGGGAAATGTAATATATTAAAAGCCAAGGGAACCTTTATTTTTATGTATTAAATGATTTCATTAATACATAGCACTTGTAAGTTGATGGCATTATTTTAATTTGTTATCTTCCAAAAAGAATCCCATAAAACAGATTATGGGTAAAAAATGAACCATAATGCAAGAGATTATCTTATTTTTTGCCCAGGACTACACTGGCAGTTGGAAAATTAGAATTACATATTTTGAGTTTCTACTGAACCTTGATATTTTTCAGTCTACAGTGTGGAAATGAAGTGTGGAGGAGCTTGTATTATAAACAATCCTGAACAGAATGAAATTCTTTGTAGTAAAATATCAGAATACTTACTGCTTGACTAAGCCTGAAGTATAACTATACTTAATAAATGAATGAGCAATCATTTAACTGTGTATAATTGTTCACTGAAGTCTATTTTGGTAGCCAGACATGCTAATAATGAACCAGTGATGAGACCTACCTCTTGAAAAGATTCTGACATAGGAAATACTCATTCATCATATGAGAATTTGTTAAATGGTTTTTTAATCTATACTATATATTAGACAAACCTATTTTTGATAGGTTTATTGTAATAATGATTGGTATTCTGTTGTGTATCTTCTGAGAACATATTCTTCCTGAGGCAAGTAATATACTGTAACCTAGTACATATGCTGAAAGGGTGAACTTAGATATTGGTCAGTTTATTGTTAAAGAAAAAGTATGCTTCTCACCATCCTAACTTGTAATTTTCTTTCCTTGCAGGAATACTTAAAAGAACAGCTGTTTTCTATGAATGGTTCAGAGGAAAAGCCATTACCCACTCGACCTTTAAAGATGACCTTGAATGTAGAAGATCAGCCTTCTGTCTTTAACCCTTTCCATGTGTATAAGGTGTTTAGTGAAAGCATGCTAGATCAGGTAAGAGAAAACCAAATGGTAAATTTATTTTAAATGTATGATTTCTCTTAAAAAGATGTACAACAAATACTGTTTGGATATTGATGCGACACTTTTTGGGCTACAAAACAAAAATTCACGCATTATTTATAGGGCCTGTATGAATGATTTTTTAAAAGTATTTTATCTTCTTTGTATTAAACTGATTCATATGTTTGGCCTTAACTTTTGACTACACCAGTTTGACATAGGCAGAGGAAACATATGTTATATGGAGTCTACAGAAGGTCCAAAGAACCAGGCATTTTGTAATATTCTCCCCTCCGTTGCCGCCCCTTCCCCTCCCTCAAAGCATCTTCCTATGTCTATGAATATATTAGGTAAATTAGGAAGAATTTTTTAAATATATATTTATTGTCCATAATGAGTTACATTATTTAGTGGGCAAACAATGAGTTGTTATCCAGTAAGAGTTTTAAATAAATTATTTACTACTAAGTGGTAGAGCATTAAGCTTCAACTATAGCCTTAGACCCATTCTGAAATTTAAAACGAGTTTATTAATGACTTCAAAGCCAATATACTTAGGATAAAGTCAATGTGATAAATATTTTTTTTTAAAGTCAGGTAATGTCATGAAACTTATTCTGAAAGTTTTAGTAGTTACATGAAAGATTCTCTTTCCACTAAAGTACTTGAAATTTAAAGTTGCTTTTGATTTGTTTGGTCTTTCGCTATTTTATTTTTTCCACTTGAAGCCTCTTGACAGACAATTTGAACTAGCAGGGCAGAAGAGAAGAATGGCTTGACCTAGAGCTCTGATGAAAATAAGAATTAAAACAATGGCCTAATTCGGCATGCAGATAATATTTTTACCATGCCTGTTAGAGCTCTCGTCTACATTCATCAATACTGTAGTAGAGTAAGACCTTCAAATGCTGACAACCTGAGGCAGAATTCTCCTGCTCTGTGACAGGATTGTAGTGCTCGATTAATCAGCAGGTGACAGGGGATAGCTCTTGTTGGATTTTAAAGATCAGCCTGGACTCTTGTTATCCAAATGATTTAGTTTTCAGGAGAATAAGCATCTATAATACTCTAAAATTTAATATAGAAGAGAGTTTATTGGCTGCTTTCTTGCATTGTGTGTTATCTTGCTCCAAACCATAAGTAATTATTGCAGTTGCTAAATTATCCTTATGTTATTTAAATAAATAGCATGTTTTATTGAGTTCTGAATTATGAGATTATTCTTTCACAGTCATTTTTCTCCTTACTCTGCCGTGAAATTATCTATTAATGAGGGAAAGAGTCATTTATGTTATTTATACTTGAAAGTCCCTATAATTTCCTCCTTACAGCATTTTCTTAACCAAAAAGGCAACATTAGTGTCACATTCTAATTAAGCCATGTCTTTGAATTTGAGTTTTAGCACTTGCAAGTTTTCTTATTTAGTATTTCTCAAAGAGTATCCCTCCCAAAGAAACCTGTTGGGCAAATGCCATTAATATTTGGAAAAATAACGACTCAAGAATTGATTTATATTTTTATAAATAATGACTACATCCCCAAATAGATTTATAAATTAATTGTGGTCTCATTGGAATAAAAACCTTCTTCTAAGGACATGATTGATGTTATCTGTCCAAGTCCTTGTTCTGGATCCCCCTCCTTATTAGTTAGTCTATCACAGCTGGAGCTTTAATTTACTGATCATATTAACTATGATTAAGAACTAACAATGGAGTCTTCTCATTTATCAACAGTCAGCCACCTCAAAATGGAGCTGGAATTGGTCAAAATTGCTGCCAAATTATCTGGGACTGGATAAGATGACCTTCAGTATACTACTCCAAAACAGGTAATAAGATTGGAGATTTCTGGTGGGGGGGTCGTGTGCATGTGTGCGTGTGCATATCTGTGTATGTTTTGGGAAATATGAAAACAATATATTGGCTGGGTAATCTGTATTTTTACCTTCTCATATTTCTTATCTTTAAAAGAGTCTAAAATTATATATTTTCTAAATTCTGACTTCCATAGTGAGTATTTACAAAATTTGTTTATAGGATAAAATTAGTTGGCACTGGCCTCAATTTTAAATATTTTTGACTTTGTGTATTTGATAGTTCACTGTTATAAACTTCAAGAGTGAATGACTTGAATGTCATTAACAAGCTGTACCTTTGTTTACAACACTTTCATGAATGCATGCAAAATAACAGACCAAACCAACTAGTCTAATCAGGGAAAATTAAGTAAAACTGTCATGATTGAACTTTTCACTTTTGGGCTTGTTATTTTGACACTGTCTTGCTATACCTTCAGTTGCATATTATTTTACACACATGTGTGCCATACACACATCCATCCACACCATTATAACCCAAGGACTTAGCACAAAATATACACTTTTAAAATTTTGGTCAATTGGCAAGGTTTTAAAATTACTTTTAAATTTTCACAGAAAAATTTTATTTGAGGTATAAATTTTGAAATTTAAATTTTTCACATATTCAAATAATATGCATATATACATGTATGTGTACATAGAAGATTATTTTGTTATGTTTGCTCATAGATAAGCTTGAGGTTTATTTTCTGTTCAATTTTTCACATATCTATTTAACATTTACATTTTTTTCTTCTTTTTTAATATTTTATTTATTTATTTGAGAGAGAGAGGAAAGAGGCAGATAGAGAGAATGAGCATGCCAGGACCTCCAGCCACTGCAAATGAACTCCAGACACATATGCCACATGTGCTTCTGGCTTTATATGGGTACTAGAGAATGGAACTCAGGTCCTTCTGCTTTGCAGGTAAACACCTTAACCAATAAGCCATCTCTCCAGCCCTCTGTTCAATTTTTGTGATGTATTTTCATTTCTTGTTGCAAATACATTATCATTTCCCATATAATGACAATGATATAGCAGAATTGCCAAATCATCCTTGAGAAATCTAAATACATATAGGAGAATATTTTGAGACTGAAGTACTTCCCAGAAAATTCAAAATCCCCCGGACCTTTATTGCTAATAGAAGCTGTAACTTAGATCTGTGGTCATAATGGTAATCATAATATTTTACTCCTGAATTAAGCTCATTAGATATCAAATTGAACAAATGGGCATCTTACTCAGGAAACAGAGGTTTCCCCACATTAAGCATTCTGTACCCGATTTGTGAACATTACACAGTAGAGATACTCTGGTCCTGTCTCAGGGTCATTTGGAGACCATTTAGTTGGGGGCTTATGGAGAAGAGGCCAGGTCTTCTGTTGAACCTATAATTGTATGATGATATAAAATATTAAAGGTCTGACTAGAAACAAATTTTGAAATATAAGTATTTTTATGCTATTTGGAAAGTTTTGAGTTTATGTCAATTAATTGTAATATAGTTTCCTAATTTTCTTCAGCTGTGAATTGCTGCTTCTAATCTACCAAATGGTACTCTAGGAATAACACATCCTTCAAAACTTACTGCATTTGTATTGTATAATATTTGCTTTGAAGAGAATTTCTGTTTTCACTTGAATTGAATATTGTTATTTTGTTTAATAACTTCAGATATACTTTAATTAGATCACTAGTTGTTAAAGTCTGTTTTTCTGAGATATGTGCAGGAGTGAGTGGGAGAAAAGACCTCCTGCAAATTTAACCAGAAATAACAGGTCAAAATAGTGCTCTTGGAAAAGGTTCATGAATTTTTAATAGAAGCAGCTAGAATCTCATCTTAATAAGAAACTTTGATTTTTAAAGAATGGCATGAGAAGCATCCATGAAAACTACCACACACCACGAGCAACAATGAGCCTAATTGATCTACCTCAGGAAGAAGAAAGACACCTGAGAGTGTTTAATATCTTCCATCACATTCTCATTTATTTTAAGAATGCTATTTATGAGTTTTGATTGATATTGAGCTGATAAGGAAATGGTTTCCATTATTTTTCTCTAAAACATTCTCTCTCTCTCTCTCTCTCTCTCTCTCTCTCTCTCTCTCTCTCTCTCTCTCTCTCTCTCTCTCTTTGGCCTATCTGAAAATGCTGACTTTAAAAAAATTAAGCATTGAGTGTTTTGATAACATGGTTGTCTGGAAGATACATATTTGAAAATGAGACTGCAGAACATTGAGGCTTCAAAATTAGGGCTGTATTTTTCCAGCATCTGCAAGGTGCTCTTACTCTTTCTTACTCTATGACCATGGTCTTTAATGTTAGGCAAAGCCAAAAAGAGAGCCCGGAGCAGTTTAGCTGAGTATGCTCCATTCTTTCTCTCCAACTCACCACCCAAACAAGAGACTTCTTCCCCCTTTTGCTCCTCTTCTTGGTACTATCCTTCATCTGCCTCTACATTGTGGCTGTAAATGTTGCCTGAGGTCATAATGTTCCAAAGAAAAGTGAACTAAATACACAGTATGTAAAACATCCTGGAGTAGAGAATTCTTTTGGCTCCTCTGTAAAGATCCTTTTGTTTGGTCTCCAACTTCTATATAGTAAGCAGACCAACAGTGGTCTTAACTCTCCAGAGATGCCGTCCTCATCCATAGAAGAAAACAGACATGAGAAAGTGTGATTCCTGGTTGAGATCTTATCTTTGATCTTAGATTTCCATATGTCTACACATGAAGAGTGTTAAATGATCTGAAGGTTGCAAACAAAATACATTTTCAGAAAACAGTAATGTAGTGGCAGTATTAGTTCCGTCAGGTAAAAGAACTATAAAGTCTCTTAAGGATTAGTTGTGGTGTGAGGGATATAGGTCAACTGGTATTAAAATGCTTACCTGGCATGCACAAGAACCTGAATTCAATCCCATAAACTGAAAAAAAAAGAGATTAGTTAGAAATGAAGCCTCCATTCACCCTATTTATAGTAATTCCAGGCCTAAATCAGTAGTGCAGATTAGAACACTTATCAGGCCAGAGACCAGACAATGGGTCCATAGGTCTGAAGACAAAGAGGGAGAAAATCATGGAAGAGGTTCAAGAGGCCAAGAGAGCCATTCAGAAAATAAGAGACTAAAGAAACTATTACTGGAGAGACAGACACACTGAAGAGAATCTGGCGCCAGCAGGATCTGTAACGGGAAGCAGTACTGGCCATTTTTCTTTGGCTGGCTCTGGGCTGCTCCAAAGGCAAAGTAAACCTTGAAGTAGATTGCTCTGTGCCCTCTGACCCTCTCTGGCTTATCTCAAAGTTCCCTCCATTGGTGATACTTGGTAGGTCATCTTCTTCAGGTACTTTGGGTTCTGCCTTAGGGTCTTTGTACTGGTCATTCTCTCCACAGTTCACATGTCAGCACTGGCTCCATCTGGGGCAAAGACCTCCTGAAAGTCATCTTGCCTTATCACCCATCTGAAAGGACACTACAAAGCATCCTGCATTCTCTTCTAGGGTGTGTTCTGAGCAGAGTTATCACTCTCTGAAATCTTTTCTCAAAATTATCTATTTTCACATGTGTTGGGGGAGCAAGCCAGGGTCTCTTGCCCACTGCAAATGAACCCACACTTGTGCTATACTTTGTGTCTGCCTTTACATGGGTGCAGGGAACTTGAACTGGGGCTAGTAGAATTTGCAAGCAAACACCTTTAATTATTTAACTACTGTGCCATCTCCCCAACCTCAATACCTGAAATCTTAATTTTTGTTGATTATTTCAATCTTAGAGTAAAATATGAACTCCAGGAGATTAACACCCAACCTTCCTTATTTCAGCTATGATATCAATGCCTAGAACAGCTTTGACTACATAGTGAATGCTAAGTGGGTATTTGTTGAATGCATGCAGGCAGGCAGGCATGAATGAATGAAGAGTCAGAGTGCATAGAACAAGTTGTCTCCTGACAGGTGCACATAAAGCATTTTATCTCTAAATGTGATGTTGTATTAATGGCCATGTAGGTACAAGAAATATACTCTGGAAAAATCTCAAGTAAAAAATATGTAAATCCATATTTACTCTCTGTATCTTCAAAGTTTAGATGATAGATTAGTTAAACTATGTTTAGAATGCCTAGGGATCTGAAAAAAATTGTTATGGTAAATTTGGCTCAGATTAAAGAAAACTGGAAGCTAGTCTATATTTTTAATTAATTGGTCCACTTCAGGCTGTAACTCTGTCAGCAGCAAGTCTGTTCTGACTCTGTGATTCTTAAGTCTTTTGACATTTGAGTGAAAGGGTTTGTGTGTGTTTTTTTAATGATACTAAAAGTGGAAGGTAAAAAAATTTAAGATGGAGTTAGCTGACAACAATAGTCAACCTAGAATTTGTAAATTAATTATCACTGATTTGTGAGGCATTTGAAGATAAGCAAGTACCTGGGATATTAGAAAAGAGATCCTGGTGTACTAACAATAGACGAAAGTTTGCCATTATAGAACAGAAAGACAGCTTAGAGGTTCAGAAAATCAATATACATATATATATACATATATAATTTGTATATTACACAGTTTAATCTTTACTTTCCTACTATAATACATGCAGTGATTGCACCTTGATCTGCTGACATAATGCAGGTACTTCCTGCTCTTTCTTACTGTTCATAGTCTCTCACTTTGAAATAAATTCAGATGAGAGGGCTCCACAGTTCTCCATCCCTTCTTCCATGGCGGATCTCCAGATTGCCATTTTGATATTGTTTTCCTTGTCACCAGGATAAATTTATGCTCTTACTTTTCTCTTTATTTATTCAGACTAATTCCCAAGAATTGTGATGCTCAAAATAATCTCTGCATACAGTCAAGCACTATGCCAGTTTAACCATCTAAATATACTGCGTATGAGTTTGGCTTAGAGTTGAGCAAACACAATTAAATATGATGGCAGGAACAGCAGAAGGGGTGGTGGTGGCAGATTTCTGGCTATCAATTTGGGATCTTTCCAGGTGGACAATAACCATGCATCCAGGAGAAAAACAGAAATCAGAAAACGTGTTAGAAAGGAGCTGTTAATCTGTGAATTTGATTGTTTGCTGTCAGTATTAATAATTACCAAAGTACCTTGCTCTACATCAGATGGTAGTGTGTGCCCTGTGGTATGAGGAGAATAGGAATTACTATTTCTGGCCTCAGACTGTACTCTCCAGTGACCATTCTCAGGCAGTGCTACCATTAATGCAGTGTTTATGGTGGCTCTTAGCAGTAAATTCCTCGTGCAACGGCAGGCTGCCTGGGTATGGAGAGGTGGGCTTAAGGAAGAGGGGAAGCGGATTTTTCGAGTACACTCCTCTCAACCATTGCATATATTACATATGCCATGACATTTCAATTCGGGGCTTTATTCAGCTGTAGCTCCCTAGAGAACCCAATCGTTCCCACCTCTACCAAATGGCCTTAACCTGAATGACTCCTGACCATCACTTCACCTTCTTAAAGAGAAGGCTTTCTTCCCATCCCAGATTCCTACAATAGAATTGCTATTTTCCCCCCACAGGGATTGTGTGACATATTTTTAAGATTTACAAATTTAGCATTCTAATCCTCCAAATTTTTAGAGCTAAAGGATTTGGTTCCTGAACCAAACAAACTCTTCAATACACATTGTTTCCTGATGGGACACATCCATGTCTGTTGTCCTCTATGGTATATAAAACATTTTCACACAAATCTTTCAACCTACTACAACCATGTAATGAAAGTCAGGTAGGATGGAAGTTGCAAGGTCACACATATTAACTGGCAGCTGGTTCTCAAAGGAACACTTCCTGCTCTGTGTCGCAGTACTTTACTCCTGGCTAGGCTTTTATTGGCTCTGTATTCCTTACAACAATGCTCATGAAGACAACAGAGAGAGTACTTACATACAGGTGGCATAATGGCAGTGATTTGTATACACACAGTTACCCAACATCTTGTAGTAACCTTGCAAATGAGATAATTATGATAGTCATTTTTCTGGTAAGGAAACTGAGGCATGGAGGCACAGAGTCCTGAGTGATGGTGCTCAGAGTCTATTTCAAGAACATGTTCTTAGCCTCTTTTCTAATGGTGCTCTCGAGTTTTGCTTTACTCACTCAACAGACATTTTCAAACTTTTACTGTAATCGAGGTATTTACTTAAAGTAATAATTTATTAGGCAATGGACATATGCACAGTCATGTGCTGGATAACATTTCAGTCAGCTGAGGGACTGACTGTATCACTGAGTAACATTGTGGCCATCTTAGTCTGTAAAGTATGCTCTGTTGTCTGTACCATGACAAAGTAGCCCAATGACACACTTCTCAGACTGTGTCCCCATCATCATGCAACACACAACTGTACTCTTCAGGAAATTCTAACTTCTTTTCAAGTTGCACTTTGGTTGTTTTCCTCCTCCAATGCTTATGTTCAACTAAAAAGTAACTTGCTGCTACTTTACCAGAAAGATTAAAGTCACCAATGTGAATCTCCCAAAGTTTCTTCCTACATTTCAATTTTGCTTTCGTCATATCTAATCCTTTGGAGAAAGAGGCCCCTCTTCTATTAAAATCACGTGGGGTTAGTTGGATACTTAGATTGGGGAGGGCCTGGGGGCTATGATTGGACTTCCACAGTAGATTTGAGGGAATCAGACTCATGAAGACCTTGAAGCAACATAGTGACAGAAATAGAGAGCTACTCAAGGGCATTAATAACACCTGGGGTGGAGTGGCTGAATGATTAAAAGGAGGGACAGATGTATTGGTTAGTTTCTCATTGATGTGAACAAGCACCTGACCAGAAGCAACTTAAGAAAGGAAAAGGACTGCTTCAGCTTACGGTTTCAAGAAGTTTCATGGCAGAGCAAACATGGTGACAGGAGCTGGAGCAGAGTTGTCACATTGTGTTAGCTGTCATGAAGCAAAGGGCAAACAAGAAGTGAGGACAGGTTATAAAACCTCAAGGCTCCCCTCAGTTACTCACTTCTTCAGGCCCAGCTCCACCTCCCAAAGGTTCCACAGCCTTGCCAAGCAGTGGCACCAGCCTAGGGCCAAGTGCTCAAAGGGATCACCCTATAGGAGACGTTTTCCATTCAAACACAACTATGGCCAAGTTAGAGATTGTGGCTAGGGACAAAAGGACACTGTGGATGGAAGTTAAAGGCTCAAAAAGCTTTTTAGTTTTTACACAAAAGTAGGTGCTTCAGCTTCTTCTTTGATGATAATGTGACCAAGATATTCTTAAGGTACAGAGGTGCTGTGCTAACATTTTCTTCTTACACTAAAGCCAGTTCATGTCCTCCAAGAAGCAGATACCAATTGGATTAGAGGTGTAAATATACACATGAAGGGTAGAAAGTAGAAGCAGAAAGAGGCAGGCCATGCTTCTGGACTGATACCTATGAAAGGAGAGGAGCATGCATCAAGGATTGTGGAGGAGGCAAATCAGATAGCAGCATAGTTCTAAGGAAGTTCTGACAAGGACAGGGGGAATCCTTGAACAGTGGCCAGTTACTGCAAAGGTCCCTTGTCCTTCATGAATAGTCTGCCTGTAGTGTCTCCACTTTGCAGATCTTGGCCCATAGCAGTTTATGAATGCCATGGTCTCTCTGAAAATGTCATCAGTCATCAGAAAGAGGAATGACAGTGGTGGTCATCAGCTAACTGTTAACTATGAGGGACACGAGAATGATTTTCTGTCGATATCATAGTGGCAATGGAAATACTGTTTCTCTTATATATGGAGAGATTATATAAGCATGTATTATTTAAGTTAACTGGCATGCAATTTAAGCAAGGTCTCTATTACTTGAAGAAGAAAATAGACAACCTAATTAAATATGTTAAGTACTGTTGACAGAAATGCAGAATTGGCAACATTTTGTTGAAAAGAAGGTATAATAATTTTCTCAAAAGCAGCCATGGTAGAAATTTTTGCTTGTCACATTGAACCAAAATTCACTTTGTAATGAATTTTCTTCTATCTAATTATGTATTCACATGCTGGCATTTGGGGGGAGGGGTCTTTGCAATGGATCGAAAGCTATTTAAAAACTTGCTTGTATAGAACACATTCTCTTTTTTTCAATGACTACTCTTTAATTTTTTTCTGTCAAATACTTTTTAGACTCCAAAACCATTATAATATTTTCCTTCAAAAAAGTGTTAGCATACTTTAGTGTTGAGCTTTTAGCAGCCTCTAGATTTCTGCTTTGGAAGTCTAGCAATCCTGTTGATGAGGGCCCTCAGTGGAATGGGGGCAGGGAATAGGAAAATGGTAGTACCAACATATGATTTCTTCATACAAAGTTTTTACTTAATAAAGAAAGAAAAAGAAAAAAAAAGTCTTAGCATAGGTTCCACCAGGACTGGCTGTTATAAGCCCAAGATCCAGTTGGAAGATGAAAATAATTCAGTGCTTGAAGGCATATTGATCATCTCTCAATATCTCAGTTTATTTGTTGCTACATAAAATGAGACAATGATCTCTTTGAAGATGTTTCCCCTATGATATAATTAAGAGAAAAATGTGATATCTACTAATACAACTAAACATTGTAACATCAAATTTGACTAACAAGTATTCACTTTATTTGTATATGACAATATTATTGATTTTCTAATGCACTGTAGTATTTTATGAAATGTATTGGTGAGAATAATGATAGCCTTTTTGTGTGTATATGTGTTTCTCCGTGTGTGTAAGTGCATGTGTGCATGTGCAGCCAGAGGTCCACATTAGCTCTTCTTCTTTGCTTTCCATCACTTTATTTCTCACGTAACTGGGAGCTCACTGATTGGACTCAATTAGCTAGGCAGCAAGCCCCAAGGATTCCCATGTCTGCCTCCCCACAGTGCTGCGAATCCAAACTCTGAACTTCATGCTTGTGTGACCAACACGTTCCCAACTGCTCCATATCCCCAACCTCATGTAAAATGCTTTCTTAAAGTGTAAGTGGATGTCTCATTGTTATGTACCTTAGGGATCTAACCCTAAATCTTTTCTGTTTATTCCCTAATATGAGATATTTTGAGAAATTGTTAGAATCAAAACAGGTTTTGTGTCCTGAATATTTATATTAATATTAAAATTTATTTTAACAAAATATAAGAAACATATGCATATGTTATTTCAATGGTACAGACAAAATCTAGCAGACCCCAGATTTCCAGTCACATAAGTCTCACTCTAGTGGTAACCATGTGGAGAATTATGTTTTTTTATTTCTTTAGTTTCCTTAGTGTGAAGGATATTCTACATCACTATTTTTATAAATTCATCAAACTAAAGTGATAATATTGACCCTTTGTAATGAAAAGTGCCACTGCAATATTCTAGTTTTCTATATAAAGAGTTCTAAAACCACAGAGAGAGAGAGAGAATAGGTTATAGCTCGAGACTGTAAGCCAAAATAAACAACTTTCCTCCACTTCCCTGTCCCTTATGAAGAAGGCTTCTGTCATCAACATGAGGAGTTTGCTGAATCTGTTGTAGTTCAGCCACTGATGAGCAATTACCTGTCCATTTCAGCAAGTTAGTGCTCTAAAGGGTTGGAAGACAGAAAAACTTTGTGTAAAGGACCATCTAAATTCTTGTTATTTTATTTGCAGGGAAAATATTTGCTAGCAGACAAAACAATAGTATTGTATAACCCACAAAGTACACTGTGCTGCTAACAAGAACTCTTCCATCCCATTTTCACTTCAGCAAGACATTGAGTAAATAGATTCTACTTGTCCAACCTCTATGACAATAAATAGAACAAATAAAGAAAATAGCCAGCTCTCAAGGAACTCTGAAACTAGTGGAGATCAAGTTATATTTAAAAAGCAATGCACGGTGGTGAGATTGCACAGTGGTTAAGGTGCTTGCTGGCAAAGCCTGGCATCCCAGGTTTGATTCCCCAGTACCCACATAAAGTCAGATACACAATGTGGCACATGTGTTTGGAATTTGTTTGCAATGGCAGGAGGCCCTGGTGTGCCTATTCTCTCTCTCTCTTTCTCTCTCTCTCTTTAAATAATTAAATATTTAAGCACAACGGTTATAGTTATAGAGATTCGGCAAGTCTCCATAGAACTACAATAGAAGACCACAAAGACATAAAGCTAATGTAAGCTGAATACAGAAGTCAGGAAATACCCATTATATAGTGATCCTTCAGCTATATCACTCAGGGTATGGATTGATTCTGAAATATTACCCTCATGCTTATATGTTTGAACACTTGGTACCCAGCTGATGGTGCTGTTTTGGGAGCTATGGAACATTTGGGACATAGGACCTAGAGGGCAGAGGTAGGCCACTGGGCATGGTCTTTGCAGGTGATACTGTTTTTGCTTCTGTCTCAAGTTCTATCCCAGGCTCTCTCTGCTTCTTAATCAGCCAGGATATCAGGAGTTCCTACCATTACCTCCTATGGCCATGAACTCTGTCATTATGGACAGAAACCATGAGTCAAGATAATTTTTTCCTCACTTAAGTTTTTTTTTTTAATCAAGTTTTTTCTTTGTTTTTTGAGATAGGGTCTCACTCTAGCCCAGGCAGACCTGGAATTCACTATGTAGTCTTGGGGTGGCCTCGAACTAACAGCTATCTTACTTCTGGCTCTAGAGTGATGGGATTAAAGGCATCTGCCACCGCACGTGGATTTTTATCAAGTATTCTACCACACAAAAATGAGAAAAGTAACAGAATCAGACAGACAAGATGGTAGCTAGTCGAGAGAGCTCAGCACAGGATATAAAGCATGAGAGAGAATATGTAAAATGCCTCCCAAAGGCACCTGTGCTGAAGGCCTGTGGTGCACGGGAAGGTGGTAGGAACTTCGTGAATGGGGAGAGGGATCGAGGAAAGAAGTGGGCTCATTGAGACATGCCTCTTGAAGGGGATATTAGGAGCCCAGTCCATTCTTCTCTTTTGGCTTTTGGGCTACCATGAGATGAGCAACTTTTCTATACTTTGATACTATGACTACTTATACTATCCATGATGTCCTGTCTCACCACAGACCCAAAAGTAAAGCGCCAATAGAACATGGACTGAAACTTCTGAAACCATGAGGCAAAATAAACTCTTTCTCTTAGCAATTTGATTATCTCAGCCATTTGGTCATAGTGATAAAACACTGAATAATGGAGATAGAATATTCTAGACAGGCTGTTTTTAGCAGAGTCATAGTTTCTTTGCCTGGAGTTCCACTGGTTCAATCTGTGGCACACAGGCACAGTGACTAAGTAGTAGGCTGTTGGACAGAGTTAGATTCTGCCTGGAGTGAGGGGTTTATGGGAGAGGAAAAGGGGACCATTTTCCTGCTAGGCCTATAAGTAGAGAATATTGAAAGCATTACAGATTCTAATTCCCCTGCTAAATTCTCAGGCATGTGTAAGCAGTCGCAGGGTCTGTGTGATGCATAGATCAAATAGCCTTGTAGTCTATCACTAAAATCCTACGTGCCTTATTTTGTAAAACTTCAATGGGATGTGCCATCATAAGGTTACTTTTGTTGTGTGATTGATGGCTCTTTAGACAAGATGTGCTAGTTTATAGTGGCCTTGGCCAAGTATGAGAGGTGTGCTTGATTTGTCTAGTTCCTCATCACTCTGTGTTCTCCCAGTCTGTCCTGCAAATGCAGTCTGGTCCTTGGTGCTCAAGTTTGTCTCTGATCAGCAGTGGGAATACCTCAGGGAGAAAGGCATGTTTACACACTAGTGTGCTAATGTTTGCTCCTCTGAACTGACTGGTTTGAGGTGACTTCAAATTATATAGATAAACTCCAGCAGGCCTCTGTAGATTAAACTAAATGAATTTACAAACTAATTGTTCCTTTTTACCTTTAGCCCATAATCTAACAAGGATTTTAGAATTCACATGTTACTTCAGAAAAAGTGTGCATATGCTTCTATAAAACAACTCTGAAAATGTTTATTAGATGTGTGATTTCAAGGCATTCATTGGAAATAATTTTATTTTTCACAAAGTATACATTCATAATTTTGCTGTAAGAATGTCTGCTTCCGATCACATGGTTTGTTTAATAATTTTACTTGTTTAAAGGCAAAACAGCACACAATTTGAAAATAAAATTTCCCCAGTGTAGAGTTGCTGATGCATTTTCATTTTCTTCATTTTGCTCTAGTGGAATGTTGCCATACTTTGAAAAGTACAGTTTATCTCCCAAGAGACAGCAGATGGTGTGACTAATGTGTCTTTTGGTGCATGAGAGATGGCACCTAGCACTTCAGGAGAGGGAACCTGTCCTCTAAGACAGCATCGACTCTTGTCCTAATTGAATCATTATGACATCCTGTAAATTTATTATTTTTAAATATGAAAAAAACTCCCTTTGAGAAGGTTTTAGTACTTTTTAAAAGCTTCAGGGTTTTTTTTTCCCTCTTTTTTCTTAGTTTCTATAAGAAGTTTTTTTTGTTTGGTTTATGTGTTACTTGATCTTTTATTACTATAAAATACCTGAGAATACTTTAAGGACTCTCTTTTAGCTCACAGTTAAGAGGTTTCACAGAACCCAAGGTCCCACAATCCTCTTTGAAGGAATACCCCAAGATGTAAACCTCATACTGGGCCCGCTTCCTAGAAGTTTCATCTCCTGTCAGAAGTACCCTTTGCTGGGAACCAGGCCTTTTAGCACATGGGTCTTTGAGGATATTCTGTAACCAAGGTATAGGAAGTTATTTCAAGCATATCTACAAGTGTTTTTTTTTCTTTTTCTTTTTTTGAAAATGTATTTATTGTTAATAATTAGACACACAGTATGAACAAGTCTTGTATTGGTACCCCCATTTCCCTCCTCCCAGGCCCTGACCTACTGAGGGCCCTCCTCAATGGGATTGTTGGAATGGTCTATGGGATGGGGGTTGTGAATTGAACAAGCTGTAGACTCTCTCTGTGTCTGTGTTGTTGCTGTTGTTGAGGTGGGCAATGTCTCTGGATATTTGCCCCACCATGATTTACAATCTTTCCACCACCTCTTCCGCAAATTTCCCTGAGTCATGGTGGGTGAGTTTTAAGTCTGCTTTATTGTTGAGCTCTTAAGAGTCTGGATTTCCACTTTGGACCATTTGGAGCATCCTCAGTGTCTATCTCCATTATCCTTGCATAGGTTATCTGACTTGCTGTGGAGGTAGCTCTTTTGCTAAACTCAACACTTCCATAAAGGCTTCGTTAGGGCTCTAGATGGTGAGTTGGGGTGGTTCATCTCCTGCTTGGATGTCCCCCTTTCTTCTTTCTTTCTTTCTTTCTTTCTTTCTTTCTTTCTTTCTTTCTTTCTTTCTTTCTTTCTTTCTTTCTTTCTTTCTTTTTTCCTTTCTTTTGAGGCCTCATCACTGAAAGTCTATCTGACCTATTTACAGGAAATGATTTTGTTGGGATTTCTCCCCAAGTCTATAACCTGAACTTCAGCTATGGAAATCTGATGATTTATTCTTATATAAGCATATCAAGATACCCTAAATAAACTCACAATAGACCACTGCAAAACCATAGATCTGTTTTAGCAATTCATAGTGAAAATTACAACTTTAAATGAATATGGTCATTCTGTCTCTCTTGTGCTTAACTGACATTAGAAGCTGGTTATAATAAGACATTTGCATGGTTAGTGAGACAGGATTACCTCTCTGGGGGCTACACTTTTAATCAGGACCTGACTCATATTTCTGAATCATAGTGTCCATGTTCTGATCTGTGTGGATAAGATTTTATTCTGTGGACAGTAATCTACTGACTTTTATATTATACTTTAGATAGACTAGCTAATAAGCCCTTAATTCCCAACAGAAAATGATTTGAGTTGTGAAATCCAGAAGCATGGTGGCTTTTATCTAGTGCTTTCATCAATCAGGAATGTCTGCTACTTATAGCATACCTACCAAGGCTCAGGGAACATTGCAGAAGAGGGACAGAAATATTGTAAGAGCCACAGGGTGGTAAGGAGTATCCTGAGGCATTGCTTCCCTCCCCCACACAGACTGACTGATGCATTGATAAAACATGGTGAGCGCCACTAACCCCCCTGAGGAGGGAGGGCCCTCAGAGGAGATTTAAGAGGATAATATAAGGGGAATGGGACCAACATGCAATTTTTTTTCATACAATAAAGTACATAATTAATCAAAAAGTGGAAATAGTGGTTTAGCTCATATATATTTATATGCTTTGTTTAATTCTTACCCTTAGTAAATAGAGTGGAAAAAAAACAGGTAATTCTTTAAGAACATCATGCCTTGCTCTTTCACAAATCTTTATAATATGTTCATGAAGTGGAAATGAATCTTCTCTTATTTGGTGTGTGTATGCGGCATATATGCATATGAGTCTTTAGCACTTGCATGTGTGTGTGCAGATGCATGTCCTCCATATGCACATGTGTAAAGGACAGAGGAATATGTCTAGATTCACTGTTTCTACCTTCCTTCTCACCATAGGAACACTGAGATTAGCCACTTGCATCATGTCTGGCTTTATGTGGGTGGGTTTGGTGGATCCAAAATCATGTTGTCAGGCTTGAACGGTAAACATTTTATCCACTGAACCATCTCTCCAGCAAGTCCATAACCAGACTTTCACATAGGTATTGGGGATCATGTTTATACAACAAGCACTATTATTGCTGAAACCTCTCTCCAGCCCCAATTTCTCCTTTGATGAATAAAAACAATTTGTCTTTAGGAACTTAACTGAAGTCAGAGCTGGTAGATAGTTTAGTCATGACTAAAATCCCAGGTTTCTGAATTTTGGTCCAAGTTAAAAGCATACTAATAGACCTAAGAATACCAAGGAATGATAGTTTTATTTTCCACCTCATTTGAGATATTGAGATATATTTTCACTGAGAATTAAGTATTTTAATGCCATCAAAATTAACACAAGGATTATCATATAGGCAAAAGGTACTTAACCAATGGCACAATAAAATAATTTGAGAAGAATGAATTTGTAAATAACCATGTTGACATTATTCAGTAAAGTTCCTGACGGAATCAATATTTTCATTAGCCATAATCTTTTCAAACAACCAGATGAAAGATCCAAGATTTGTATATATATATATATATATATATATATATATATATATATATTTTTTTTTTTTCATTTCATAAACCAAACAGGCCTCAAATAGGAAACGGGAAAAATATCAAGCACTATGAGGATAATGAAGAATTCTCCTTAGACTCCACCAAGATAACATATAGGAAACAATTTGCTTTTAAACTATTGGTGCATGTATAGAAAGAGCATTTTGTCTTTATTCCATCAGTTTCAATTTTCAGTGAATGGAAGCACAGTAGTAGAAATCTAAAACAAATGCATCAGGATATCCTGCAAGTAATCTTCCTATTCAGGGGTGGTTTGCTGATAGTGTGCTCAATGACACAAAGCATTTGTTAATATCATTGGTTAGAAAAATGAAAATGGCTAGAAAAGAAACTTTGGATTATTTGTAGCTTATTTTTTGGTATTGCCTACAGTGTTGTGTGTCTCTCTACCATTTAAAATATGGATACATTTTGCTCTCTACATCATAGGGGAAATACTGATCCTAAATCTAGAATGAAGCATAATAAGTATTTATCTTTTAAATGAGTTTTAATATTTATTCATCCATTATCATTATTTTGGAAATGCAAAGGGTGCTTCAACAATGAAGTCAAAGTGGGGATCCTTGAAGGGATTTCTTTGTCTTCTGATACTTGTTTTCCCCCACGTGCCTGGCACTGGGCGCTGCCTTAGCTCTGGACTCTGGTTATCCTCCGGCCTCTTCTCATTCACACTTTTTAAGAGAATAGGCAGGGGGTTGGCTATCTTTTAAATTTCCAGAGCAAGATTGGGAGGAAAACAGTTTCTTTGCTATCTTAGAATTGAGAGATTTCTAGGAATGCCAGCCACATTTCAAGTGAACCGAATTGGGATAAACAACTTGAAACAAGGCTAAAACTCCCCCAATTGTATTCCTCATGCATAGATACTTAAAGCTAAACGACTACCTCATCATGAATTAGAACATGCCTGCTTCTTCTGAAAAGAGATACTGTACACTGCAAAAGAGCTGGCATTGTAGAAGTCTTCCCATAACGCAGAGAAATCGGAATTATCACTCTAAAAGTTGACACTATGAAATATGTCATTGAGAAAAGCCTTTATGTGTTACCCTTTGGATTGGCAAGTTATGACAAAAACTATATTCGTGTTATTGAATACATCTTTTGTCTAGTTTTACATGCTTTTTGACTTGTCTAGAAAATGACATATTGAGGTTTTCATTAGCTTTAACCAGGTGTGATTTTCTTATGGAAGGTGCCCTAGCAGGACTGCAGTTTAAGGCAAATAAACCAGTGAAGCTAGGAAAGGCCACAGCCCCTTTTCAGATGGCAGCAATGAGCTGAAAGACTCATTAATCAACCACAGAGTCACAGGTGTGATGGCTTGCCTACAAACTGCCAACAGACTGTGAAAGTCACATCCGACAGGTTAAATTGTCAACCTACACCCATCCATGAACATTTTAACACAGCAAAATTCTAACTCCTTTGTGTTAATGATGCAATATATGAAATCTTAGCCTTCAGTGCAATGGTATTTTATTGCATAAATTTCATTTTTTGTAAAATATAATCAGATACAGCATTCTTCATAAAAATATATTGATTATGTATATATATTATTTTTCTGAATGTCTATTTGGTCTTTATTTTAAAAAATGTATTGTTTTACATGGTATTTTGTGGTTGCTCTTTCTTTTAAATAATATAATGAATCAAGATTTTGTTCTGTTTTAGTTTATTTTACAAAGACTTGGTACCTTATTACGAAACAAGTCAAGTTAAACTTTAAGTTTGACTTGTGATTTTGCCTGAAATATTACAACAGAATTACAGTTTACTAATTTTCTAATTAGTATAAATATATATATATAAACCTTATATTTATATAAATATAAATATAAGGTTTATATTTTAGGTGTTTTTTAAATGAAATCCAGTAACATATATGTGACAGCCTTGAACAATATGACACTTCCAGGTCTATCTTTGTGACTTCTGGAGTAACTTGTGTTTTTGCTTTAAGCACAGTGGAAGCTAATCTATAACATTGAGTGATTTACACATATGTTTGTTTTTAGTTTCAGTTAGTTAATTTTAAAACACAAAACAGTAGTATTGGTGCGCATGACACAGAGGAAATATGATTAAGTACAGTGCAATCATAACTGTGTGCATTCTCTTGAGTCTGGGCTCTCAGTTTCTTCTATTACAAATAGGAAATCTGGGGCTATGAAGATGGAAAGAGCTTGCCATGCAAGCATGAGCACCCAAGTTCAGATCCCCAGTACACAGAGAAAAGGATGGGTGTGGAAGTATATCCGTAGCCCCGCACTGGTGAGGCACAGGTGGGAGTTCTCGAGCCTTCCAGCCAACTTGTCTAGCTAACTTGGTGATCTCCTGGCTCCTTGGGAGACCATGTCTGAAAAATAAGCTGGAGAGTGACTAGGAAGACACTTGACATTGACCCGTGACTTCCTCATTCATGCTCACACATGTGCATGCACCCAAGCACACACATGTGCCCACACTCGTGAGCATGAATACACACATGCTTGCACACCACACATGAATAAGTTAAAAAAAATACAAAAATCTCAGGCTCACCCAAGAACTGATGAATGAAGCTCTGTATATGCACAATATGTAGCTTTTAGTAACTATTCTCTTGCAGGCAGAGTTACCATATCATAGTCTCATTTTTGAGTCAAACATATAACTGAATTAACTTTATCTTAATTTTAATATTTGTGAAAAGATATCACTGGAATCATTGAAAAGTATGCCTTGAAGTAAGTCTAATGGTAATTAATTTTGTGTCCATTTGTTACTGCCTAATAATTTCCTGCTATATTTTAACTTAATACTCATACACATACCCCAAATAATATCAAAATAGTCCCTTTATTATATTAAAAATTCTGAGAATGTCACTTAAATACATCCGGACTCCAACCAGTAAAGTGCTAATGAAACTAATAATAAAAATGTATAATGATTTCTCCTGTAATAATTACATGGATAATTTAACAGTAGATTTGGGTAAAACCAAAGCACTTTTATGATATACTGTTAAACCTCTATAAATGGTACATTGAACATCAAAGCCTGTCTCATTGTCTTTTAGATACAAAGGGAATGTTTAAAATGTTAAGCAGAAGCAGTTCTTAACAGGTAAATTTTCTGTATCATTATTCTAATAAATAGCTCTTAAGATAGTTGACTATTTTTCATGACTTAATTGTCTTTCTCATTTTAAGATATGGTATTTAATGTAACTTTTGACCTTGACAGCATAGTTAATAATCCAGTCTGCTCGTTGACTTGCTTTATCAATTCAAATGAGCAAATGAGCTGCAGATTCCCTCAAATAACTTAATTTGGGGCAATTTTAACTTGATCTGTGCTCTGGAGTTGATTTCTACAGAAGAATGTTCTCAGCTACCCACTTGCCAACAGATCCAAAAATGTGACAAAGTGTATTCTAAGGGGAAAAACCCATAGCCTAATGTGTTCAGAGAGCTTATTTCCCTGGCAGTTTACTGTATATTTTAACATAGGCCTTTAATCCTTAAAACTGTCCTATAAAACACTTGACACATTCTCAATTATAAAGATGAGAAAATCAATTCAAAGAAGGCAAGACATTTCATTGTTACATAGCTTCTACAGAGCTGAGCTGGGATTTAAGTTCAAGTTGGCAGTTGGCCCAAAAGCCCAAGCCAACTCCACTGAGATTGTTGGAAAAAATATAGGTTGTAATGGCACATGATATGGCTATTTAATTTTGAATATGGATAACATACATCGATGTTATTTTTAATAACATATTGTGAGGTATAACAGATAATGACACAAAGCATAAATGTGGCATTTAAACATCAGAAAGGAAACATTCAGTTGAGAACTACTGACAACCTATGCTCAGAAATGGGACACTGCCAATATACTTGAACTGCCTCACCACCACCTTCTTTTTTTAAGTATATATGCTTTTTTTTACTCATAAGGGTTATTAAAATCATCAGAGAAATATTTATTAAACATGTTTTGTTTGTCTAATGGTACCAAAATAACTAAATATATATTTTCTCATAGACCTACAGATATACCCTATCTCAGTTGAGACCCACACAGTATGGCCTGTATATCAGATCTAGTTTACTGTGCATGTTGTTATAAACCAACATTTTATAGCACGTTATCACCACACACATTTGGTCATAGACTCTGTATGGCTGCTTGTATACCGCAAAAGTTGAACAGTTGCTTGAAAGAATTCAGTGTCCAAATTTGTCCTCAGTCTCTACAGAACTTTCCTAAGATTTAGGGCAGTCACAGGGTGAATTTGAAGGGCTCTAGCAACCCCGCAGGAAAACAGACATGCTTCCACATGAGCATAAAGGCAAAAGAGCAAGTAAATAAAACATCCACTCCACTTCTCATCCTCCTTTGAGAATGCCTCTCTGGCTGCATGGGCAGAGCTTTGCCTTCTCTGAATCCTCTCACACAAACTGCTTTTGGCACAGTCCTGACAAAGTTCTTTCTCACCCTTGTAAACTAAACCTCACAGTAAATAGTTCTTATTTCATTCAGGTCTTTTAACTCTGACAAGAATGATCCATAAAGCTGTACTTACAGCACTGCAAGGCATCTCTCAGGACAAGGATTCAAATCCTTCCACATTCCTCCTGTGGATCACTTCCAAAAGCCCAAAGCCATAAGATCAGGGTTCTAGCAGCAACAGACCCCCCACATCCTGGTACCAAAACTGTTGCAGTAAGCATTCTAGTTGCTGCGCAGAAAGAACCCAAGCAAAAGCGGCTTGTGTAGGAATGGGTTTATTAGGCTTATGGACTCGAGGGAGACTCCATCCTGGCAGGGGAAACGATGGCATGTGCAGAGGGGTGGACATCACCTCCGCCATAGCACAGCAAAAAATGGCAGGAAGGTGAGTCAAACACTGGCAAGGGGAAGCTGGTTTATAACCCTATAAGCCTGCCTCCAGAAACATAGCTCCAGCAAGGTTCTAATACCCAAATTACAATCAGCTGAGGATCAATCATTCAGAACACATTCATTTGTTTGTGGGGGACACCTGGATCAAACCATGACACTGTATGAAAATAAGGACTTTATGGTATCATTCATTATTGGTTTAGATGGGTGAATAAGCTCCCCTACTCTCCCTTTCCCCCCAATTCCTTCCATCCCTTTTGTCATACTCTCAATTTCTCCTGTCAAGTTTTCTTACTGTTCAAGCTTAACCTGGTTAGGAAGAGTATGTGGCACTTGACTCTTATTGAATGAGGTTGCTAAGAATGATCTGCTACAAGTCCATACACTTTATTTTATTTTATTTTGTTTTGTTTTGTTTTTCAAGGTAGGGTCTCACTCTAGCCCAGGCTGACCTGGAATTCACTATGTAATCTCAGAGTGGCCTTGATCTCACAACAATTCTCCCACCTCTGCCTCCCGAGTGCTAGAACTAAATGCATGTACCACCATAGCCTTCTCTTTAAATTTCATTAAGTCATTTTTTTCTTTTCAGCTGAGGATAATTCCATAGTATCACTTCATTTTTATTACTCTAGATATCTCAAATTAGTGGAGTCATAATTTTTCTCCTTCTGTGACTAGCGTATTTCATTTAGCATAATGTCTCCAAGGCATGTGTCACAGTTTCTTTCCTTTTGAAGACCAGGATTCTATTCTATTTCCCATGTGTTTACCCATTCATTTGTAAAGATACAACTTGGGCTTCTTCTACATTTGTGTTATTCTGAATCATACTGCCATGAAGATGGATGTCCACATCTCCATTGCAGCCCCTGTTTTCAGTTTCTTGGGATATATACTCTGGAGCAGAATTGTAAGGATATTAACTTTTTAAGGAATTTCCATATTGTTTTCAGTAGAAGTTGCACCACTGGACATTACTATCATCAGTACACAGGAATGCAATTTCTTTATGTCCTCGCCAGCAATTGCTATTTCCCTTTTAAAAATATTCATAAACAAAACCAGACACATTTTCTTTGATTCTGACTTCTTTTGATTCATCCATGCAGTTTAATGTAGCTGCAGTTACATATTTATTGCTATATAGTACTTTATATATCACAACATTCAGGTAACTATGCCACTGTTTCTAAACATTGAAATAGTTTATAGTTCTCAGTTATTGTGAATAATATTTCTGGGAACATTTGTGTATATGGAACTTTCTGTCTATGTGGAAAATCTGTTCTTTATATGTCTAGAAATACAGTTGCTGAGTGTAGGGTATGCACGCTTTTTCCCAAAGGTTACATTTATTTCACAATAAGAGTTCTCACTGTCTTCTACCCTCACTTGTATAAATGTGATTTTTTGACACATATTACTGATTATGTTAAATATTTTTTTTAATTTGGGCTATTTTGAGTATCCTTGGTGTCTGTCTTCATTACCCTTTCATAGGTTGTCTGACTTGCTATGGAGGCAGCACTCTTGCTCATCTTACCACTTCCTCTATGGTTTCATTTGAGTTATGGATGATGAGTTAGGGGTGGTTCATCTCCTGCCAGGGTGTCAGCCATCATCTCAGGTCTTGTTTGTGGAATTGGGATGTCCACAGTTCTCGCTGCCTTCTGGAAAATACAAACAGAATCTCCAGTGGAGAGAGAAATAGATATAGGTTAAATGAGACAAACATTGTTAAGTTGGTGAGCTTCTAATGGGTGTTGCTTCTCTGTAGGCCCATGGGTAGTGGGGTCTTCCACTTGGAGTCCAATAAGACTTGGCCTCCCTAAGAATTTGCCTTGGATACCAGTTTCCAACTAAGGGTTCCTTGTCACTAAGCAGATCTCTTAGACATCAGCGAGTTGCTGAATACCCACCTAGGTTAAGCACCACTATTGCACTATTGAGCATTTCCTGCCTTGCTGGTCTCTTCCATATAGCAGTATCCTCTGCATTCTCAGACCACCAGTCAACATGTCCCTTGCTTTCCCTGAATATTGATGGTCATTTCCCCTGGCAGATCATGTAGCATCTTCCAGCACTATACAGACTAACCATCTCGGAGCTGACTTCCTTTCTGGATCCAGTGGGGTCTCTCAGTGTTGTGTGACAGCAGTCTGTGGTATCTTCAGGAATTAGATCATATCTTTTGCCTGGGGTGGATAATTAAGAGCTTTGACATAAGCCTCTTTTGTTTTAGGGACCTCATAGGTCCCTCCAACAGCTGAATGTGGGAAGTAACCAATTACTAGAACAGTGAGTTATAGACCATAGCCACTTGTATTAGAGTTAGACTGTCCTTTTTCAGGGCCCTTCTTACTGGATGATGCCACTGTCTTCCTTGGGAGCTTACTGCCCAAAATAAGAATTCTATGATATTGATATATTATGGATTTAGTGTATACCTCCCGTGCCTTCCTGTTCCCTCTCCCCAATTCCTTCCATCCCTGTTGTCAGTCTCACAATTCACATGTCAGGTTTGCTTACTATTCAAGCTTAACCTGGTTAGGAACTGCATATGAGGGAGAATATGCAACACTTTTCTCTCTGTTCTTGTGTGAGTTTGCATTCCCACAAGTAGTGAATAAGGGTCCCTTCTTCCCCCACATCCTCACCAACATCTGTTGTTGGTATATTTTTTAATGATTGACATTCTGACTGGAGCAAGATGGAATCTCATTGTTGTTTGATTTGTATTTCCCTGGCTTAAAGATGTTGAACAATTTCTTAAATGAGAATTGGCCATTTATATTTTGTCCTCTGTTGAGTTCACTGCCCCATTTTTTTGAGTGGGGTGTTTGATTTTTTATTACTTAATTTTTGGAGTTCTTTGTAGGTTCTAGATATTATTCCTTTGTCCATGATGTAGCTGGTGAAGATTTTCACCATCCCAGTATAATGGTGGTCTGTCAGCTCTGTGTATAGTATGTTTGTCTGTACAGAAGCTTTTTAACTTGGTGAGATCCCACTGAGTGATTGTTGAATTTCCTGTGCCACTGTGGTAATGTTGAAGAAGTTTTTCTTCCTACCTAATGGAGACATTCCCCTATTTTTTCCTTCCAGTTTTTTAAGAGTTGCAGTTCTTATTTTGAGGTCTTTAATCCATTTGGAGTTGATTTTTGTGCATGTTGAGAAGAGTGGGTATAGTTTCATTTTTTACATGTATTTATGTAAAATACATGTAAAATTTATCCAATTTGTCCAGTACCATTTCTTGAAGATGTTGTCTCTTCTCCAGTGACTGTTATTGGCACCTTTGTCATACATCAAGTAGCTGTAGTTACTCAAAATTTAGGGCAGCATCTTCAATTCTGGTTCCATTGTTCTGTTTTTATGCCAGTACCATGCTGTTTTTGTTAGTATAGCTTTGTAGTATAACTTTAGATTAGGTATGGTGCTACCTCCCAAGGAACTTCTTTTACTGAGGATAATTTTGGATATCTGAGGCATTTTACTATTCAAGATGAATTTTGGCTACCTTTCATACAATCCATAGCCCCCTATCCCATGGTCTGGTCCAGTAAGCCCACTGAGGAGTGTCCCCAACGGGTTGGGGACAGGGAGGAGGAAATTCGGGTATCATCATAAGATTTGCTCATGCAATATAGCTAATTATTGACAATGAATATGCAAAAAAGTAGATGGGTTTGGCAAGATTGCTCTGCGGCTAAGATGCTTGCCTTCAAAGCTTAATGACCCAAGTTCAGTTCACCAGTGGCCACATAAAGCTGGATACACAAAGTGGTGCATGCATCTGGAGATCTTTCACAGTGCCTGGAAGCCCTCGTGTTCCTCTCCTTCTCTCTCTCTCTCTCTCTTTTTCTCTCTCTCACTCTCTCTCCCTCCATCCCTCCTTGAAAATAAGTAAATAAAATATTAAAGAACAAGTAGATAGATGAATGTTACATTATTCTATCTCTTTGTTTAACCCTTCACTTTCTGTTTTTTTCTCTTCACTTTCTTAATGTCTTTTGTAAGTAGAAATTTATGCTATTGATGTAGTCAAGATTTATAATAAAAGTTTTTCTTTCTAGATGGTAGATGTTTTGTTCATTTAAGTAACTCCTTCTCATCCACAAAGTCATGAAGGTATTCTAAATTAGCTGTCAATATATTCCAAAAATAGGTCTGTTAAGAGTATAATTATGTTTACATTGTAACCATAGATAAATTTGAAGACAATTTATACCTGCATAATATTAAATCTACTACTAAGCCATGATCATAGCATTTCCCTCACTGAGTGATTAGTTTTTCTTAATGTTCCATTGTTTTCCAATTGGACATCTCATCCACCTAGCATTAAAATTAGTTTTTAAGTATTTGAAATCTTTAATATTGTTATAAAATGGCACACATTTATTTCAATTTTGTCTTTATTCATATAGAAAATGATATTGTTGATTCAGCAATGTTACTAGACATACCATCTAATAAATTTGCCTAAAATATTTGACATGCTATATTATAGTAGTTATATAATTGAGGAAATATATCTCCTAGTTTCTTCATTTTCACTAATTAGAGTCTTTTAAAGTTAAAATTTTTTTACCTGATTGCCTTGTTTATTGTCTACAATATTGTGTTTAGTTGATCATAGTAAGCAGACCTCTCCTATTCCTAGTCTCGAAGTGGGAAAGGGAAAGTTCACAAGAGAATCTTCTAAAATCCTATAAATAATAAAACATCAGGGAAAACGTTTACACAAATGCCTTTTTACAATTTTAGCTTGTTGACAACTGTATAGTACAGCATAAATAGAAATTATATTTGGCTACAAATACTCTCAATTCTTATTTCTTTATTTGCTTATTTATTTGTTGGCTTTTTTCAAGATAGGATCTCACTCTAGTCCAGGCTGACCTGGAACTCATTCTGTAGTCCCAAGCTGGCCTCAAGCTCACAGTGACCCTCCTACCTCTGTTTGCTAAATTCTAGGATTAAAGGCATGTGTCACCAAGCCTGGCTTTGAAATCTGAAAGTTCTCAAAGTTCTAATGTTATGTTCTTCTTCAACCAGATTCTCTGAAAAAGAAAAATTCTTAAAGTTTGATTCTCCATATTTCAGACTTCTCACATGATATTTTGCTGCCAAATTCATGCATATCTCACTAACTGTTTCATTTAAACAATTAGTTTAAAAGCAGACTTGGTGTACACTTAATAGTGCCATCACATACTCTTGTGTAATATAATGGCAATATAATGTCCACTAAAATAAAAGCACACTTGACTATTTCACCGTAATTAATGATTTATTAGTCATATCTTTGTTACAAGAAATAGCTAATCCATTTTAATACAAATTTCTCATATTGTTCTTAACCTGGAATAAAGGGTATGTTTTTCAGCAAATAGTTCTTTTATGTTAATATAGTAGAAATTTATCATAAAATTTTACTATTTATAGTATTTTTTGATTACACAAAAATTCCATTATTCCAGATAATTAAAAAATAATAAAGTTGTCATTATGGTTTTAAGTAGCCATAGAAAAAGCTACACAAAAATCTCTTATTTCACTAGAATGAAAACACAATATGGATAATTTCTATTGGCCTTTCTCCACCTCTCTTGAGACTTTTCTATGTGAAATATTTAGTTGTTAGCTGGAAAAGGGCAGATATAAAGATAACTGTGAGAAATTGCTGACATTTTCAGTTGTACTCTGACATCATTAATGTCTAGACTTGTCTTCTTTATCTAGTTTCTATAGACTCAGCCTTCCATCCTCTCTAGAACCTTTCTTATTGGCAAATTATCACTTCTGTGATTTGGATTCATTAAGGTCTGATTGTTGTGCTTCACAATGGTGATGATGATGATGACGATGAAGGATAATGATGGAGGGGCTAATGGTGGTAATGACTCTGGGATCGTCAATTTACAGAAGCTTTGACAGATGTGCTGTTCTAATAAGGCAGAAAGTGCGCTGATTCCATCAGGCATCCACTGCATAGGATGGAGACCTTTAGTAAGTGTGTACATGTGAGTTTTAATGAAAATTCCACAAAATTAAATGTGGAGCTTTGCAGATTAAAAGCTATTTTGCATAATTTATAACAGGAATTTTTTTTCTGTATATTACCACTTAAATGTTTAATTTTTTCAATTGTAGTTAAACAAATATCATTTGCTTTTGGTTTTATTGACTTAAAAATATTAATTAGAAATTTTGCATGAACAAATCAAGTGTTGGTACCAACAATTCCTTCCCGCCTGCCCCCATTCCACTGAGGAGGATCCTCAGTGGGATTGCTGGTATGAACCATGGGATTGTGGGCTATGAGTTGTGCTATCAGCAGTCAGTCAGTCATTGTGGGGGTCGCAATTCCTTTGGATGTATTCCCACCCACCTTGGCTCTTTATAATCTTTCCACCTCCTTTTCCCCAAAATTCCTTGCACCATGGTGGATGTGTTTTAAGTCTACTGTAGTGATGAGCTCTCAGCAACTTCTAGATTTCTGCTTTGGTACAATTTGAGTGTCGTCGATGTCTGTCTCCATCACCCTGGCGCAGGTTGTCATGCTCACTATGGAAGAAGCACTTCTTGCTCATCTCACCAATTCCTCTGGGGTTTCATCTGGACCCTAGCTAATGTGTGAGGGGTGGTTCATCTCCTGCCTGGGTGTCAGCTATCATTTCTGGACTTGTTGGTAAATTTAGATAATTCTTGGTTCTCACTGGCTTCTGACAAAAAGAAATTCTCCAATAAAGAGTGAGATCAGCATAGGTTAAATGGAAAAACCATTGTTAGTTTGGAGACAGTATTATGGGTGTATCCTTTCTTGAGGCCCAAGGATAGTTAGAGCTTGTCCTTGGAGTCTAGATTCTTGGTCTCCATAGGACTTCGGCTTGGATCCCAGTTACAGCTTTACTACAAAGCCATAGTAACAAAAACAACATGGTACTGGCACAAAACAGACAGATAGATCAATAGAAGAGAATTGAATAGGTTAGTTTTGTTGTCAACTTGACCTTTTTAATAATCTTCAGTGGATCCCTGAGGATGTTCATAGGAAGGCAGTTTCTCAGTAAGGGACAGGATGTAAGGAAGCTAAGGGAAGCTAGACAATGACATCCCTTCCTGGGAGAACAGTTTAGGAAGGTAATTCCAGAGACTCAGGAAGCCAACAAGTCTGGGATAGGGTTGCAAGACCCCACCCTAAAACCATATAAAGGGGGAGAAAATCTCTCTCTTTACTCCTGACTTTTTTTTTTGGTGTGTGTGTGTGTGTGTGTGTGTGTGTGTGTGTGTGTGTGTTAGTGGTGGTGGGTTTTTCTCTCTGCTTGGACCTGTAAAAGGGGTGTCCATCTCTTTCTCCATTATGGAACTTCCCATGAATCTGTAACTTGGATAAATCCTTTCCTCCCATAAATGTGCATGATTAGAGATTCATCCCAGGAGCTTATAAACTGACTATGGCAAAGACGCAGTTCTTAGTTCAAATAACTACAGCTACGTGATCTTTGACAAAGGTGCCAACAACATACAGCATCTTCAACAAATGGTGCTTCACAAATGAAACTAGACCCACTCCTCTCACCATGCACAATTGTCAACTCCAAATGGACTTAAAAGCCTCAATATAATACCTGAAACTCTTAAATGCCAGGAAATTCAAGCACTCAACCAGTAGAATATAATCAATCAAAAAAAACATTTGTACAAACAAACATACCATAAACAAAGCCTATAGACCACCATCAGAATGAGAGAAAATCTTCACCAGCTATACTACTGATAGAGTCCTAATATCTAGAATCTACAAAGAACTCAAAAAATTGAGTAATGAAAAATTAAGCCACTGAAAAAAATGGGGCAGTGAATTGAATAGGGAATTCACAAAGAAATAAAAATGGCCAATTCTAAAAAAAAATATTCAACATCCTTAATCATGGAAATGCAAATTAAAACATGTATATGATTCTGCCTTACTCCAGCTAGGATAGCACAATCATTTAAAAGTGTAATAACAATAGATGCTGGTGAGGATGTGGGGAAATAGGAACCCTCATTCACTGCTAGTGCAAGTGCAAACTTGTACATCCACCATGGAAATCAATAGAGTACCTCCTTTAAAAAGATGAAAATAGAGCTACCAGTTGACCCAGCTCTTCCTCTGCTGGACATCTACTCTAAATGCTCCTCTCTTCAATACAGAGACATTTGCTGAACCATGTTTATAGCTGCTCAATTCACAATAGCTAAGAAATGGAAACAACCCACATGTCCGTCTCTGGATGAATGGATATCAAAGTTATGGTACATATACACCATAGAATTCTACTCAGAAGTAAGGAAAAATGATATAGTGAAATTTGCAGGAAAATAGATGGACTTGAAGCAGATCATACTCACTGAACTCAATAAACACCGAAAGACAAACGCTGCATATTCTCCCTCATTTGCAGTTCCTAATCAGGTACAGCTTGAGCTGCAAGCAAACCTGACATGCAACTAGAGAGATAGATAATAGGAATAGAAAGGTTTGGCGGGAGTGGATGAGAGTGTGCGGGGTGAGCTATGCATAAAACTTAACCTAAAATGAATTGGTACCATATAATCCTTACCCCTGGACAGCAGGCTAAAAGATACAACCCTCCAAAGGACTATGTGGGTATCATCTGGTAAGAAGGGTCCTGAAGAAGTTGGGATAAAGCCTAACCCTAAAACATTTGGCTCTGGCTTGGCACTCCCAGTGCCAGAAATCGGTCACCACCCACATTGATTGAGCTGTTGATCAGGGAGACCTACGAAGTCTCCAAAGTAAGACAGGCTTCTAAGCACTGGATTACTCACTCTAGTGAAAAGATAAGACCCTGTTGCTGACAACACCACATGCTGATGACACAACACAGACAGACCCAGCTGGAATCTGAAAGGATGCCTGCTCCTAAATGGTTATCCAGGATAGTGCTGGAAAGCACTACAGGAGCTGCCAGTGGAAACTGGTCAACAATGTTGGGAGAAAGGAGGGAACACTGTATATGCCCGCAACCAGCATGACAAGATGGACACACCTGTGCAATAATGGCACCCAACCTAACCTGGTAACCAAGGGCTGTCTGACAAAAAATTCAGATCAGTGGCAAGAAGCCCATAGTTTTATTGAGTTTTTCAAGCTGATTATTATTAACAGGTTTCCCCTCTACAACACAGACAAGCTAGGAAGAACTAGCATCACACTCATGTTATCATGGGCTCATCAGTTTTTGTTTGTTTTGTTTGAGATTTTTTTATTTTTTTACACTATGCATTTCTAAAAGACTTTCACACAATAGCACAAGGAAGCATGTTTCGGAGAAAGAACGTCACAACAATGGGTTTATGCTTGGGAGGAATGGGAAGTAAATTTGGAAGATCTTTACAGACAGTACCCTTCTATTTAACTAAACTTCTCAAGCTTCTCCCCATGCCAGACCATATAGTACTTTTGAATAATTACACACTTTAAAGTTTGCAAACTAAAAGCTTTTAGTACATTTAATTTCCTCCTCTATAATCTGACTCCACTAATAAGCTTACCTGATGCCTATACTTGATATTTCAACCATGTGCCTTTTAGCATAAGGGTCAATAACAAGTATGTATCGTAACTCTCTTCACATAATGTGAAGTAATTAACACATTATATTTCATTGTAACAGTACTATGTTAGTCTCAGTAACTTAATCATTCAGTCTGTTTTGTTATCTTCCGTCATGAACTTAAAATGACACGAGTGAAGTATACACTGATGCCTTATATAAAAAATATAGAATATGTATGAAGATTTCCATCAACTTGTTATTGGCATACTAACATTTGTCTTTAATCATTTTATAAATAGACTATGACCAAAAATGTATAAGGATCACAAACAACTCAATGCCAATAGTGGCACTTCTATTGTCATAGTCCCTTATCTGATATATGATTTGGAAATATGAGAAAGCTATTTTCAACCAGCCACTAATATCTTAGTAAATTACAAATACCAATGACATAAAAATCTACTTCTAACTTTTAGCAGATCATCATATAAAAATTCAATCATAGAAAAGCATGAAGAAATTAAAATGCATTACTTATAATAGGCACAATTAAGAAGATTAGTCACTTTTAGTGATTAGTATGTTATTCTTTAGTTAATAGAATAGCTTTCTTCAGAAGATCATTCACACATAAGCGTGTGTGTGTGTATATATATATATATATATATATATATATGGGTGTATAGCCATATAACATAGACACACAAAAAGTAAAATATTTAGATGTATTTTACTTTTACTTTTCAGGGTGTTATAAAACAAATTCAGTTTTTAAAATTCTTTTTGTTTGGCTGGAGAGGTGGCTCAGCAATAAAGGTGCTTACTTGCAAAACCTCCCAGCCCCATGTTCAATTCCCTAGTACCAATAAAAAGCCAGTTGCACCAAGTGGCACATGCATCTGGAGGTTGTTTTCAGACTCTAAGAGGTCTTAGAGTGCCAATGCTTGCTCTTAATCTCTCTTTCTCTCTCACACACACAAATAAAATTATAAAAAATAAAAGTGCTTTTATGAAAAGCATTGTTAATATTTTTGGAATGACTAAGTGCTACTCTCACTACTAGTAAGAGAACCTTTTCTCTGGCAGAACTGAGGAGACTCAGACCCCATCAAAGCAGAAAATGAGAGGCTTTTGAGAGCTCAACACTAAAGATTTCTATCAAACCCTCTAATGCTCTGAGAACATTGCAGAAGAGGGGGTGGGAAAAATATAAGAGACAGTATGGAAAGGAAGTTTCAGGCACTGTCCTAACATGAAGTTATAGTGCTTATGGATACCCCAACAATACCTGCACTACTAATGCAGTCAATCCTCTGACATGGAGGACGGAGGACAAAAGAAATGAGACAACAAAGCAGACAGGACTACCTTGAAAGAGGAGGTATCCTCAGTGGGCACTGGCAGAAGAGGATAATGGAATGGGAACATAACCAATTTATAGGACATTCATATACTAAAATAATAATAATAATAAATAGATAACTGTCTTACTACAGAAATTACAAGCAAGAAAATGCCAATGAACTATAGTATATGGCCTGTGTTAATTTTCACTGGTTCCTAAATTTGTGAAGAGAATCATCTTATATATGGTCCCAAATTCCAGAAATGAGGAATTCAAAGGAGCCCTTCTTTCCTCTCTCGTCCTCATTTTCATTCCATCACAGAGCCCATTAGTTTTGTTTTGCAAACCATTCCTCTTCTGTTTTCACTTTTGCCATCTTTGCCTGAGGGCTACTATCTCCTGTGGGGACTCAGGACCCCTAACAGCCTCTGTTCATCCACACTGTGCCCAGTCTCTGCAAGAGCAAAGATAATTGTTACCTTCTTCCTCTCATAAAGTGTGCCTGGTTTAGAGGTTCAACCCAGCGCCTGAAGCTGACTACAACAGTGTGTGTTGTGTCTTCAGTAATAGGGCATTACCATTTAGTTGTGGTCAGCAAACAGCAGTGACACCCTCCTACATTATTTTTCAGGGTCTTAAGGGTCTCCCTGACCAACAGTTTAAACCTTTCTACCACCAACATCTTTCCTTCCCCTTTTGTATCTCCCAACTCCCACAATGCTCTTTAATTTTTTTCTGTTTTTATTATTGATTTGTGTGCATGTATATGTGAGTATGTATGTGCGCATATATATGATGTATGCATGTGTATGATGGGTGTACATGTGACATAGCACATGTGTGAAGGTCTGAAGACAACCGTGGGTGTTTCTTTGTGTCTACCTTCTTTTGAGACAATCTCTTTGCCACTCCTGCTTGCAAGCTTTCAGATTGTCCTGGCTCCACCTACCATTGTTGTAGGTACACTGGAATTACTGATGCATTCAGCACTTAGCATTTGGCCTTATGTGGGCACTGAGGAAGATCAAACTGGGATAGGCAGGCTGGCAAACAAGCACCTTTAAACACTAAGCCATCTCTGTGGTTCCCCAATGCTCCTTGGTTCATTTCTAGTTTCCAGGGTTCCATATACACTCACCCCCAGATAAAAGCACATATACAAAAATTAGAAGCTAGGATATGCATATGAAAGAGAACATGCCATATTTGCCATTCTTAACCAGGATTATCTTACATATAATATTTTGCTGCTTTTATTCAATAGAAATTAACTTTGTTCTGGACATTTTTATACAAAGGGAATTAGACAGTATTTATACTTGTACTATGCAGTAATGCTCTTGAGGTATATGAATTAGGATAAATAGTTTACTGTTATTGCTAAATAACATTCATTCTTGGTACTTACTCATACTTAGTGGCCTAGTAGGAGAAGTTCCATGTATGCTTCAGAAAAATGAATTCTACAGGTACACACCTATAATGCTAGCACTCCGGATATAGTGGGTATGTTTGTAGGAGTTTCAGAAATTCAATGTCATCCTCAGCTACAAAGTGAGTTTGAGTTTGAGGCCAGCCTTGACCTTGAATATGTGAATACTGACTCAAACAAACAACAACAACAAGGAAAAAAACTAGAATGAGTTCAATTAATTCTCTTATGTCTCCAATTCTTTTGCTCTTCATAGCTGTCAGTTTTGCTCTTGTATTCTACAGGTTTGTTTTTAAGTGTATACACATTTAAAATTGTTATATCTTGGGCTGGAGAGATGGTTCAGCAGTAAAAACACTTGCCTGCAAAGCCTAATGACCTGGGTTCAATTCCTCAGTACCCATGTAAAGCCAGATGCACAAAGTGGTGCATGAATCCAGTGCCCCCTCTCTCTTCGCAAATAAATAAAAATATTTAAAATAAAAATTCTTAATTGTTATATCTCATTATGAAAAGTCAACCTTTGTCTCTAGCAATATTCCTTAAGATATATTTTATTACACAGAAATAAAAAAGTCAATTTAAAATGGGGTGGGGTGATACTTCAGTGTATAAAATATTTGCCATTCATTCATGAGGACTTGAGTTGGGTGCTGAGAACCCACATGAAGTCGGACATGGTAGTGCATGTCTATGATGAGATGGGAGTCATACCGAAGAGGATCTCTAGAAGCTTGTCTGCCTGCGAGCTCAGCATGTGCAATGCCAAACAAGACACCATCCCTCAAACAAACAAGGTGGAAGGCAAGTGGTACCTGAGTGTGTCCTCTGGCATGTGGCCTGTATGTGCCTGTGCATTAGCGCACACAATTTTTATAATGAATAAAAATATCTATATATGACAACTAAGCCTCAAGTGACTCTCCTATAGCCTCTGGATGCATGTTATATATTTTTTTCTACCCTCTTACTTTAAAACCTGTGTGGGGGGGTGTTGGGGGGTGTGAGGGGGTGTTTGTGGGGGGGTGAAACTAACACATATCTCCTATAGACAACCTACAGTTGGTTCTTGTCAGTGCTGTCATTCTTTGGCCAGTCTGAAAATACATCTCTTTTGCTTGGAGTGTTCATTCTATTCACATGACTTCCAACTGGTTTTCGCTTTGATTTGCATCTACTCATTGGATATATTGTCTCTATGTTTCTTTTTGTTCATTTGTTCTTCCATTACTGATTTCTGTTGTATCACATTTTAACATTTTATTGATAGTTTTCATAATGTATTTGACCCCTATCTCCTCCCATTACTTGCTTTTGCTCCCTTCCACTGAACCCCTTCTTTCTGAGTCCCTCTTATATTTTTGGCATCTTCCATCATCCATGATGACATAGTGATGAGAACAACATTGTGCAGAGTTAGTTCACAGAAGAGGAGCTGAAAGAAAAAGTGAGGTCATGAGCAGCTTTCCAAAGCACTCTTTGGCTCCTATGTCCTATCTGCCAGCTCTTCCACCTGTTCCCCAAGCCTAGAAGGACCCACTTTCTTAATATCACATTCATTTTATTCCTTTAACACAACATTTACTATATTTTAGTTATTTTCTTAGTGGTTACTTAACATATTATTTATCAAATTTATTTCATGTAACTAGTGCCTTAATTTTGGTAAAAGAAACTTTTGTCCTATATTGCTCCTCTTTTTCCTCTTCTGTGCTCACTCTCATAGTATACAGAGTTTATGTGGTTTAAAAAGAATGATGGATTTTAATGACTGCTTTATGCCATCTTATATGTTTTAAACAAGTTGAGAAGAAAAGAATAAAATGTTTATTCAGTCTTTTACATTTCCTCTTATACTTTTTGATACTCATTATTTCATCCTGTAGACTCACATTACTACCTGGTTTTTCATATTGAAAGATACTTTTTAAAAATTTTCTCTGGTAGATAGGTGCTAGGAACCAGTTGTCTTTGGTTCATATGGAAATGACCTTATTTTGTGAAGAATGATTTTTATGCGTATATGATTACTGTTTGATATTTTTATTTCAACACCTTGAGTATGTCATTTTTACTGTTTTGGCCCTCGTTTTTAATTTATTTAATAAATGCCAAAATAATTTTGTTAAATTTTTTGAGACAGTAGTCTCATACCCCAAGATGGCCTTGAACTTGCTATGTAGCTATGTATATGGCCTCAAGCTTCTAATTCTCCTCATTCAACCTGTAGAATGGTGGAATTATAAACATAAGCCATCATGCTCTGTTTCATGCAGTGTTAGGGATCAAACCCAGAGCTTCATGCATGCAAAGCAGACACTCTATCAACTTGAGCTACATCCCAAGTACAGAGTCTGTGTTATTGCTGATGCAAAGACAATCATATTGTTACCTGATCCATAGTCCTTTGAATCTCAACAGTTGAATTATGATGTATGGATCTGCTGATGAAGCAATGTTTTTTTAACAACTTTGGAAGGCTTTGACTTATTTCCCCCACACATTTTGATCTCTTTCTCTCTCTTTCTCTCTTTCTCTCTCCCTCTCATTAGGAAGAGCTTATCAGTTTTGTTGCCCTTTTCATTGAGGGTTCTTATTTCTTTGATTTTCTCAGTTGCTTTGTATTTTAAATTTATTTATTTCTGCTAATATTTTCTTCATTTTGCTGGACTTATTAGTTTTTTATTGTGGAATCTTAGTTACTTGATTTGAGATCTTTGCTTTTTTCAATTTCACTTCTCACTGCTGTTTTCTTATAAACACTGCTTTGGCTACATCTTACAAGTTTCAATATGTGGTATTTTTCTTTTCATCTAGATAACAATGTTTTTAAAGTCCCTCGAGACTTCCTCTAAGAGCAAGGAGTTATTTATATTTATGGTTTTTGAATATTGGTAATCACCTTATCCATTAAGCCATCTTCTCAGACCATTTATTTCTTGTTTTTGAATATTGGGTGTCAGATTTCTAGAAACACTTGTATCAATGTCAATTTCAACTTTAATTTTGTTTTGGTTAGAAAACATATTTTGTATGATTTTAATTCTTTTTTTAAAATTTTTTATTAAGCAGAAATTTCGTATGAACAAGTCATGTGTTGGTACCACTGTTTCCCTCCTCCTGCCCCCTTTCCACTGAGGGCTCTCCTCAGTGAGATTGCTGGAATGCTCCATGGAGGGAATGGCTATGAGTTGTTGGAGCAGCAGACAGTGTAACAAGGGGGCAATGTCCCTGGCTATTCCCCCACCATAGCTCTTATAATATTTCCATCCTCTGTTTCACAATGGTGGCTGAGTTTTAAGTCTACTTTAGTGTTGAGCTCTTAGCAGCTTCTAGATTTCTACTTTGGAATGTTTTGAGTATTCTCTATGTCTGCTTCCATCACTCTAGTGCAGGTTTTCAGGCTCACCATGGAAGCAGTATTCTTGTTCATCTCACCACTTCCATTGTGGTCTCACCTGGGTCCTAACTAATGTGTTAGGGGTGGTTCATCTCCTGCTCGGAAGTCAGCTATCATTTATGACCTTGTTGGTAGAATCAATTTGTTTGTGGTTCTTGCTGCATTCTGAAAAATAAAAACAGATTCTCCAATAGAGAGTGAGATCAGCATAGGTTAACGGGAATAAGTATCATTGATTTGGTGAGATTATAATTGTTGTAGCCTCTCTTTAGGCCCATGGCTAATGGAGGCTTCCACATGGAGTCCAGATTCTTGGTCTCCATAGGAATTTGGCTTGAATCTCAGTTCCAGCTATGGGTTCCTTGCTGCTGAACAGACCTCTTAGCCAATCAGAGAGACCTTAATTACCCACCTAGGTTGAGTGCCACTATTGCATAGGTGTGTATGTCTTGTAATGCAGGTTGCTCTCATATAGCAGTGTCCCCTGCTTTCTCCCAACATTGTTGGCCATTTCCCCTGGCAGCTCATGTAGCACATTCTAGCATTCTATTGGCTAGCCATCTGGTAACTTGACTTCCTTCCAGATTCCAGCTGAGTCTCAATGTTGTGCATCAGCAGCATGTGGTGTTTTCAGCAATGGGTTCTTACCTTTTGCCTGGGGTGGGTAATCAAGTACTTTGACAGAAGCCTGTCTTGTTTTGAGGACCTTGTAGGTCTCTTACCAACAGCTCAAGGTGGAAAGTAACTGATTTCTGGTATAGGGAGTTACAAGCCAGAGCCAAATGTATTAGGGTTAGGCTTCATCCCGCCCTGGTTCAGGGTCCTTCTTACCAGACGATAGCCCCATATTCCTTTGGAGGGTTATATTTTTAACCTACTGTCCAAGAGTAAGGATTCTATGGTACCCAAACCCTCCCATCCCTATTATCTGTCCCTTGAGTTACATGTAAGGTTTGCTTGCTATTAAAGAGTAACCTGATTAGAAATCACAGATGAAGGAGATTGTGGTGTTTGTCTTTCTGCTCTTGTGTGACTTTGCTGAGTATGAACTGTTCCAAGTCCATCCACTTTTCTGCAAATTCCAGTATGTCATTTTTCCTTACTGCTGATAGAATTTCATTGTGTATATATACCACAACTTTGATATCCATTCATCCAGTGATGGGCATCTGGGTTGATTCCAGTTCTTAGTTATTTTGAATTGAACAGCAATGTCTCTGTATTGAAGAGAGGAGCTTTTATGGTCGATACAATTTCATTTCTTTTCAACATGTTGAGCATTGTTCTATGTCCTGAATCATGGTCTTATATACTTTAATGGAACGAGTTATCTGCCATTGTTTGGTGATTTGTTCTAGAAATGTGGGTTACATCATGGTGGTTGGTATATTTTAGTTCTTCTCTATCCTGATCTACTGATGACTTATTCTGTGTCTATTTCTTCTTTTAATGCAGCCACATTAAGCTTCATGAGTTTTAGATCTCAGGTCTTAGGGGCATTCACACTGAGGCTTATTGCCCTTGTTTTTTTATTTTTCACCAGTTAACACTTCTCTTGCTGTGGCATTTTTCTCTTTAGTGCTTCCTCTACCTTCAAAGCCCATGGCTTCTATCTCTGCTTCATTATTATGACACCTTCTCTCTAATCTCTTAAATACCTCATAACAACCCTGATGATTATATCAAGCCCATCCAAATGGGTAATCCAGGGTAATCTAATCACTGAATCCCGAGTTAAATTTTATCCCTAATTGTCCTTCTTGTTTTTGAAGTATCATCAGCAGGTTCTAATAGTTAAGATATGACCATCATTCAGCCTACCACAATTTCAAGTTTCCCATATTTTTTCTCTGTGCTCTCTATTCTTCTGCAAAGCCATTGCTGTGAAATCTTTATTTCAGATAGTGTATTT
>PVHP010000147.1:52605-193088 GCA_004024765.1 Zapus hudsonius
GGGAAAACGATGGCATGAGCAGAGGGCAGGACATCACCTCTGCCACAGCACTGCAAACAGCGGCAGGAAGGTGTGCCAAACACTGGCAAGGGGAAGCTGGCTTATAACCCCATAAGCCTGCCCCCAACAACACAGCTTCATCGAGGTTGTAAAACCCAAACTGCCATCAGCTGAGGATTGATCTATCAGAACACATTCATTTGTTTGTGGGGGACACCTGGATCAAACCATGACACATGGTGACAGCAGCATGAACACTTGAAAGGCAGGGAGGAAATCTGTCCCTACCAATAGTGGAGTTAGGAGAGGAATGCTCGAGGACTGGGGTGCACGTGACCCCAGGCAGTGAGAGGATTCAACTCTCAAGTTGCTTCTGGAAGCCAGAGGACATGAGTGAAAGCCAAGATAAAAGAACAAAGGGAATACCTAATACTGTGTAGGAATCTACAGATTGTCTTCCCAAGCCTTAGATACTCGTAACAATGCCACATAGAGCTTGCCTGCAAAGCAGGACTGGGTAAGGGACAAAAATCACTTTCTCCTCTGTGGCTCATACCCTGCCCCAGCATAGACATCCCCTGCCTAAACAAGGCCCTTCTTTATAAGACTTTGCTGATTGTACCATAGAAATCCTCACTCAACCTTCTTTAGTCTCCAAAAGAGAGGTGTGAGGCTGCTGAAAATCTCACTGCTTCTAGCTTGAACTCATTTGTTTTTACTTCCCTCTCTGCTGCTAGTAGGTGCTTTTGAAGGACTTTGAGCAGTTTCTTGCCTATTAATCTTGTCCTTTCCCTAATTTTATTGGTGCAAATGAAATTGCTTACTTCATCTTCTCTAAACTACAATTCAACCTTCAAAAATGCACTATATTTTGAGGATTTCTGGGTAAGAAGGCACCTCTGTGACCCCACAAAAAAGAGAAGAGTCAGGGTAAAAACTCAAGAGATTCTCTTCCTATAAAAGAAAGATCTGAAGAAAGAAGCCTAGGGAAGATCCTGACAAAGTGGCAGGGCCCAGACACACTTCATTGTTCATGACAGGACAGGGTTAGTCTGGCTGCAAGAGGTTCTCCATCACCGACACACACACACATCCAGGCTAAGGAGCTGGAGAGAGACATGCCTGGCCACAGTGCTTGGCTCAGTTTCTCCCTGTTTTATTCTCTTTTATTGGGTCCGAGACCCCAGCCAGTGGGATGGTGCTCCCCATATTCAGCTTGGGTCTACCCTCCTCAGTTAAGCCTCTCTGGATGCACCTCACACACATGTCCAGAGGTTGCATCCAAGATAATTCAAAACCAAAACAGTTGACAATGAAGACTAAGCATCACAATATCAGTCAAGTAGTTCATCTCTAGAATATATAAAGAACTGCAAAATTAAACAACAAATCCTCTAGTAAATAAATGGGCTAATGAATAAATAGCTGTTAAAGAAGAAACACAAATGGCCAATAAATATTTGAAACAGTGTCCAACATCCTTAGCAACAGGGAAATGAAAATTAAAACTACTCTGGGCTCTATTTCACTCCAGTCAGAATGGCTAACATCAAGATATTAAATTACAAGTACTAGTAAAGGAAATAGAACCTTTATTCACTGCTGATGGGAGTGTAAACTTGTACAGCCACAATGGAAATCAGTATGGAAGTTTCTCAGAAAAACCAACTAAAAATAGAATTATCATATAACCTAACTATACCATTCCTGGACATATACCCAAATGACTCTAACTAAGCTCTGCCATAGAGATACTCATACATCACTGCTTATTGTTAAACTGTTCATAGGAGTTAAGAATTGGAATGAAACTAGATGACCATCAACAAATAAATGGATAAAGAAGATGGCCTGCATTACATAATGAAATTTTATTCAGCTATATAGAAAAATGAAATCAGTATTTTCAGGACAATGGCTGGAACTAGAGATTACTGTGCTAAGCAAAACACACTGGACACAGGAAGAAAAGCAACACATTTTTTATCTAGAGTCTACTTTTTAATTTGTACATATGTGTTGCGGTCAGCTTTCTAGTTGCTGTGCAGAAAGAACCCAAGCAAAAGCAGCTTGTGGAGGAATGGGTTTATTAGGCTTATGAACTCAAGGGGAGACTCCATCCTGGCAGGGAAAATGATGGCATGAGCAGAGGGGTGTACATCACCTCTGCCACAGCACTGGAAATAGCAGCAGGAAGGTGTACCAAATACTGGCAAGGGGAAACTGGCTTATAACCCCCATAAGCCTGCCCCCAACAACACAGCTCCAGCGAGGTTGTAAAACCCAAACTGCCATCAGCTGAGGATTGATCTATCAGAACACGTTCATTTGTTTGTGGGGGACACCTGGATCAAACCATGATAGTCCGCCCCTAGCCCCCACAAACTAATAATCATACATGATGTAAATACAATATGTTCAGCTCAACTCTTAAGTCCCCACAGCTTTCAACTGAGCCATAATACCAAAAATAAACCCGTAATGACACAGAACATTCACACTGCAAAACATGAGGCACAGCAAAAACAGAATGAACCAATACAAGATTTAAAACAAGCAGGGCACCATCAATCTCTAACTCTTAAGTTCAATGATTCTAACCAATAACAAGTCTCTTTCTTGGAGATTCAATTTGGCCCCTCCAGCTTGGCTACTCACAGTCCGGGAAAACTTCATCCAGTGCTGGCAGCTCGCCTTGGCACCCCATCCGTAGTCCTGGAATTCATTGGGTCTCCACTGCAACCCAGTTAATCCTCATGGCTCCATCGGGCTCCATGCAGGCAACCTAGCACCCCTGCTTCACACGTCGATGGCCAGTTTTCAAAAACAAAACTGTGTTGCAAATCCAATGACCCTCTCTTTCTAACCAATCTCCATTCCACAGAACCAGGTGGGCTACCAATTTGTTAATCCGGGGGGATCAAAGCATTCAGGCCCCTTACTTCAAGGAGTCCACATTCTTCCTGTTATTCCAATGCAGACCAGCTGGCTGAATCTCAATGGTTGTCATCTCTCAAACAATTGCAGGTGAACTGGCAGCAGTTTCGACCCAAAGATCTTTCTTTCTGTGCCATCTCCATCTGCTCACACCAGTCTATCTTTACGTAAAACAACCCTGCACAGGTTTCCAGGACACAGGCAAGCAGAATGCAGCAAACCTCGCATGCAAACTGCTTCTGGCACAGTCCTGACAAAGTTCTTTCTCCCCCTCATAAGCCAAACCTCACAGTCCATAGTTCTCATTACATTCAGGTCTTTAAACTCTGACCAGAATGAGTTCTCATTACATTCAGGTCTTTAAACTCTGACCAGAATGATCCATCACACTGTACTTACAGCACTGCGAGGCTTCTCTTAGGTTGAGATTTCAAACCCGTCAATATTCCTCCTGCATATCAATTCCAAAATGCCAAAGCCACAGAATTGGGGTTCTAGCAGCAACAGATGACCCCACATCCTGGTACCAAAACTGTTGTGGTCATCTTTCTAGTTGCTGTACAGAAAGAATACAAGCAAAAGCAGCTTGTGGAGGAATGGGTTTATTAGGCTTACAAACTCAAGGGGAGACTCCATCCTGGCAGGGAAAATGATGGCATGAGCAGAGGGTGGACATCACCTCTGCCACATCACTGAAAACATCATATCCACATTCATTTGTTTGTGGGGGACACCTGGATCAAACCATGACAATATGTGTGGATATATGTATGCATGTGAATGTGTAGGTCATGAAATTAGGGCACCAGACAAGAAATTTGAAGAAGGAGGGAAATGGGATTAAAGAGAGGTTAATCAAATGTACGTGCCATGGAAATAGAAGGACATTTTTCCAGCAAGAGGGAGCAGGAAAGAGGAGACGCTAACAGGGAAAGGGGTTTAATAACACCTACATATGTATGAAAATTTTATAGTGAAACCCATCATTTTTATCTGAAATTTAAAAAGCTACTTTAAGAGCGGAAATGCATAAACTACTTTGTGTATCCGACTTTACATGGGTACTGTGGAATCAAACCCAGGTCATTAGGCTTTGCAGGCAAGTGCCCGAACCACGGAGCCATCTCTCCAGGCCTGCATTTGTTTTTTGAAGTGGTGTATCACTCTAGCCCTGGCTGACCTGAAATTCACTCTGTAGTCTCAGGGTGGGCTCAAATTTATGGCGATTCTCATACCTCTGCTTTCCAAAAACACCTGGCAAAAAAAATCATTTAAAAAAATTGTATTTATTTGTTTGAGACAGGGAGAAAGAGAGAGAGAGAGAGAGAGAGAGAGAGAGAGAGAGAGAGAGAGAGAGAGAGAGAGAGAGGAGAGTGAGGGCACAACAGGGCCTCCTACCTCGGTAAATAAATTCCAGGTGCACTGGCCACTTTGAGCATGTGGTTTTACGTGGGTACTGGGGAATCAAACTCAGGCTGTCAGACTTTCCAATCAAGCATCTTAACTGCTGAGCTACCTCTTCAGCCCCTAAAAAACTAATTTTAAAAAGAGTATATAAAATATATTACACTGTAATGTACTGTGGACACTATTAATAAAACATTTTATATACTTCTAGTTTAAAGGTGGAATTTCACTGGGCTTCACATAGTTAACACTAGCTTTTGAAAAAAAAACTGGCCACAGTATGACTATTTCTTTGATGCTGTTCAAAGTTCAATAGGTCAACAAATGTTCATCTACATCAGGAATATATCTATATAGGATATATATATATATATATATATATATATATATATATATATATATATATATCAGGAATTTACCAGGCCCTAGATATATAATTATAAAATTTTTAACATTAAATTTTATAAAATTTATTTGTATTCATGAGAGAGAGAAAGAGAGAGAGAGACAGAGACAGAGAGAGAGAGACTCCTGATATATTTGACACTTTGCACATCTGGCTTCACATGGGTACTGAATCCCAGGTGTTAGACTTGTTAAGCAAGTGCCTTAACCACTGAGTCTTCTCTCCAGCCGTAGTCATAGAATCTTATAATAATAGTATATTATGAGATTTGATTAATAACATGAAAGGTCATTCTTAAAGTCATTTCCAAAGTCTTTATTGTGCTTTCAGGATGAAACCCATCCTACTTATATTGTATTATCTCCTCAGTATTGCACTTGAATTTAATGTAATCATGTTTTACTCATTTCCTCAATATTCTTTTCTTTTGCTGTCAGCCTCTCCTTGTAAAATACCTTCTACATAGTGCTCTCAAATTCTATACAAACCCTCGCCAGTTCAAGCATCACTCCCTGTAGGAGGCCAATTCACTTTAGTTAATTGCAGTGCAGCAACCCATTTGCCCACACTGAGGAGAGGTCAAGGTTACTGCACCTGCAGGCCAGAGGTAAGGACTGGTGTAAGAGGAAGTAAAAAACTTCAGAGGAGCTAGAAGGGTCAAGAATGGCAGGAATAAAACATGCAAATGGAAAGCACCCCTCCATAAAATCATGTAATGAAGCTGCCACAGGTTGTAAAGGTTTTAAGGTTTTAGAACCCTAAATGCTGAATTATCTTAGTGGATAAGCATCAGGGAAACAGTATGTTCAGATTTGTATGTTGTAATGATAGCTATATTGATGATACATTTTATGCAATCAACTTTTTCAAATTATTTATCTCACATGAGTGAAGGCATACATGATGTATAAAAATCCACAGTCACATATAGAGGAAAAAAATAACTCCCCTGAGTCCTCCTTTTTCTTTGCTCCCTCATTAAGTAGTTTTGTTTTTTGATGTTCTTCTAATAGTAGCACCATGTAACTGCTAGTATAGCTGGTTAATAGGAAGGAGGCTTCCAGCTCTACTCCAGCCTGACTTCTCAGTGACCTGCAGCCCAAGCATATGTGGTCTTCAGCAATAGGGTCTTAGCATCTCATTGTGGTGAGCAACTAAGAGCCTTGACAATGGCCTATAATGTTTTGGGGGCTCAGGAAGCTCCCTGGCCAACAACTCACTGGAAGGTATCCCATCCCTGGCAGTGAAGTTTTTCTAGTAACAATCTATGGTTACTGGGTGTGCCTTTACAGGAGAGAGAACATGTGGTGTTTGGCTTTCTGGGCCTGGGTTACCTCACTTAGTATGATCCTTTCCAGATCCATCCATTTCACTGTGAATTTCTGAAATTCATTTTTCTTTACTGCTGAATAGTCCTCTATTGTATAAATGAACCCCATCTTCATTATCCATTCATCAGTTGAGGGACATCTAGTGTGGTTCCATTTTCTAGCTATTGTAAATAGAACCGCAATAAAGATGGAAGAGCATGTATCTCTAAGGTAGTGACTAGAGTCACCAGGATATATGCTAACGAGTGGTATAATGTATAGCTGGGTCATATGGTAAATCTATTTCCAGCTGTCTCAGGAACCACACTACTTTCCACAATGGCTGTACCAGTTTACATTCTCACCATGAGTATAGAAAGGTTCCTATTTTTCCAGCATTTATTGTCATTTGTTTTCTTGATGGTAGCCATTCTGACAGGAGTAAGATGGAATCTCAGAGTAGTTTTAATTGCATTTCCCTGGTTGATAAGGAGGTAGAATATTTTTAGATGTTTATAGCCCATTTGTATTTCTTCTTTTCATAACTCTGTTCAGTTCCAAAGCCCATTGTTTTTAAATTGGGTTGTTTGATTTCTTATTAGTTAGTTTTTTGAGTTCTTTGTAAAACCTGCATATTAATCCTCTGTCAGATGTATAGCTGGCAAAGATTTTCTCCCATTGGGTAAGTTGCCTCTTTGTTCTGTTCACGGTGTCTTTTACTGTACAAAAGCTTTTTAATTTCATGTGGTCCCAATTGTTGATTAGTGGTTTTACTTCCTGGGCAACTGGGGTTTATGTTCAGAAATTCCTTGCCTAGGCCAATATGTTGAAGTGTTTCCCCTACTTTTTCCTCTAGCACTTTCAGAATTTCAAGTCTGATATTAAGGTTTTTGATGGATTTGGACATGATTCTAGTGCATGGAGAGAAATAAGGATCTATTTTCATCATTCTACATACAGATATACAGTTTTCCCAGCACCCTTTTGTTAAAGAGGCTGTCATTTCTCCAGTGAATATTTTTGACCCTTTGTTAAAAATCAGATGGCTGTAATTGTCTGGTTTTGCATCAGGGTCCTCTATTTTGCTCCATTAATCTACATTTCTGTTTTTGTGCCAATACCATGCTGTTTTTGTTACTATGGCTCTGTAATATATCTTAATATTAGGTATGGTGATATCACCAGCCTCATTTTTGTTGCCTAGAATTGTTTTGGCTATTGGTGGTTTTTTGTGATTCCAAATGAGTTTTAGGATTTTTTTTTTCTATTTTGGTGACGCATGCCATAGGAATTTTGATGGGGATTGCATTAAATGTGTAGATTGCTGTTGGTAAGATTGACATTTTCAGGACACTGATTCTTCCAATGCAAGAATGGGATGTCTTTCCATTTCCTAGTGTCTTCTGCAATTTCTCTCTTGGGTGTTTTAAAGTTTTCATTGTAGAGATCCTTCACTTTCTTCTGAGATTTATTCCAAGGTACCTTATTTTTTTGAGGCTATAGGTTTGTCATAAATGGCCTTTATTATGTTGAGATACATTCCTTCTATTCCACTTTCTTTAGGACTTTTATCATGAAGGGATATTGGATTTTGTCAAACACCTTTTTTGCATCTATTGAGATGACCATGTGATTTTTGTCCTTCAGTCCATTTACATAGTATATTACATTAATCCTTTTGCATATGCTGAACCATCCTGCATCTCTGGGATAAAACATACCTAGATGTGGTGAATGATCTTTTTGATGAAAACTTGTATTCTGTTTGCCAGTATTTTATTGAGAATTTTTGAATCTATGTTCATGAGCAAGATTGGTATGTAATTTTTTTTCTTTGTTCTGTCTTTTTTTGGTTTTTGTATCAGGATTTTGCTGGCTTTCTAAAAGGAGTTTGGTGGTATTCCTTCCTTTTCTGTTTTGGAAAAAAACTTGAGAAGCATTAGTATTAGTTTTTCAGTGAATGTATGATAGAATTCAGCAGTAAATCCATCTGGGCCTGGACTTTTTTTTTAGTTGGGAGATATTTTTTAAAGGTCCGTTTAAATGGTTTATCTCATCTTGATTTAATTTTGTTAGGTTATATATATCCGTCATCCATTTCTTTTAGATTTTCAGATTTGGTGTAGTATATGTTCTTAAAGTATGTCCTTATGATTTTTTGAATTTCATTGGTATCTGTTGTAATGGTGCCTTTGTCATTTCTAATTTTATTTATTTGTGTTTCTTCTTTTCTTTTGGTCAGGTTTGCTAAGGGTTTACAATCTTGTTTATCCAAACAACCAACTCTTTGTTTCATTGATTCTTTATATTTGTTTTGTTTGCTATTTCATTAATTTCTGCCCTAATTTATTATTTTGTCTCATCTACTGAATTTTGGTTTGTCTTGTTCTTCTTTTTCCATGGTCTTAAGGTGAAGCATTAAGTTGTTTACTTGTGACCTTCTTAGTTTCTTAATATAGACATTTAAAGGTGTAAATTTCCCTTTAAGGACTGCCTTCATTGTATCCCAAAGGTTTGATATGTTGTGTTTTCATTTTCATTTGAGTCTATGAATTTTTTAATTTCCTTTTTGATTTCTTCAATGACCCATTCATCATTCAGTAGTGTCCTGTTTAATTTGCATGAGTTTGTGTATGTTCTATAGTTTTTCTTGTTGATTTGTAGTTTAATCCCATTGTGATCAGATAAAGTATAGGGAATTATTTCAGTTGTCCTCAATTTGTTAAGATTTGCTTTATGTCCTAACATGTGGTCTATTTTAGAGAATGTTCCATGTGCTGCTGAAAAGAATGTGTATTCTGTAGTATTCAGATAAAATGTTCTATAGATGTCTGTTAGGTCCATTTGTTCTATAGTGTCATTTAGTCCAGGTGTTTCTCTGATTATATTTTGCCCGGATGACCTGTCAATAGCTGAGAGTGGGGTGTTGAACTCTCATGCTTGGGGTTATCATTATCTCTAGCTCAATTCTAGTAGTGTTTGTTTAATGAAATTGGGAGCACCTGTGTTTGGTACATATATTAAAATTGTAATGTGCTCCTGTTGAATAGTTCCTTTAACCAATATGTAATTACCTTCCTCATTTTTCTTAAATACTTTTGGTTTAATTCCTATTAGGATAGCAACACCTGCTTGTTTCCTAGGCCCATTTGCTTGAAATACTGTTTTCCATCCTTTCATCCTAAGGAGATATCTGTCATTCATGGAGAGGTATGTTTCTTGTAGACAACATAGACAAGGATCCTGCCTTTTAATTCAGTCTGTAAATCTGTATCTTTTTGTAGGAGTATTGAGGCCATCGATGTTAAAGAGTGATTATTGGAAAGGTGTGTATTCATTCTTGCCATTTCTTTTTTTTTTTTTGTAGTTTTTCCTTTACTCTCTTGTATTACTATTTAATTCTGGTTTATTTTTTTCTGTTCTGTCATATATGGGTTTTTCTTCCTCTTCAGTTTGAAGGATCCCTTTAAGTGTTTTCTGTAGAGCTGGCTTTGTAGACATAAATTGCTTTAGCCTGTCTTTGTTGTGGAAAGTCCTTGGCTGACTGACTATTGTTATCATTCAGGACCTGAAATGCATCACCCCAGTCCCTTCTGGCTTTTTAAGTTTTGTGTTGAGTAATCTGCTGTTATTATGATGGGTTTGCCTTTGTATATTACTTGATGGTCTCTCTTACTGCCTTCAATATATATTCTTTGATTTTTGTGTTCAGTAGTTTAATTATAATATGGCATGGAGTGGTTCTTTCCTGGTTTTGTCTCTTTGGTGTTCTACATGCTTCCTGTATCTGCATTGACTTAGTGTGTTTTTCATTTGTAGCAATTCTGATTGGGATTTTTTTTATTATTTCTATTTCCTTATTCATATCTGATGCATCTTCAAGTTACATCATATCTTGTATTGACATCCTTATTTCCTCAAGTTGGTTTCCTGTGACCTCCTTCTAGAGTTTGTTTTCTTCTTTAATTCCTTTGATATCTTCTTTGATTTCTTTGAGCATAGTTAAATCATTCTTTTCAATTCACTTTCAGGCATTTAATCTAAGTCAGTCTCACTGAAGGTCATTTCTGATGAATTTATAATTTTTGGTGGAATATATTGTCTTGACTTTTTGTGTTTCTTGTATTATAATGTAGAGATTTCTGCATCTTGAATAAATTCAATGCTTGGGTTTCCTAGTTGTCTGCTGTATTCTTTTGATGTGTGGATCAGCAGTTATATATCTTCAAGATGGGAGCCTAATGTACCAGGTGTGGCTCTTATAATACTCCCAGAGTGACCCTAGAGGTGACCCAATGAGTTGTAGTTGCCTGCTATGTAAATATTCTAGTTAGCTATTTGGAGCAAAATACTGGTTCAATATGCTAATGGGCAATATATACACTTAAATAAAACCAACATGGGGTATTTTTGCAAGGGCAGGGATTAAACAGGTAATCTTTACAAAGGCAAAGTACCTAAGGGTTAACTCAAACCCTTAATCCTGTTGATTGGGAGGCTGAGATATTGTGCTTATGCTGAGTTCCAGCTCAGCCTGGAACCAAGTGAGACCCTGCCCCCCAGAAAGACAAAAAAGACCAGAAGCACTATAAATCTAGAAATATCAAATGCAACAAATTCATTTTCAAGACCCAGTTTATTTAAGAATGGCAAAAAATCATCAATCAACTCTAGCTGGCCCTGTTTTCTCTAGGTGTGTCCTCTGATCTCACCCAAGCTGAGTATGAGGCTCTTTTCCCCCCAGTCAGGCTGTGGGCTGACTGGGTCTATGAATATGCTATGTAAATCAGCTGTGCTGGATGCTGGTGGGGGCTCTGGCTCCAATTGTTCCAGATGCGGCTCACTGTGGAATGAGTAAGTTCCTGAAGCTGCTACAAAGCTGGTCCCTGGAATCTTCTTTCTGGTGCTCACTGGCTGGCCCCAGGTGTCTCCTTCTTCAGGTTTTTGACTTTGCAAGACCAGAGTGAGTGGAACACTCTCTTGCTGCTTCTCTGCTCCCACCTGGCTCTGGCAGGTTCTCCCCAAGCACAAGAACAAGATATACCTTTCTAGAGCATGCTCCCATGGACCTCTTATCAGTTTTGTCAAGGAAATGTTTGTGTCCTTTCAATCTGTATAGTCAAGTCTTAATATTTCTGGAAAGTTTTCTTAAATTCTATCTTTTCATATTTTTCCCATTACATTTGTTTGGTTTCTTCTTTAGGAACACCAATTATACTTATATAGGATCTCTTTCAATGTCTTATGGATATCAAGATATCATGGATTATATCTTTCATCATTAGCTCTTTGTTCACTTTTGTTTTCTCAATTTTCTTAGTCCTTCTGTTATTGTTCTTCTTTTTGTTCCTTCCAACATAAAACAAAATAATTTTTGTAATGACTTTCATAAAACTATGCATGGTTTCCATTTCGTAGTGTTAGAGCTTGAGAACAGAATATATTTTAACAGTTCTTGGCATAGCCTCTGTTTCTAAAAGACTCAAAATAATAAAATTTACTTCAAAATTATAGCTATTTTTTACATCTGCTTGTGTAGTTATATTTGAAGCATATTTTTAGTTTAATGCATAGAGAAAGAATATACATTTGGTATCATCTTTAGTCAAAATTATTTTGTCATATTATTCTCAAGTGTGCCTGTGGTCACATGTTCTAGCTCACATTGTAGTGTTTATTGTTCTATACCAGTAGAGAAAATGAATGGTATTTTCACCGCCATTATATACTCAATATATTTCACCTTAAGGTGTACTTTATTATTTATTGAATTATTGTCTAGCATCTAAAATACTAGCCAAAAGGAGTTATAATGGATCTAATTTTACTTTATTCTCCTTATTTTTAAAGTAATGCAGACTGAACATGACTTTCTAATTAATCATTTCTTAAAATGTTGATGCGAGGATGCAATATCTGTCTCTATTCACATTCTCTCTTCATACTATATATGACCTAATATTGTTTAATGAGAAATTAAAATAATTTCAAAAGATAAATATATTTTAAATTTCTAGCTTATAATACTATCCTGCCATCATCAGAGTCATATGTATCTAATGGAAGATACCCTGAGAACTTTATAACATACACAGCATTTTACAATTGCAATCAATTGTAGCTCTTTTATACAGGGTTAGATTTTAGCTGTTCCTTTTGAGGCAGGGTCTCAGTGTGTTTCCTACGCTGGTCTTAAACCCCTGGGTTCAAGTGGTCCTCTCACCTCCTGAATGCAGGGATAAGAGGTATACACCATCATACCTAACTCAGGGTTAGTTTTCATATGCTATTTATCAATGAAAATAAGTTGGTTTACTGATGATATAGTAAATATCTTTGAATGCAAATCATAAATGTATGCTTACATGCAAAAATCACAATTTTACGTCAGAGAGGCAAATGTAGCATTGATTAAAATGGCGACCTGTAAACTATTGGTAACGTGAAAAAAATCTGAAATTATGTTCATATTAAATATTGATTTTAAAAATAACTTCTAGAAAGCATGGATTCTTTAAGCTAAAATAATATAGATTTTAAGGCAAATATTTGAAAATAGGGAACAAATGCTGTTGCATATTTGTATTTGAGCTTATTATTGTCAAGTATACTACCTCACCAAGACTCAGATAATTGAAAGACCAACTGTATAGCACATGTAATTTTTCTCCTACTGAGCAAAGAATTAGCAAATTTGTGATTTCTCAATATGGACAACAAATATGCCTGTAGAGAAGATGATGAAAGATAAAAATGAAATTTATTACATTATCTCAATGCTGAATTGATTGTACAACTAGACTAAAAATTCAAAGGATAATCTTTTTCTTCTGCATAAAATGCAAATATGCAAGATCCATGCTTTCCTGGAAATATAAATAAAGGCTAATGCATATAGTACAAGCTTCAGTATGGCTACAATAATAATTTAAAAAACAACTGAGGAGTGCATAGAGACAAGCTCCTTGTGAGTCAGACACTTCTCACACCTTATTAACATTTACTAAGCCTCAACCTATAACATAAGAAAACCAAGCTCTTAGATCATTTAAAGCAGTCTTACTGGAAATCCCTGTGTAATATTCCTTAAATGTGAGAACTATAGGTACCCTCAAACACCAGTGTTCAGCTCCTGTTTGCAGCACTTAGCATATTTCTCTTTTCTCTATAGTTTTAAATGTGTGGGAACATGTGATCAGGGTCCTTTGTAAATTCAAAATGGGTCAGCTTCTGTCTAGAGAGTGTCTTATTGTCATGATGTCACCACATCTCAAGATTTGTGACCTTTTGCACCATATGGATTCATGGTAGTCCACAACCTAGTCTGCAGGCCAGAGTGCTTTTGTGCCCCCACTAGGGGGTATCAAAGGCTTTTGGACAGGAATTTCAAGTACTGATAGATTTGGAAAAACAAAAAGTAATTTTTATATATCCCAAGGACCGCCAGATGTCGCAAAGGCATCATTGATGAAGAGGGTTTTATCCAAAATGTGGCACTTATATAAGGAATACTACTATTGTGTTTGAGAGTTGCAGAGGCCATAACAGGTCAGTGAAATGTCCTTCAAACATCTGATTTTTACATTCAAGAATGGGCCAAGATGAAAAGATAACCACATATCTGACATTGACGTTACTACCATTTAGACAGCCGATTCAATTGCCTTAGTCAGTGGAATCAGCAGGCCTTTATTACTCTGAAAAAAATATAGAAACAATATAGTTTTTTTTCTTCAAAAATAATGATTTGGAATTGCAACCTACCACTCCACTTTATAGCTTGAACTGTTTGGTAGAGGCACATGAAAACTTCTACAACTCTCCCTCCCCCATAAGTGTAAAGCATTTTATGAGATGTACAAAATTATAATAATGAAAGAAATGGTGCTGAGTGAATTTCTGCTGAGCCAAACTGTATGCATAAATTGGCAGTTTAACAAGTAAAACTTGGAAGCAAGCATTTGATGATTGATTTTTTATTGAGACAGAACGAGCATGATAGTGAGTAAAGTGATTTTCCTTATTGAGAGAAAATATAGTGTTTTTCAACATGTCTCTAGTATGAATGGAAGTCTTGTCAAAAAAGTGGAGCAACACATAATATCTTTAAAAAGGTGAATTAACATAAGCATATCACTTATTTTATGGATCAAATTTTATACTTGTCAGTTTTATTCATAATGCCATAAAGTTTATGTCATAAAGGTAGTATTACTACCTTTGTTATGTCCTTAAAGAACTCTGGTATTAACTGCTTTGTAAGTAGATTATAAAATATATTCATATATTCAATGCAGTAATAAAAATTAAGGCCAAAATATGTATTCATGCATAGATCTTAGGCAACTCCTTAGCAATTTTAAGCACTTGAAATACACTATTCAACAAGTAACCTGCTGTATATTTGTTTGTGATGGGCTCTGCCTGAGAAAACAAAAGCTGCCAAGATAAAAATAGAAAACATGTATCATTCTAATTTAATTATAATTCATAAAACGTCTCTCGATTTTATTTCTTGGAGAGATATATAACCTTTCTGATAAAATAATTCTATATCAAAGTCATTTGAGATTTGCTGCTAGAGGTTTTATATAGAGTTTATTGCTTAAATAATATATGTGTATATGCATATACCAACATGCATGAGCATATGCTGAATATGTGATTTATATGTATTCTTCACGTACCTATTTATGTCACATCATGGGAAAATTTCAATGAAAAATATGATTTTGCAAATAGGAAATTCTTGTTAAGTTTATAAATGTATGTTTATTTCTAATTATAGTTTCTGGCTATAATCTTTAATTCTTCTCAGCTATGGATATATTTTTCTCATTTGGAATAAAGCAAATTACACCATAATGAGGACATACTCATGATATGTTCTTTGATTTAACTAGTATGAATCTGTGAGCCCTATCACATTTGATTATGTATATCGTGGGTCCATGTTCTATGTGAAAGATTATTTGTATTTTATTCTAAGATTTTATGTATATTTAACCTTTAATTTGACTAGCAGGTTGTATGATTTACATAAAAAATAGATCAGCTTTGAATGCACAGAATGTTATTGGTGGAACATAATCAATCATCTCTAAATGTTAATGGTGTTAGAGAGCAATGAGAGCATATGTCTTTTATTTGCCATCCTGTGGATTTATGAAATTATCTGGGATGTCTAAGTGCATTAGATCATGGCATTTCTCAGTAGTTAGGGATCAGAATCTTTTGAATGGTAGATACCATTCTAATGAGTTTGAGAATTAGTGGCAGCTAGGTACTTTTTTCTAAACCATCAATTTCCTGATAGTCCTGATGCTGCCCGGACCATTGTGAACAGGTCCAGGTAGACTGTACAATGCTTCAAATGCTCTGTGACTCTGTCTCATTCTCTTTTCACTATCTTTCAGTAAAATATGGCTTTCATTGGTGTTACCCTGATTACATCAAGCTCACAGTTCCTCAATGAAATAAAATCAATATATGAATGGCAGTGGTTAGGGAAGAAAATATAATTTCCAATGGTCAAAAGCCTACCCTGGTAACACAGAGAATCCATCCCTGTGTTGTGAGGAAACTTGATCATATCTTCAAAACTGATAGTAACAGAGAATATTTATTTGTTGCCGTGCTGTTGTAGAATTTATTTTTAGCCTCAAATCCCAATGATCAAGAAAACTGCGTCCTCACAGAAGGACATACTGAATCATAGCACATTTGTTATTGGAACTATAATATTGTTACCTTGCTTTAAACACATGGTCTCTCTCGATACACAAGAAAAAAAAAACACCCTGAATCCATTTCAATAAATTAATAGGGATGAGAATCCCAATCCATCCTTCTTTTCAGAGGTTCACATACATTGTAATGAAATGCATTAGGAGTTTTCTTCACTTGAAATCCAAATGAGACCCATTTTGGCTCACACCCTTGACAGTCCCTTTTATAAGCACTGCTGTCTCCTGTTCTTGTGTGGGCCTGGTAAAATGCTTCCTTTGTAAGATGCACAGAGACAATATAATGCCAGGAAAGACGAAGGTGTCAAAACACAAAGTTAGAGGCAATCTAATCAATGCCTCCTGATTTAGCCTTTGAAGGCTCTCTTCATTAAAACTCTTTAATGGTGAGGCTTATCTGGAGGTAGGGCTGTTACTTAATATTTTTCAGTGTCATTCTTTGGACAGTCATTTGTACCTTTTAAATGTATTTTTGGTATTCATTGTTTAGTAAATTGGATGTCTTGTTAGCATGGTGGTGGTGTGAATGACTTGCGTCACAATGATTGAAGGTAATACTGTATAAATTCTTGGTAGATTTTTTTCCTATCCCCTAATCCCCATCTTTTACTCCAACAACAACAAAAATGTTAATTTATTTTCTTTCTAAATATCAGGTGTAGGATGCCATTAGATGCTTTCATTGCAAAATCAGACATTTAAAATATTTTATATACCCAAGGATCTGTTTGGAAATCTAAAACTAACTCAAAGCAGTTAAAATTTCTGTTGAAAAGAAATTTCATGCCATTGCTATCTTTTTACTACATACACCTTCCAAATTAATTCTCTCTTTGTCTGGAGCTTTTGGGAAAAACAATGTGTAACCTCTAAAGTCATAAATGTCCCCTCTCTCCTGAGTTTTTGTTTCTCAGTGAGTAGAGGCATGCTGTGAGAATGGCAATACATAACCCCTATCTGCTCTAGACAGGGTTCTAGACAGGGCTTGCCTCTCAGTGAGTAGATGAAGCATGCTGGGAGAATGCAGATACTCCATATCTAAGCAGGGTTCTGAACTTAGGGTCTGTATCCATATAGAAAACTCTTTGAAAGGAATTTGCAAAGATTTGTAGATATGTAATATAGAAAATGCTTTTAATCTTCAGTAATGTGTTTCCATTTAATAATGACAAATATCATTTTTATTTATTTATTTTATATGTGGATCAGATGTTCTTATAGTCAGAATACAGAGAATATTATGATAATATCTGTGTAGACTCATACTTCACACACCATGTGTGAAGAAATGCCATATATGTAGAAAAGGACATAGGCTTTAATTTTGTTTGTTTGCTTTTTAACAGAATACATAATTCTTCCTGTAATCCGACATAATAAATACATGATTTTAGACTGAGCCATTCATGGAAGGGTTAAAAAAAACTAAGAAATTAGCAGGTAATTTATTTTTTTAAATATGTCCAAAACCTCAAAAAGAAAAAAAATCACAAAATATCCTTACTAACTTTCCACTTATTTATGATTATCAGTAAAGATAAATAACTTGTAAAATGAGGAAAAACAGAAAAGAATAAGCAAGAGAGAATTTATGTAAGGCTCTCGTGAAAATAGAAAGGAACTCCAGCAACTTTGACCTGATTTTTCAATGACTACTGTGGTGACTACAGCTGCTCTAGCTTAGTAATTATTTGTGATAGGTTGTTTTTGAGTCCCATATGTATAGAAGCTCCAGGCTCAGCTCCCTCATTTGCTGGCACACAAACAGATTCTTCCAGGTGCTGAAAATTAAATTTTAATATATTATTTAAATATTAAGAGAATTACCGTTTCAGTAATTTTACTGCTACAGCTGGAGTGAAAAACATGCCTGTAGAATGCAGAGCATTGCCGACTAACATATAGAAGCATACAGTGATTTTTAAAAATTATTAGCTTATGTATTTAATGAGAGATGGCTGTTTTTAACAGTTACATTATATATAGGTAACTTTGATTTAGTTTCTTGTCATTTTGATACCCATTACATTATTGAAAATGACCATCCATTGGTTATTTTGGATTCTCTACCTAAAAATGAAGAATGTATCAATGATACAGAAATTTGGGGGGTTATGGCTCAGTAGTAGAGCATTTGACTGCAGAAATTTAGGATATTAAAAAACACATGAATAAGAAAGCAGTGCCTAGTATGAATTAATATATCTTCTGTATTACTCAGTTCTGAAAGAGTTTTAATATATTATTTAACAATAAAAAATCATCTCAAAGCTATTGAAAATCAGGGAAATTTTAGTCTTAAAGACCCTAAATGAAGGACTCATCATTAACAAACCTCTTCAAATGTTTGCTCTGCTTTTGACCTGTTCAAGTTATGTAAAACTATAGCTTGTTTAGGATTCAGAGCAGTAAACTTAGTAATGAAATTTTATGTTATAATTCCTTATAACAATATTATATGATAAAGTTACTTTTCGAGGAAATCCACATGCTATAATTCTGGGGCATTTAAGTTTCCACACTCTGGAGCTAAAGTGCTTAGATTCAGCTCTCTAGTCTACTGCCTTCCAGTTGTGTGACCTTAACAGCCTCGGTTTTCTAGGCTGGGGAATGAAGGTATGCTCCAAGCATTAGGTGAATCCTTAAACAAAGGAACTCAAACACTATGACACAATGAAAGCACTCTGTAGGTACTGGTGATTTTATTAGTAGTCACACACTTTAAAATGTTTGTTTTTTAAAAATTATATCTTTATTATCCATATCAGATACACTGTATGAGCAAATAATGTGTTGGTGTCCCCAATTCCAAGATTTCCCTCTTTCCTGTCCCCAATCAGCTGGGTCTCCTCCTCCGTGGGCAGTCTGGATCAGTCCTTGGTGTAGGGGGTTATGGATAGCCTAGAAGTCAACCTGGTCCCCCCCCCTTTTGTATGTTGTTACTGAGGGGCCATGTCTCTGGATATTCTCCTTCACCATGGCTCTTACAATCTTTCTGCCCCCTCTTCTGCTTAGTAACAACAGACTCCCTATGTCTGTTTTATTAATTTATTTGTTAAGTCATTAACTTTGAGTATATGAAAATAAAATTTTCTTTTGTTCACTGTTAAAATACTTTTTTTCAAAAATGCTTCTGAAACAGGGCCAATAGGTTATTTAACCCATTAAAATAAATAAACTTACCCTTAGAATTGATATGTTAGGTCATACTAGTAGGCCATTTATAGTTTGGTTCATAACTCCAGATATAGTGTGGAAATCTGTGATATAAACTGTCAAACAGTAAAATATTTAAGAAAATCTTACTAAGAGGTTACATAATTACTTCTTTAATCACAGAGCACTTTTTTTTGGTTTTTTGAATAAAGAATTTGTCACTCTTTTCATCTTTCTCTCTCCTACAGTGTAATTCTAGAAAGTACTTTCTTTAAAGTCTTAGCTGCTTTTAAAAAATCCAACTGGTTCTGAAAAAAATCATAAAAAATAGTCATGCAAATTTTGTTATGAAAAATGGGCCTAGTTCTGTGTAAAGTAATGTTTTTCTGTATAAAACACATTTTTAAGTGTCAGTGAGAGTAATCGATATTTTTCCATTTTGAAACATGAAATATTTATGGTGTCAAATGAGTATTTAAAACATACATGTCAAGTACCTACCTTTTTAGGCTGAATGGGTATATACAGAGAAAGTTGGGTAAAATTCTTATTTTCATAAAGTTTACACTCTCAGAAGAGATCAGTTAATATGTTGACATAATATCAGGAAGTCATAAGACTAGGAACTGAAATAAAACACACAGGGCATGAGCTGGGGAAATGAGTTTTTTTTTTTTAATTTTATCTTTATTGTCCAAAATTAGATACATTGATTGAGCAAATATTGTGCTGATATTCCCATTTCCCTCCTCCCGGTCCCCAATCCATTAAGTATCCTCCTTGGTGGGCACACTGGTTCAATCCATGTGGTAAGGGGTTATGGATAGCACAGGAGGCAACAAGGTTGCCCCCCTTTATGTATTATAGCTGAGGGGGGCCATGTCTCTGGCTAATCTCCCCCACCATGCCTCTTACAATCTGTTCACCCCCTCTTCCGCTCAGTTCCGTCACAGAGAGTGAGTTTTAAGTCTGTTTTATTGTTGTTGTGACCTTAAAAGTCTCTGTGCTTCTACTTTAAGTTGTGTTAGAAGTCCTTGGTGTCTGTCTCGCTGATTTATAATGGGTTGACTGATTGGCTGTGGTTATAGGTCTCTTTCTTGCCCCACCACTGTCTCAAGTGTTTCACTTCGGGTCTACACCATATGCCTGGGGTGGTTCATCTCTTGCTGGGATATCAGCCTTTGGACTGAGGCTCATTGGTGGAGTTGAAATGACCATAGCTCTCTCACTGCCTTCTGAAAAATACAAACAGAATCTCCATCAGAGAGTGAGATCAGTATAAATTAAGCGAGTTTTAAAGTAGTGTAGCCAAGGAAGACATCTATGAGAGAGTGTGTGGCATGAGGGAACAAGTCATGAAACTTTCAGGGGCCAGCATATCAAGCAGAGGAAATGGCATGCACTATTTTATTCAAAGGTAAAAACATGCTTCATAATGCCCAGAAGAACAAGATAGTTATGACTCAAAATAAATGAGTGAGGGGAGAGAGGTAGGAAGGCAAGCAGGTGAAGGCAGTTTGCATGGAGGATTTGTCTGGTGGGATGACAAGTCTTTAGAGTGGGTTGAGCTTGGAGGGCTGCAATCAGACATGCATTTCAAATACTATTGTGTAGGCTATAAGAAGAAAAGGTTCTCAAGGTAAAAAGGTGGAAAGAGAAGTTAGGTGAATGCCATAGTCCTCGCTGGTATTAGTTTGAGAGCAGTTAGAACTACTTTGGCATGTCTTTTGAGATATTAATTTGAATAATGTGAAAACAGAACTTGATTGATTATAGACGGTGAAGATGAGGTGTGACATTTTAGGAATGTTTTAGGGTTGAGTACTTCTGAATGAGTTTATGGTTGATTGACAAAGAAACCTCGAAGAGGATTGAGTTTATGGGGGACAGGGGCAAGAATTCTCCTTTGTAGATATTACCCTTGCTGTGGTGAGAAGGCTATAGAGTGGGAGGTGGACATAATCACGTGGGACTCAGAAGGTAGACCAAGGTTCAAGTTTCAAGTTGGAGGCACTCATGAACCATGATGGAACTGATTAGAATCATCTTGGATTGAATCCTGAGATCTGGACACTTCAACATCTGGAAGGTGAGAGGAGGAAGATCCACCAAGGAGATGGAGAAGGTGTGGTCAGTGGCATCAGAAGGAAGCTTGGAGAATGCAACAAAAGGGAGGCGGTCTTGGAGCAAGGAAGTAATTGAACACTATAATCGTGCTCCTGAGTCCTCCTTTCTGGTGTCACTTAGATCAGGACTACCCATAGCCAGCAACAGCTTCTGATCTTTCTTCTCAGTGACCTTATGGGATTATTTCCTTTTCATTTTGCCTCTTCAGTTTTGACCCTGGCATGACCATCTGCTTACCCCGAGTTCTCGTAGTGTGTCTCCCTTTGCCCTGTGTTGATAAAGGCTGGCCCTACACAGACTTTGTGAGAACTGTATAGGGAAGGGCTAAGAAGAAATCAGGGCTCTGAAGCCCCCTCCCCTTTCTCACCCCTGCTGCCCCCCAGCTTGCCCTGACTCCTCTATTCTTCCAATGAACTGCAACTTGCGTGCCTATTGTATTTAATATGATTTTTATAGCAATTATTGGCCCTCTTGTATGTAACCAACACAGTAGCATATGTAGAATCCTCTGCCATCAGTCTTTCTGATCCTTTTAAATCTGTATGTCCCTCTAAAAGTAAAGAAATTTGTGTCTGTTCTCTCAGAGTTCAGGCTATTGTGTAACCTTCCTCTCCAATTCTCTAGCAATTGAGGGAAGGGCATGGGGTCACTAGTCTGGCTTTAGATGGGACAGATGTGTGTTTTCTATAGGCAGTTCTTGGGTATGCATAGTTACTAATATTTGTGGTAAATTAATAGGTAAAATGGATCGTTTCCTGAGGTAACCTATGCCAACTGCCTTATACAAATGTTTCTGTGATAAAACATATCTCACATTCTAATAAGCAATTTTCTAGTAAATATTCCAAATATAATCTATTTCCAGTTGAGGAATGTCTTTGTGTATTTTTAGCTATCTTTTCTAACTTTATATCTATCATATGTAAACAGATGCAACATACATTTTAAATATTTAAAATAACCATTCTTGGTCCTAGCAACAAACAAAATGGAAAAAAGATTTCAAAAAATATAATTTATAATAACATCAACTTGTATTACATATTTAGGGGTAAATATAACAAAATATGTATAAGACATGTCCAGTAAAGGCTAAAATACATCCCTGAGAAATTATAGCACAAGAGAGAAAACACATTCATTCAGCCAAAGACATCAGTATACAATGTCCATGCTTCTCAAATGTATTAATTTTTTTTAATTTATTCTTTCATTTCTTATGCACCTGTCCTGTTTTTAAATATTTTTAAAGTTTTCATTCATTTATTGTATTATATTTCATTCATGTATTGTAATATATTGTATTGCATCCTCCTTTTTCTCTCTCCTCTCTCATTAGTTCCTTTAATAGTTTTACTTTGAAATTCTTGTGATGCATACATAACTTTATGCGTCCGTATAAAATCTAGGAACTACAAATGAGAAAAAATATACATCATCATAAAATTTTATATGTAATCTAGGAGACATAATTACCAATGATGAGTCTGTATCTAAATGATCTGAAATATACAAACTAGAAAATTTATATGAAAAGAAATTGATTTTGTTTCTCCTAACTTTTTTGTAATTTACTGAACAATAGAACATTTGATTTTTGCCTATGGCTAATTATCTGTGTAATTTCTTTTACTTTCTGAATCAAAAGTCTCTTCCAATCTAGAAAAAAATATACTGGTATACAGGAGTTAGGATTTTTTTTAGTTAAATATTTTATAAACACAAAGAACTTTAAGAAACAAACTTTTCATAACTAGGCACTGTTTTAAAATACTAATGTTTCTGATTTAGCATGATTAGCTATGATGGATAAGTACAAATATGAAGATTTTATGGAGAAGTATAACTTACGTAGTTACCATTTTGAAGTTTTAGAGTTTCAAGCACAACCTATCTGTCTTAAAAGGACACTCGTGTTTGTTCTCTCGTTTTCACTGCACAATAACCCTATGAGGAGGGCTGATACCATGATCCCTATTTTATAGATTAAGATGTTATGGCTCAGGAAGGTCACTTAAGGTCTGGATGCTAGTGAGAAATGTCTGACCCTGTCATTCAGATTCCAAGCCTAGGTCGCTTTCCACTGGCCCATGTTGCCTCATATTTTCTGTGGTAAATTGGCTGTAAGTCACATCCATGGAGATGTGGAATGCAACACAGATGCAGCAAGCATGTGCACTTAGCTTTCATTTTGGCTTGCTGGACGCTGTGGAGCTGATGTCAGCCTGAGCGCCAGTCAGTGAGCCCCTCTCTTCGGAGTAGATCTGTGTGGTGCAGAATAAGGAAGGAAACTGGCATGATCATGCTTTGTATTTCCAAAATATTCCAAAAACTTCAAGGCAGGACTTTCTGTTTCCTAGCCCAACATGACAATATGGTGCTCAGGTGAGCAGTGTGTGCCATGACTTCTACACAGTCACATCTGGATGGTGGCTCAGACCTGGGAAGACAGCAGCAATTTAGAGGGTTGTGATTTCCAGGCTCTTACAGGTTTTTGTCAGCACGGTAAGGAGCCAGCTGAACTCACTTCCTCCCCAGTCCACTGATCACTAAGAGATTAAATGGTATTCTTTCTCATATTTTACTATCTAATCTAATCTGGGTAAAAGAGACTGGTTCCTGTTCTCCCTTCCTTCCTTCCTTCCTTCCTTCCTTCCTTCCTTCCTTCCTTCCTTCCTTCCTTCCTTCCTTCCTTCCTTCCTAGTCAAACCACTCATTATCAAAGATGGATCATAAAGTGGAGGAGATGTAAATGAAATGTCATGCTTTCAAAAATACCTTTTAGCCAGGTGTGGTGGCACACACCTGCATACCCAGCACTTGAGACTGAGGCAGGAGTTTTGCAATGAGTTGAAGCCAACCTGAGCCACATAGTGGGTTCTATTCAGCTAGCCTAGAAACCCTGTCTCAACAACAATAATACAATGGTTTTACTAGAGAGAAGTCTGAAGCATGTATACAAATGAAAACTCAGGTGTTGACTGTAACCCCACATTAAAAGTGTTCATTCATGTCAAAAGGCAATATATTTAATTTTTGCAATCTGTATTTTAAAAAGACAATAAAGGAAACTTTTGAAATTGCTCTTAGTCACTCTGGAAGAATGCAGAGAAGACATACTGCCAGACCTCCGAGGAACAAATGAAGCTTCCTCAAGGCAGGTTCAGAGTGGCACTTTTATCAGTGCTAAGACACCTGCACCTCTAGGGCATGCACTCACTACCAAAGGGTACTGCCATTCATGAATTCTGAAATTCATTTGGATCTACTGTTTGTACTGTGAATTTTTTTTCTTTTTCTTTCATGTTCGCTTCCTAGTAGAAACTGAGATGTTTCCTGGCTCATCCCCCACAGTATTTCATATGTTTGGTTTGTGTATGTGTGTGGGGGGGATTAGTGTTTTGTGTATTTGTGTATTGTGGATTTTAGAAAATATCACACTCCAGCTTTTAAGAAAAAATATTTCAGTGATGTGTAGCAAACTTTGAATATAGTATGTGATATTTCTACCTTAGAACATTATTTTATAAAAGTATAGAAATTTATAGCTGTTAATATTTTAGTGTGAAGGGAGTTTGCGATATTTTACCTTCAACAAACTTTTTTTATTATGTATAATGTAAAGGTCATATTTACTGCAGGAAAGACACACATATTATGGCCACTCACTGACATTTGGGTTTACTTTAACTTCTCTTCTGTAATGTATGTGCTGGCATCCTAAGTATTAAGATCAATTTCCTTTAGTAAACCAAACTACACATGAATTTCCTTGATTTTATCACTCAAAGTTAAAGACAGTTACAATTGCCAGTTAATATGAAAAAAATAAGTGCTTCATTTTGATGTGTAACAGCAATTCATAGGTACCAAAAAATGCTAAACATAAAGTTTAAGGAATTAAAAAAATTGGTTTATTTTTAATGACCCCTAGAATGTGATTACACATTCTGTCAGATCCTTGAAGCTGTCCAACTGTACAGGGATTCTCATTGTTCTCCAAGCCTCACGTGCTGTGATGGAGGGAAACAATAATTAATACAAATGGATTTGTATAGTCATGAATAAATTAAGTTCAAAAATAATTGTAATATATTGAAGTATTTATTTCTATCTTCCCCTTGTATTTCTAATACCATCATAAGGATTTGAAGCCTCACCATGTAAGATGTTCGTGGTCTCTAAAACTTATGTTCCCCATCCGTCCCTTTTTCTCATGCTCAGTAATTAAAAATGGCTATGGGCATTTTTTTATCCACAGAGATTTACCAACTGCTATAGCATTCAACATTTATAGAAGGATTTCTACACCTGCTTTTTTTTAATAAATGAAATAACCAAATATCACAGCAGCTTGAAGTGTTTTCTTAAAAAAATAAATTTACCTCTAGGCTTTGGATTTCAGCAGACATAAAGCGCTATCATTAGCCTACCATCCGTTTTAATTTGAAATCCTAAGAACAAAAGTCATTAATAAGTCCTTTGTCATGGATTTTAAAAAAGAAGACGCCTTTTTAGTATTTGTATGTCATCATGCCAGGCCTAGAAAATTAGGCTAATTTATTATTTAAAACACTGGTGGGATTCCTAATTGCATTCATCATTAGATATGACACGTTTAGAACTGAGAACCATATCCAGTGAGAATTTTCCAGTTTGAATTTTGAAATAAAAATATTTTTCAAGAGATCCCTAGCTATTGCTTGTTACCATGGCAACAGTCCTATTTGTCTGAGAGCTCTGTCCGCTGCCAATGAGAGAGAGAGCAACGTCAACTAAACATACGAATACATCAAAGACAAATTCATATGCTCAATCTGATCAGCTCAATTAATGTAAGAACAGAAGCTGAAGGGGGTTAAAAGAGGGCACCCATTCAGGAGAGATGAAGCCCCTTTTAGCAGAATATACACGCCGGCCTTTTGGGGGAGGAATTTAGCACACTGTCAAAAACATTATCAGCAAAAGAAAGTAGTCGGCCTCCTACACCTAACAGATATGAAGCTGTCAGACAAAGAATAGCACTATTCATTAAATGACACTTATTTTCTCCCACTTTACAAGAATACAGCGAACAAAACAAGCAGGGAGCAGCTGAGAAAGACACTTTTTCCCTTTGCTAGTGATGACAGACATGCAGCAATTATGGTGATAACTAAGGCATACTAAACAAGAAGCCTGCCTCCATGCTTTCTATCTATCACCTTAAATTTCATGTTACTAAATCTGCATGAGACTCCTGTTTTGTTTTATTATTTATGTCTGCAAGAAATTAGATGTCTTTGTTTTAAACACAGTGCCCGCAGTTTGGTGTGGCATACCTCTAAACTCTATGAATCCTCGAGCCTTTCTCGATAATGGCCACATCAACTTGAACCACTTTTGAAGTAAGATATTGGCAAAGCACCTCCAAACTACCATTATCCACCTGAGGTGTGTGTGGCTCTCGGGAGGCTGGTTTATTAGTGAGAATGGGAGATCGTATATATTATTCCTGCACATTTTTTGAAGAGATGGGGCCAAAAGTTGCATTAATTGCCACCTTTGCCTTCATGCTTCATTTTACATAGCGAAACGTGTTATACTGTGTGTCTATATGTGTAAAACGGATCCATTTTCCCTCTTCACAGAAGTAGTAGGTGGTAGGTAGTAAGAAAACCAGCCGGTATGGTTTGTAACAGGTGCAAGCAAGTAGCAGTTCCCCTGAGATTGCTGCCTTTTAAGAATCTTATGCTTAAACCATGATGATCTGATTTAAAGCCCATTATCAATAGTCTGCTCTTTCTTTCTGCATGATCGTGGGCTGATTGATACTGACTCCTTGGCCATGTGCTCTACAGTGCGCTGTCAGGAAATGCTGACAGATGCAATGAAAGAACAATAAATGCGGGGCAGCCGTAATGTAAAGGTCCAGCCAGGCTGTATGAAAACTGATAGCTAAGATATTGCCTCCTATGTTACCATACACACCAGTCCCAAGGAGAGTTTAGATGGTGAGTGAATTAAAATGGTCTCCTGATACCTAGAAGGGGGGGGGGAAGAAAAAGAAATCTTCATTTCAGGAATTGCCGACTTTGCCAAAACGTTCCTTCATAAGAACAAAGCTAAGACTTTAAAAAAAAATTAAAACTCTCATACTCCACAATCTAAGCAGTCTGACACATCCAAGAAAGTATTTCTTAAAAATCAATACACAAAAGAGCACTGTATCCACATTTTATGATACTGAAGCCACTCGTATAAAATTATAACATGAGATATTTTACTCGAATTCCTGCTTTAAATGAATGGCATCTGATACTATATCTTTTAGTGAAATTCTTGATCATCAGCTTGCTACATGAACATGGGCGGCATTTTGCCAATGCAGGTTTTTAACAAATGACTCAATTTATTCATAGCAAAAGATAGAGGTTACTCTCTTCTCCCTAGACTCAAAATGTAGCTGTATGAGTTAAGTTGGACTGTAGATTAATTTTTGAGCATATTATTTCTTGCTTACATATCACATTATAGATACCTTCTGCAATATTAGGTGCCATATCATAATTGTCCATATTTTAAAAATACAACCAACATTCCAAGATTGGTATCTCAAATAGTCTGGAACCTTAATACATTTTCACACACCACTTTGTTCCAAATGTAAAGTCATCATTTATTCTGATGCCTTTGAGATTAACACAAACTCTGATATTTGCCCTTAGTTTTTCCTCCTTAGGCTACAAAAATGTAGGATGTAGTATCTATGCATAGATTCTCAATATAGAGCCCCCTATAGTATCTCCATGATTGGTGTGAATTAAGGTCAAAGCTACCTTAAAATTCTGATCCCCATCCTTCCAGAAAATAAGCCATATCTTTTTTAATCTACAAAATTCTCTAAAGTGTTTTAGGGACCCTGGAAAATTTAATTTGACTGAAAAAAGAATTTGTGAAAATAATCTGATCAGGTGAAATTAATCTTTTGCTTCAAACCTTTTTATGATGTTAATTTGACACACTTTATGTGGCATTCAAAAATTGAATTTTAAATTAAAAATCACAAAGATTTGTGAACGATGTTTTCTTCAGAGAATACTCAGACTTTTCTAAACGGATCATTGATAAAACATTGATAACTACAATTATGTAAGTTCTAGAGAATGGTTTTCATACTATATTATTGACGAAACGGATAGAGTCATCATTACTGTCTGCTATGCAAAGACCTGGTTTAGTAGTCTTTTGCGCATCCTCTTTAGCACACAAAATATTGACACAATAGACAATAATGGCTCCTTTGGAGCCATTACGGCCCATCATGTCAGGGCCTGTTCAGGCATTTCTTAGCAGGTAGCACAGGCTCTTGACACAATAGATCATAACAAATCCAAAAGAGTAATTATCAATTGTTAGATTATAATATACTTGGGAATTTCATAATTTATAATTTATTAAAATTAGGACATACCATCACCAATGTGAACTTCAAACGATGCATTCATTGTAGTTTATTAACGATAAGCATTTTCTGCATACATATCCATACCAGGTACATTTAAACTGTGTAAACAACATAGAGCACAAGCAGTTATTTATTTACACTTTTCCCCATCTAGGAACTAAAGTCCACACTGACTATCATGAATATTCATACAAAGAATTCATTCTGAGCCTTATACCTTGTCTGCTATGAGTCATCTTGGAGCAAATGTTTAACATCTATAGCATAGACATTTGAAAGTAGATGTGCCTAGCAGAGAGAGTGACACTTGCCAATGGGCGGGATCACTGGTGGGCACCCATCTAATTAGACCTTTTGTGTGGTCTGGTTAACCAAGGCAGAACTGGAGGTTTTTACTAACAAAATCTATTGAAAGAAATCTCATTCCCTTCAAAGTAACAGTTGTTTACCAAGTAACAAATTTTAAAAACATCTGTAAAAATTCTCTGCTAGTTGGAGGTGATTCCTGTGATCTTTGAGACAAGGAGTCTCAAAAATAAGATGGGTGATGCTGGATTGGCTTGTAAGGAAAGCAGCGTGTGTTTTCATGTGTGTAGTTTTTAATGTGCGGAGAATACAGACACTCATATTATATTATACAATTGTGGAAAATCATTAGCTTGGCATACAAAGAAATTTTAAATACAGTGAAAAGCTTATGAGCATAGAGACTGAAAAACTTAAAATTCGATTTTAGGTAGTTTGCTATGTGGTGTGTCAGAAACCATGCATAGAAATTACGTCAGATAGTTTTATTATTTGTGTGGCATTATGAGACGTTTAAAGAAATTTTTATTTCCAATGGTATATACTCAGATTATTTTTCAAAGCTTTAAGGATTAGAAGTCCCAACCAGATCCCACAGAAATAAAACAGTTTTTTTGACTTTCATTAGTCACAGATTTTATTCCCGTGGTTTTTCACATTTTTAGGTTCCAAACAATTCCAGAAGCTTCAAAACAGACAAAATTAACCAAAGCCAAAAATTAAGTAATTGCTTTGAAATGACACAACTCATTTTGATGTGGAAATTTTTCTTTCTTCTTATCGTTTGCAAGTCTCAGAACAGTGCAGGTCAGGGCATTCCTGTGACTGAAACTGCAAGGCATAAACCTTCTGCACACTGGAGGTCACCCTTGCTATTTACAAGTTTTCTACAGTTTCACAAAACAAAAGTAGAACTTGAATATTTCCAATATCTACCACAGTTTTCATGATATTTTGGTATAAATGCATGTATATTATATGTCTTCCATGTATAGTTAGTCATATTAAGTGCAATTAAGGAACCCATTATGAAAATCTTATGGTTGTCTGACTTTTCTGATGAAATAAGCAAGTGACAAGAAGCTTTTCAAAGCAAACCTAGGAGCTTTCATTACATATTACATTTAATGGATTTTGAAATTTCTTTCAGATTGTTATAACAATTCTAGAATAGACTGTGGATGTGTTGCTCATTCAGTAATTTGTCAGATACAATCTTACTACATCATGCCTAGGGATGAATTTATCCTAGTTAATACTTATGACTTATGGTAACAAAATTACTTCTGTAGTCATTTTATTTTTACATAATTCATAGTTTGCTAAGTAGTTGACCATATTCTGTTTTACCACATTAATTTTATTTTTTATGTTCATTCAAAATAACATATAATGTCTTAGAATAAAATGTATTCAATATATATACATATATATCTAATCCTGGCTTTTGCACATAGCAAAACATAAAATTTAGGATGAAAACACTTAGTCTACATCCTGAAACCTTTCAAGCTAGCAGCCAAATATACATTGAGGAAAAGTGTCTGATTCTATTTCTGAGAGAAGAGCAATATGTAAATGGAAGTGTTTGTCATCTGTCACTGTTAATAAGCAAGGTGCAGTTTCAGGTGTCCCAGTCATCAAAAGAGAGAAAAAATATGTATTTCATGTATTTTTCTCAAAGTTAGAATAGGAATACAGTGATTTTTCTGATATATATGAGAATATATATATACATATATATGGTATACATAGCCATTTTTTTCACAAATATTTCACAGCACTTTTTACTATAATGAAAATTCTAATATCCAATTTCACAAGAGCTTAGCATAATATATCAATTATCCATCACAAGGGTCAGAGGTTGGAAGTGAGTTAAAATATGAGAAGATGGCAAGATCAGATTCATATGAGGTAACAAGATCAAAGAAGCAGAGAGCAACCATCACATTCCCCAGTTAAACAGAAGGGAAAGTTATGCAGGGATATTTGTTCACTAACAGAGTAACTCAACCCCTGATACTGGTACAAGGCTCCAGTCATTCTGCTTGTCTTTTTCTGCTTAACGTTCATTGGAGGAATCAATGAACCATACTAGAAAACCCAAAATGGACAATTTTTACAAAAAAAAAAAAGACAATGGTGTAACATCTCTTTCTCCCATTCCTTCCTGAGAAATGGTTGGTATTATGTCCTATACCTGAAATCAATTGCTCTTTTCAATCTAGTCTATTGTGAAGGCTCAACACTTCTGACACCATCCCAAGCATTCCTAACATCACTGCTTTTCTGTCTTTCCTAAACACTGACTCTATCATTCATTTTGGATTCAATTTGCACATTTTTGAATTCCTGGCAAGAAAGTGTATGTTCATATTTTCATCAGCCAATGAGTTTGTGTATCCAATTATAGTAAATGTTATCTTTTGTTAATCCCATAATCTCTGTTGCTCTGAGCAGAACACTGGGCATTAAATAACTGGAAGTAATTTTTCCTTTTACTGAACTCTCACAGTACCTCCTTGATACAATTTCCATGACCCATATCTTATTTTGAATTTCAGTTATTGGAGAATGTGCTTTGTCTCCTGTCCCGAGATGAAAACAGGAGCAGAACTCCATCTCTTGCACCCCTCACCACAATGCCTACAGAACTATGTTTGTAACTAAAGTTTTCAGCACCTGAACTAGCATTTATTAAATACTTTAGCAAGAGCACTATGCTAGCAGGCCGATAGCTGATATCCTGACAAGAGATGAGCCACCCCAGACTTACCAGTGGAGGATCCATTATGGAACCCCGCAGAGAATGATGGGATGAACAAGTCACCCATAGTCACAGCCAGTCAGTCAACACAGGATAAGCCAGTGAGACAGACACCAATGATTTTCGACACAACCTAAAGCAAAAGTGCAGAGACCCCTAAGATCTCAACAACAAAACAGCCTTATTACTCACCCACCACGACTCAGGGAACTGAGCAGAAGAGGGGGCGGAAAGATTGTGAGAGCCTTGGTGGGGGAGACTACCCAGAGGCATGGCACCCCTCAGTAACAACACACTAGGGGCCAGCGGAACTGGTATGACTCCTATGCTATCTTTGGTCCCCATCCCCAAGGACTGATCCAGACTACCCAAGGAGAAGGATATCCAGATCATTGGGGATGGGGAAGAGGGGCATTGGGGAACTGGGGATAACAACTTATTGTTTGCCCATTAAATAATGTAACTCATTATGGACAATAAAAAAAAAGAGCGCTATGCTAATTGCCAAGGATGGCACAATAGAAAGTGTCATATAACAAGGAGACAACAATAGAGTGTGTGTGAGACGGAATGAGTATGCTTGATACCAGGGATGACCAGAGCAGAGTGAGTGCAGGTAACACTCATTGAGTTGTGGCTGGGAATGAAATAGCTACTTTTTAGCTCCCCAGTGGAAATTTAGCAATACAGTATATGTTGCCTATCAATCTAGTTTCTGTGCAGCCAATGGCAGAGACTTCTTCCTCTGGGGGTGGGGGGAACACCCTTAATGAAAAGGAGTTTCGTTCAGTAGCATTGCACAGCAGAAGCAAGACTGAAAGACCCCTTTAGCTGTATGTAGCACCAGAATAGAGCTCGGGAGACATGGGAAGAGACATGGGCAAAGCTGGCTCATATATATTTACTGAATGAATGAACACATGAATGCAGTAATGATCATGATTTTTACATGAACATATCAAATTTTATGTTCGGTTGGGAACTTTGTACTTCTTATTTAGAAAATCATTTCAGTGCAAATGTGTATATTACCCTACATATATACATGTAACATTACACTTTAAGTATGATTATAATAGATTCTGTATTGCTCTGAAATTTTTCTATTTTTAATTTTACCTTCAGTCCCATAACTAGTGGCTGCTTGATCACTTAAGTCAATACTGGGTCCTTGACAGAAGAGGCTGCATCTATTTGTTCTCTCTCCCAAAGTGCTATTTAAACACTACTTTAAAGTTGCTTTAGATTAGAAGAGTTTGCAAGTGTGAAATCCTGTTTTGGGTTCTGGGAGGCCATGGGGTGACTGCTCTTGTGGTGTCAGAGGTCAAAGTACCTTTTTCTTAGTAGAAACCCTTGATAAATATTTGGTGAATTTTACTTCATTTTCCCCTTGAAAAATACCTGAATATGTCTATGTTGAGCGATGCTGAAAGATTTACTATAGAATAGTCTTCTAAGATCTTCATTCACCTTGCCCTAAAATTTTTAATTCCTTGCTCATCTGTAGTAAAAATGACTCATGTCCTTGAATCTTATAGCATGTTTCATGTACCCAGAATAATTTGACTGAAGAAGTAACTTTAGCTGGGCATGGTGGGGCATACCACCTTTAGTCCCAGCACTCAGGAGGCAGAGGTAGGAGGATCACCATGAATTCAAGGCCACCCTGAGACTACATAGTGAATTCCAGGTCAGCCTAGGCTAGAGACACAACCTTGAAAAATCAGGGAAAAAAAGTAACTTTATAGTCAGTAAATAAATATTTTCTAAACATTTGAGGGAGAGGGAACAGGACTGTTCCTGCTTTCTGTACTACCATCTGCTACAGTTTTTACATGATCTGGGTTTGCCTTCCAACCATTCATGTGCTGGATACTAGTATGGCAGCATGGGAGTTGGTGGAACCTTTAAAAAGTGGAGCCCACTGTATGGTAACTAGCCTATTGGGTGGGAGTGCTGTTCTTGGAAAAGATTAACATAGTTCTTGTGGGATTCCATTGAGTTTTGTTCAAAACTTTCAGCTAAATAAATATTTTTATACACATTACAATATCAGGTATTTTGTTATAACAACAAAAAGGATAATACACTATGTTTTCCAGAAAATTAAAATAATAATATAATCTAGCCTATGCTAAGCAATAAATGGTCAAGAAGTCTATTGCCTCAGAGGAAGGCATTCATGTGTGTGTGTGTGTGTGTGTGTGTGAGAGAGAGAGAGAGAGAGAGAGAGAGAGAGAGAGAGAGAAGTTAAATGTACTTTAATCTGGAAAAATGTTGGAATTTAGACTGAAGAGATGGCACAGTGGTTGAGGTGCTTGCCTGTGATGCTGGTTTGATTTCCCAGTACCACCCAAAGCCAGATGCACAACTGTCACATGCATCTGGAGTCTGCTTGCAACAGCTAGAGGCCCTGGTACCCCTCTCTCTCTCTCTCTCTCTCTCTCTCTCTCTCTCTCTCTCTCTCTCTCTCTCTCTCTCTCTTTCTCTCTCTCTCCTGTATCTATGTGTTTTTAAATAAGTAATTGAAAATTATAATATACAAAAATTGGAACTTGACCTGGAATTTGGAATATGAATTTATTCATATGGGTGGAGATTTATATAGATGGGTTTCAGCATAGAGCCAATGATGTGAATGAAGACTGAAAAGCAGCAGAAGCCTCTGGTACTCACTCTGTAGGAGCGTGAACAGAACACTTGCCTGAGATAGCAAATAAAACTGGAAAGAAGTTAGAACCAACCTACTGTAACAGTGGCCTTCCTTTCCTCAAGAAAGACTGTTCTGCCAGGCAAAATGGTGTACACCTTTAATCCCAGCCCTTGGGAGTCAGAGGTAGGGGGATCTCTGTGAGTTCAAGGCCAGCCTGGAACTACAGAGTGAGTTCCAGATTATCCTGGGTTACAGTGAGACCTTACCTAGGTGGGGAAAAAAAGGGCCATTCTCTTGACTCCTTAGGCTGTGTGGCACGGTAACCAGGAAGATAACCTATCTAAATTTGAATTATAAAGCCATGTCTGCTAAAGTGGTATCATATCAAGGTGAGATGAGCTTAACCTGGGGTACTCTAAGGAGAAATGAGAAGATAATTGAAGTCTGTCTGGCTCAGGGAAGATTAAATATGTCTACAGATATACAATACTTTAAGTAGAATATTGCCAATAATTTTTTTCACTTTCAAAATTTACAACTTCCTATCCTTTACTTTTTACAAAGGGAGAATTGGCTAATATTATCAGTGGTAAATAAAGGAATGTTGAATTTGGACATTTGGGGAAAATATATATGACAATATAACATATGAAGTTATTTATCCATATCATAAGGGAATGAATAGCAAATGTCGGTATCTGTTAAAATCACCTTTAAATAAATACTGTAGAAGTTACCTTCTCATCACTAAGACAAAACATCCCACCAGAAGCAGTTTATGAGGAAATGGCTCATTTTCAGCTTCAAGTTTCAAGGGGAAATTTATTTCATCATGGTGGGAAAAGCATGACAGGAGCGGACATCTGGGCATCTCATCTCTAGGGCATCAGGGAGGAGGTAGAGAACTGTCCATCACTGGCAAGCAGGGCTAGACTATAAAATTTTATATCCTGCTCCATGAAGGCTCTAGTTCCCAAAGGCTCCACCATCTAGGCATCTCAATTCTACAGACTAATGGATACATAACTAAAGTTTGAAAACTCTAATTCTTCCATTTCTGCTTACTTACTTATTATTAAAGCAATTAATCATATGAATAAATGATAGAAATGGCTAATGGCTATAGCATCCCCACTTCAAGACTGGACTCTATTGCTAATGATATCTGTGATAACTTCCCTTCAAGGTTTCTATATTTTCTGAAAATAATCCACTAAAGACTATTGAGAAATAGCATAAGTAACTTTGCTAGTATTAACTAAAGACCTAGTGAGTGCAATAGCATAATTTAATAGGAAACTTATTTATAGGTCTGAATTCCTTAGCAGACTGTAAAAGGTTATTCCATATTCATTAAAGTTCTAATAGCATGTTTTCACCATGTGAACACAATACGAATGTTACTGATAACTTTGTGATACAGTTCAGAATTTTTCAGACAGTTCATTATGCTAAATAACTTGTCAGTTTTTAAATGATGGGGGCATATCAAAATGAAACAAATCTTTTCTCATGGATTTTCCATTTTCTGAGTTCAGGATCTTGTGTTATAATTGTTACACTTTTGTGTTATTCCTCTTGCTCTGGACAACTTGAAAAGACTATAAAATGAAAGTGTATTTGTTATTTGTGGTGTTTAAGTTTTGTTGTCAACTTGACCTTTTTATTTATTTTGGATGGGTCTCTGAAGATGTTCACAGGAAGGTGGTCCTCTAAGTAGGGGGTAGGATATAAGGAAGTTCTGGGGAGCTAGAAATGAACATCCCTTCCTGGGAGGGCAGTACAGAAAGGAAATTCCAGAGACTTGGGAAGCCAACAAGTCTGGGATAGGGTTGTAAGACTGCACCCACCCTAAGCCTATATAAAGGGGAAAGAACTCTCTCTTCCCCAGCCTCCCTGCCGGCCTCTTTTGTTGGTGTGTGTATGATGTTGGTGATAGGATTCTCTCTCTGCTTGGATCTGTGAAAAGGGGGCCAGCCTCTTCCACCAATATGGAACTTCCCCTGGATCTATAGCTTCAATAAATCCCTTCCTCCCGTTGCTGTGCTTGGTGTGAAGGTTTATCCAGTAATGCATGGCTGACTATGACAGTGTTTTTATTTTGAAAGAAAGTGATGCCATAATTTTTCTAGAAAGTAAGCTCTCAGTTTGATCTCATATTGTCCCTTTTCATCTCTAACTACACCAGTATACATAAACCCCCAATCATGTGACCATATAGCTACTATACATCTATTATTTAAATTTTATCATTATTTTGTTTTCTCCTTTAGGAATTTTTTTAAAGCATTCATATCTTGAGGCTATTGGGGAGGTAAGGATAGTTCACGAGGAGGTAGTAATGTCTGTCTTCTCCCAAAAGGCAAGAGATAGGTAAGCAAATATAATAATTTCCATTATGACAAGTTCTCTACCACTTATTAAATTTAAGAGTGATTGCTGACTTAGATGTTAGCTGTGTTTCAGGCACCATCTAAATCTCTTGATCTCCTCATATCCTTCTATCTGATACTTGCATAATCACCTTTCACATTCACAAATAAGTCCCTGAGTCTTTCCAATGATAGTCATGAAAACAAGTTTTAATTGAGTTTGGCATGTCAGATCCCTTTTTTGTGTTTTTTTTTTTTATGTTTGATGCACCATGCCACATTTTCAATGAATAAAAAAAACTGCCTCCTTGCATATTTATTACACACTCTCAGTTAGTGAGATTTTGTTACACAAGCAGCTGCCTTATTATTTTTTACATCTGCACTTTGATATCAGGGTGGTTCATTGTCAATCGACACAATGTTTCAGAAGTGGCACAGCTAATGAGCACACAGTTGCCTGTAGTTCATTTTACATTGTGAAAGCCTACTGGGGAATAGACTATAAAAATTGGGGGAGGGGTTGTGACATTTTATAAATGTCATATGTCAATCTCACATTGTGGTGGCTGTGAAACACTGCATTCCAATGGTATCATAGACATAGGATAAGCCATTCTCACCAGCAGACAATGAGATCATTTTTTTTATTATAGTGCTAAAGAAAGGAGATACATGTGAATAAGGGAGAAACCCTCAGACTTTTGTGTTCATGAGTCAGAAAATATTTCTTTTTTTACAATATATATATTTATTGACCATAATGAGTTACATTATTTAGTGGGGAAACAATGAGTTGTTATCCCCAAAGAAAATATTTCTTATTACTTTATTAATATAAGTACAGAAAAAATTTTGGTGATGAAGTGAAAACAATGATGTGAAACTTCAATTCTACTATGTTATTAAATATAAATATTTTGATCATAGATAGTCATTGAGATATTTTCAGCTTTCATAAATTTAAACGAGAAGTTGTATTGAAGGAATAAAACATCAGAACATAATATTTAAAGTTAACATTATTTTAAGGAATGGTTGCAAAACTTGTTCATGGGATGTTAATGGGCAATTTAATCATTATTTCTGAGTGTATTAGGATTTGGATTTTAGGATTGTGAGTAAACCAAAGTTAACAAATGCTGAAAAATAAATCTATTTCCATTTTTCCTATAGTTAAGTTTGTGGATCATCTTGTGGGGTAACTAGAATTCTGAACTTAGAATCCAGTGGGAAAAATTGGGTACAGTACTTTCACTTTGGAAATGATTTATTTTAACTAATTAACTTAACATTCAAATTTTATTTTCTTTGAGGCAAAATGTGTGTGTGTGTGTGTGTGTGTGTGTGTGTTTGTGTGTGTATGTATGCACACCTGCTCAGTGCTGTTACAAAAGTTCTTAAATGGCTCACGGAGACTTGTTCTGCCATAGCAAAAAGCAAAGAGAGTGCTAAAAAAGGAAAGTATTTTAAGATTAAGATCTTGAAACTATGGTTTAGGAGAAATAAGAACCACATAGTTAAATAAAATCAGTAAGACTTAAGATCTGAAAACCCTTTTACCAGAAACTGGTGTTGACCAGTTAGCTCAGCCTCTTCCAGTATCTCTTCACAGCTAATGGAGCAATGCCTGAATGTGTGAGGCTAATAGCACGAGCCTTGCTACTTTGCAAGTGTATAATGTCTCATCCTCAAAGCACCTTGACCTACTCTGGTCTCCACCAAGAACTAAAGCTTCAGGGAGCCAATAATAGATTTTTCTACTTCAGAGCAATGAATTGTTTTTTTCATGTAACTAGTAACTAGAAAAGCTAAAATGTATCATGACTGTAAGCATCTCTAGCCCAAAACTTCTTCTACCACCAATATATTTACATTTCTTCCAATGTTCTAAGTTTATATGTAAGCTCAACAACCCATAGTTTGAATCAGAAGTGAGTTTGTGATTCCTGTCCCATTTTTATTAAGGACAAGTTGGACAGGAGTGCTGATAGGCCTCTCCATAGACAAATCACCAGAGCTTCCCGCTGTCCCTCCCTAGACCTGATTAGTGCTTTTACTAACATGGAATTTGTGGAATGCAGTGGAAGACAAATTATTCTCCCTCGTGCTCTTTCTGATGACTCCTTTGATTTGCCAGTTGAAAAGAACATTCTTCTTCATAAAACCATAGGGCTTTTAAATTTCTAAATTTTTAAACTTTATTTATTTATTTTGGTTGGTGGTAGTAGTGGTGGTTGCTTACTTGAGATAAGGCCATGTCAAGTAGCCCAAGCTAACCCTTAAACTCACAGTGCAGCCCAGGCTGGCCTTGAACTCACAATTCCATGCCTCAGCATGCCATCATGCCAGCTCTCAAAGTTTTTTTTTTTTTAATATAGTGAAACAAGTACATCTTTCTGGTTTTTAAAAATTCCTCAACCAGAATATAAACTTGACCTTTTGTGACATTTATACTCAAAAAGCCATTATGGAAGAAATTTCAGAATTATAATATCTAATAAACACTTAGAGAGCTAGAAACATCTGTCTGCTTAGTTTTTTGTTTCTTGTTTTTTGGTTTGGCTTGGTTTTTCAAGGTAGGGTCTGACTCTAGGCCAGGCTGACCTGGAATTCACTATGTAGTCTCAGGCTGGCCTCAAACTCACTACAATCCTCCTACCTCTGCCTCCTTAATGCTGGGATTCAAGGCGTGTGCCACCACACCTGGCTTGTCTGCTTAATTTTAAAAACAACAGTGGATTTGCTTCTTTTTTCATTGTACTTGAAAAACACTTCTAATGCTGATTGTGAATTGTATTGATTAAATATAAGAATATAGTTTATATTTTCATTTTTAATGAAATCTGGGCTTGGGGTTCTTAATTTCATATTCTAAACTTAACTTTTGTTTGTTGTTTTGAGATATTATTGAAAAAAGTCCTAAGATATGGAAGTCAAGATTTTGAAAATATCTAACGTGAGCCAACATGATATTTAGTAGACGTGGTGAGCACTTAAATATTTTATGTGAAAAAAGCTAGGCCTTCCATTGCTTTATTCTTTTTGTTATCTAGTTGTCTCCCTAGTAAAAGCGCATATATATGATTGTGTGCTTATTGAACTTGTGAATAATTTTAACTTCGTCTAGCATTGAAATGCTTTATGTGAATGTCTTCTTTTCAGAATTAAAAATATTTGTTTTATTTTAAATGTATTTGTTACTTAACAGACAGAGTTTGTTTTCATTCCATCGTCTGTAAATAATTGTAAGTTATAACTTTCATTGCCTTTAAATGAAGGAGACAAGTTGAAAATATCTTTTTCTTATAAAAGCTGAAAATAAGAACTTTGGTGGGGTTTTTTTTTTGGCAGTATTGTTATAAATAATCTGCCTAAACTATTAACTGTAAATACATTGTTAGAAACATGCCAAGAGTAGACAACCCATTAAATTTTTCTTTGTTCAAAACTATCCAGTTCTGTTGTTGTGGTAAGACAATTTATTCATATAATCATATAAAAATCATATTTAATAAAGAACAATCCAAGGCAAGGAGAAAAAAATGTCTTTATCCATAAGCAACCAGATGAAAAATGGATTTTTATTCAGTCAGATCCTTTTAGTCAATGAAACAGCATTTTCATGCATATTGCACTCAAGTGATAATTAATATAGTCTAATTCAAGACATGATGCCTGAATTGATGTACTGTCATCGACACCCCATGTTAAAATCAAACCTTGACAGGGGTTTAACACTCTGGAACAGGTCATCATATGATAATACTCTTTGCTTCTCAGTATGTGTCTTCAACCAAGCAAAGTATTACAAGATGGGGTAAGGGGAAAAAAAGGAAATAATTACAAATGAAGAGTGACGCGGGCTGTGAATAGAACATATGTTAGGCTAGGCAGAGGCGTCAGTGAATTATATCATTTCATGATGAAGCGGCACTGGGGCTGAACGGGCCTATTTTAAACCTTGATGTGTTTTATCTCTACTGTATTTGGACTGTCATCTTTGGAGAAAGACTTAGTATAATTGAGAGTCAACTCCAATCTGCATGACTCGAGCCTGAAGTGGGGGCCAGATGAGCACTGCTGTGGAGGCCAGGGGAGCTTCTAATAAGATAAAATGAACAATCACCTTTATGCCTTACAGTTACAAATGTACTCTGTGAGTCCATTTTCCAGTTATGGTTTACAAATGTCATTCATACTACAAAGTTCAAGATGTGTTCTACTAATGACAACTAAAAAGGAAGCCAGAATACTTTAATGCTCATTTTAAGGGGAATCAAAACCTGTTTTATATTAGACTTTCCTTGTAAAAACCGATTAGATGCTTAATTTTTTTCATAGTGTGCTCTTATTATGCTTGATTTTATTTGGATGTTTCACTAAAATCCTTGTCATTTTTGCATACATTAAGCTAACTACTCTTTTATGCGTTTCCTTTGTTATTTTTTTCCAAATTTAAGTTGATAACTTCTGGTAGAAGACACCACTCCCTTATTTAGAAGGCCTTTACACACTTAGCCCCATAACTGTGTTCTTTCCTTCAGAAAGCTTTCAATTTCCATATGCACATGCAGCTTTTATCTTCTCAACAGAGAATCAAATCACGGTTGTGAGGCTTTGCCAGAAAGTATCTTTAACCACTGAGCCATCTCTTCAGCTCCAGGTTAATACTTTTTATCAAAACTAACTAAAATAGTTAAAGGGATTCAAGAATGCCTGACACCCTGTTTGTTCCTTGTTCTAATACACTTCAAAAATAATCTCCTTTTACATAAGCTCCCAAAAGTCATTAAACTTCTATAATTATTATTAGCACCATATCTCTGCCTACAGTATTAAAATGTTAAGTGCTAAAATTCACATCAGAAACTCCAAGTTAAGGAGAGTGGAATTCATCTTAACAGTTTCATAGTTGTGCATGTAAGTAATGTTATATATAAACCCGAACAAAGAAAAGGAGCTTCATGTATCTGCACTGCCATGTAAGATGAACCCATAGCTTTTTCTGTTCCCAAATGAAGAGTACTTAAATACCATGCAAATAATCATTGGCATCAAATTGTAGACATTCTTAATCTTGGCTTGCTCTGAGCTGACCACTACATGAAGAGATCAGTAAATCTCCCAGCTATCCAACATGTGCATTTTTATCATAGCCATACTACAGAAGAAAGAGGAAACTCCTGACATCAGGAGAAGGCACAGAGCTCTTTTGTAAGTGAGTCGTACAGCAAGCACTTTCATTCTTCACACCTGCCATCAACAAAATTGTTCTCATCACCAATCAGAGTGAAATGAATCTTTGTAGTGACAATGATGATCTCCTGGTAGCTGACATATATACTGAAATTTTAACTTATAATGTTAGTTGTTACTTGTTTTAACTTAAAATATCAAAATAGTAAATAATAAATATCTCATCATTCAACAAGAAAAGAATATTACTTTACAAAACACTTCTTAATTACATCAATTTGGAAATATTTGGAAAAAAGAATCTTAAACCTAAATTTTTAAACACAAATAGAAACTGAGTGGTCATCTAGAGGAAGAAGATTAAAGGAGCTCTGTCTCTTCATGTTTCCTTCCTGTGCTATCATTGGGTGTTTTTAATATCTTTATTATGAATAATTATATACATTGTATGAGCAAATATTGTGAATGTGTCCCTGCTTCCCTCCTCTCTGTCCCGTACCCACTGGGGTCCTTCCTCGGTGTGCATACTGGATCTGTCCATAGGATAGGGGTTATGAACTGCACTGGAGGGAGCCAGTTTTTTTTTCTTCCCCCTTTGTGTATTGTTGCTGATGGGGGCCATGTCTCTGGATATTCTCCCTCACCATGGCTCTTGCAATCTTTCTGCCCCCTCTTCCGCTCAGTTCCCTGAGTCATAGTGGGTGAGTTTTGAGTCTGCTTTGTTGTTGAGATATTAAGTATCTCTGGACCTATGCCCTGGGTTGTGTTGGGTATCCTTGGTGTCTGTCTCCATTGACCTTTCATGGGTTATCAGACTTGCTGTGGTGATTGGTCTCCTGTTTGTCTCATCACTTTCTCGTAGGTTTCATTTTGGCCCTGTGTGAAGGCTAGGTGTGGTTTGTCTCCTGCCAGGATGTCAGCCATCATCCAATGTCTTGGTGGAATTGAGTTGGCCCCGGCTCTCTCACTGCCTTCTGAAAACTACAAACAGAAACTCCATCAGAGAGTGTGATCAATATAGGTTGAATGAGACAACATTGCTGTTTTGGCTAGCTCCTAATGGGTGTAGCCTCTCTGTAGTTCTCTGGTAGTGGGAATTTTTCTAGGAGCCCTGGATCTTAGTGCCCATAGGGGTTTACCATGGATCACAGTTCTAGTTAAGGGTTCCTTGTCACTAAGTAGGTCTCTTAGCCAATCAGCAAGCCATTGATTACCCTCTTCAGTTTAGTGCCACTATTGCACAGATGAGCATTTCTTGACTTGCTGGTCTTTTCCATACAACTTTGTGTTCAGCATTCTTGTGACAACTGTCTATATTGTATATCAGTGGTCTCTGCTTTCTCCAAATATCATTGACCAATTTTTCCTGGCAGCTCATGCAATACCTTCCAGTGCTGCACATGCCACCATCTGGGTGGCTGTTTTTTTTTTTTTAACTGTATTCTTTTGTAAGCAGAGAGAGGGGGGGAGGGAGGGAGAGAGAGAGAGACAGAGAGAGAGAGAGAGAGAGAGAGAGAGAGAATGGGCATGCCAGGATATCTAGCCACTGCAAATGAACTACAGATGTATACGCAACTATGTGCATCTGGCTTTACATGAGTACTGGGAATTGAACCAAGGCCTTTAGGCTTTGCAGACAAGCACCTTAACCACTGAGCAATCTCTCTGACCCCTCATTGGTTGTTTTTTGACACTACTCTCTTTAATCACAGGAATATTACTGGGGATGAGGCTCAGTGGCAAAGCATTTGCTAAGCATGCACAAAAATAAATAAATAAGCAGGACTATGTCAGAGAACAGGAGTTGGAGATACGAACTGTACTCAAAGCCTGATGGAACAATTTGGTTTCATTATAAATTGTTGGAAGTTTGTTTTGAAGTGATCACATGACTGACATCCTAATGGTCTGAGCTGACGCTATAACAATAAGTTCTCTAACTTTAGAGTAACATGTTTATTAAAGAATACACAACAAAATATGCTAATTTGGCCTTGCATCTAATTTATTAAAATTCAACTGTAACATAATAGTTGTTTAGAATTTATATTGAAAAAGGATTTTTTCATAAGCAGCTTCTCTTACTGATATTAGAATTACTGATATATGGTGATGGAATAGGTGCTGTTTTCTGTGAGTGTGCTTTCTCTACCAACATTGTGACTTCCTGGTACTTGATCTGTGGTAGGCTGCTTCAATTCATCAGTAAAATGGCAAGTCAAGTGAGGTGGTGGCTTTTGTGAGTATTGTACATTGTTAAGTTTTGAGACTGTAGACTTATGATGTGTCTAACAAAATTGTCTTTTAGAAACTTTTCTCAGCAAATGATTACATTGCTTCATTTTATTCAGTCATTCACTTGTGTTAAGTCCACCAAATTTCAAAAGGCAATCATTCTTCCTCTTTGGAACCAGAATCCTTCTTACTGAGATTTCCTTAAAGTGTGTTTATATTACTAGGATTGCCTACAAATTAAGGGAAACACATCTGTCTTCTAGCTTTTGTTGTTGTTTTTTTGAGGTAGGGTATCACTCTAGCCCAGGCTGACCTGGATCTCACTCTGTAGTCCAGGCTGGCCTCACACAGCTATGCTCCACCTCTGCCCCAGAGTGCTGGGATTAAAGGTGCACGCCACCACACCCAGCATGTTTTGGGTATTCTTTAGAAAACTATTAGAACATCTGAAAAGGTAGTCATGGAAAAGAAATCCTCTATGAGTAATTCTGTTCTCAGCCAAGGACCTTTTCCAACACATAGTTGCATGGAAGGAAACAGACTAAGAGGAACAGGGTGTGGATTTTAGATCCTGCCCCCAACAACAGGAGTGTACAGTTTTCATGGGTCAAGAAGGAGGTGGTCAGTCAGCATATAACAATATCCATGATCAAGGGTCACCACAACAAAGAGTGTTTTGTGCCCAATGCAGTTCACACTTGGAGCAGGCTCCTAATGCAGAATCCTTAATGCAATTTTAAGAGTGACTAAAAGAATTGTAATTATTCTTATTTTTTAAATAATCTCTGGTGACTGTCAGAACAATCCAGGTTCCACAACTCTTGACAAGCACAAAACCTGTAGCAGCTTGCACAGAATTGGCACATTGTTGGACTTGGCAAACAGGGTGTTTAAAATTGTTGTTATAAAAGTTTCCATTATTTTTACAAAAGCTGCTACAGAATTTAAGGGTTTTTTTTTTCACATTTCAAACGTATTTGTGTTTGTTTATGGACAGATAAAACCAAAAGGAAAATAGGAAAGCATCCCAGGTTTTGTGCTAAATTTCTACCCACGTGCATGCTAAATCTCTACCCCAAAGGCTGGCAATTAGAGCTGTAGATAAATATGTCTATTCAAATTAGCCAAATTGACCTCTTATTTCTTTAACTCAATTTTCCTTCCAGTTCTGTGTTGCTCAGTTTCTGTTCTTCTTATTGCAAGTGTCTTGTAAGTCACTGGAATCTGTTTGAAATCCAACCTGATAATAATTTTTTAACTTTTTCCTTAAAATATTATTTTAGGGTAGGAGACATGATGACTCAGTGGTTAAAGGCACTTGCTTGCAAAGTCTAATGGTCAGGGTTTGATTCTCCAGTAACCAAGTAAAGGCAGATACACAAAGTGGCATAGGCATCTGGACAACCCCTTGGCATGTTTGCTCTCTCTCTCTCTCTCTCTCTCTCTCTCTCTCTCTCTCTCTTAGCAAATTAATAAATAAGTATTTTAAAAATATTATTTCAACATGTTTACTTTTAATTGGGAAATTTATGCAAATAAGTTATGGGGGATAATCTGGGTTGTTTCCTATCTTTGAGATGGGAGACACTGAAAAGTTTAGCACAATCTTGAAGACACCCATGAGTTAATCCACACATCTACAGACTCACTACTTCTTTTCCAATTGCTGTCTAGAATTCCCCCCATTTTGTTCCAGATAATGAATAGAGATGGAGTTATAGTGACCCATGGTCCTTGTTCCATTGACCCAAGGAGGAAAACTATACAAGGGAGCAGAAGGACTGTATATATGTGCTGTGTCCTTTGTACCTTTCCTATGGTTTTGATTAAACTTGATGAATCTGTGATCTTTTGAGTCACTAGGACTTCCCTTGGGAGGCATGTGTTTCTCAAACACCCCAAGGTCAAGAGCATGACAAGTATGTCTGGTGGATTCTGGGAGTAGTAGCCTCAGGAGTACCAAGACACCGGGGAGATCATTTTTTTTAATTCATCATTTAGTGATGACTACCAACAGTTTAAATTTAGCACGTATTTCTAGAAATTTAGTGAATGGAAAACTGACATTTCACAAATTCTTTTAAGATATTCAGAGGAAAGTTGCCTTTAATATAATAATTTTCTTCAGCTTCTAAATAAAGAAAAGCCTTATTATAGTTCATCATTTCTCAGGCACTTGAAATTTTAACTGAGCAATATAGAGAATGCCTGTATGAATACATAGCAATTCTCTTAAAAGTCCCGATTTAACAAATAAGGTATCTCATTTCCTCAGAATAATCATGTTTGTTTTTAATATAAGGAAGATTTAGCAGCTAAATTAGTCACCTATTTTTATTCATAACTGATAATAAGTGAAGCTATAAGATCTTGAAAGAAAAGATTCACAAATAATGCCTGCTTGCTTTTAAATAGTAAAGTGCTGATTGTTTTCATACTTCAAAACAACATTATAGACCTTTCTTCAGGTGTATTTGATAAGTGTTATAGTTCTAGCTATGAGCCATTGCTTATCAGCCTAAAAACTGTGTATATATATATATATATATATATATATATATATATATATATATGTGTGTGTGTGTGTATATATGTATATATATGGATTAGTTTTTAGACTGATAAGCAATAAGTTTATATATATTGCTAAAGGGAATGTTAGTAGACATAATTTAATAATAATTTAATAATGGCAGATATTTGATATACAATATCTCACCTTCATGTTGATCCTCATAGAGCAGATATTGCTCCCATTTAACATGTTAGGAGACTGAGGTCTAGAGAATATAAACTATTCTTTTAGAGTTAACAGCCTTGTAAAAATAGAAACTATCTTAATACCTATTCTAGACAAGTGAAAGCCTGGGTCTGGAAATAAGATGAGCTCGGGGATGTTCAGTACTGGTTGAAATGTTATAGCTGTACAAGCCCAGGATAGCCCTAACAAAGAAGCAGAAGGTAGAAAGACAAGTTCCTGAATATCAAATATAGTCCCATGCCACAGGCCTCCATTCACAGATCACTTGCTGTTCCTTCTCTAATTGTAGCCATTGCTTTCCCACTGTTGTGATTGACTACTGACCAGGAGCAACTTAGGGGAAAGAACGTGTTTATTTTTTAAAAAAAACTATTTTAATTAATTAATTTATTGTTAATAAGTAGAAACTCTGTATGAACAAGTCTTGCCCTTCTCAGTGGGATTGCCGGATCACTTCATGGGAAGGAGGGCTATAATTTATACAAGCAGTAGACAGATTTTTTTTTGGGGGGGTGGGGACAGTTTTGAAGCGAAGTTTCCTCATGACAGGAAGGCAAAACAAGAGTGAAAAGTTGGCTGATCACACTGCCTTGAAAATCAGGAGCAGAGGGAACAGGAAGTGGGGCTGGGTTATAATACCTTCAGGCCTACCCCCAGTGACCCACTTCCTCCAGTGAGGCTCCACTCCTAAAGGGTCCCAAACAGAACCACCAGCTGGAGACCAAGTATTCATATGTATGAGCTGATGGGGTGCGGAACATTGACTTTGCTTTTGGCATTTTACATTCAAACTACAACGCTAATGAATCATCCACCAGGAGGCAGGTGCTGTGGGATCCAGAGGAGAATAGGGCTTGTGCCTGTCCACAAAGAGCCTATAGTCCTGGAGCTAGGGATATAGCTCAGTGGGTAGGGTGCCTGCTGAGCATCCACAAAGCCCTGGGGTTAACTCCCAGAAGAACCACATAAATTAGTCATCCTCCACTATAGAAAATTTAAGGCCAGACTGGGCTTCATAAGATCCTATCTCAAAAAAAGAAGATCCCGAGGGCTTACAATCCAATGGAGCATAGCAGAAAAATTGACACAAAAACAGATCTTAATCATACTTGGTATTTGGTCATGGAAGACATGAATGGGATTGCCAAGGACAAAAGTAGGGGCAGCAAACAGTGAAGCTTATTAGCATATTTATCTGAAATGAATCTTGAATAATAAATAGTGCAGCACACACACACTCACATGCACACACATACACTTACACTCACACTCACACGCACACATGATTCATTATCAGTACAACTCAGTACAGCACTATACCATTTGCCTGTTAATCAGAAAGAAACAAAAGAAATTGAAGAAGGTTGTTAGAATTCAATATTTTGCTAGGTTTGACTTTGTAGCCATATTGACATTACATTTGCTCTACCCTTGTCCGAAACAACATGCTGACTTCTTGATTAGAGGTTTCTGTTTTGTTATCAGTGCATTAGGCAATGTGCCACTCAGGTAGCAGAATTTGATTATAGTTTTCATCTTTGCTTTCTGAATTGCTGTAGGTTTCTCTGGTGTTGGCTGATATGTGACCTTTGCAGTTATTATTGTTTTTTATTTAGAAAAGTTTCCTCAAGAACTAGCAGGATGGAGTAACCCTCACCTCAACCCCAGCTTCTGGTTCATTCTTTCTGGTCATGCTGTACATGCTGTGTTTAAGAAGGCTAAGCCTATGATTATAGGGCTGCTTTAGCTAAGAGCTGTGAAGAGCAGATCAATCCTGAGACCGTCAGCTTTGGCAGTACCAGTCATTACCTAATGGACTCTTCACACTTCATAACTTTCTCAGCCCTACTCCTGGGCAGCAGCCAAAGAAGTCTAAATCTGTTAGTGAACTTTACCTAAATCCTTTTATAAAGCCAATATATAGGCAATAACTCTCTTCATCATTGACAACCATGTTAACTTTTCAAGAAAGTTCAATTGCTTCTCTCTCTTTAACAAGGGATTTCACTATCTAAAACCTGTGCTTAATACGGGCAGTTTATAATCTTTGTATTTCTTGAGAGATATTTTCAGTTATATAATATTCAATAAAGTGAGATGCACTGGATATCTTCAACTGGAAATAATCCAGTTATGAAAGTGAGGATCAGATAGAAATCAAAAGAATATACAAGACACCAGAGTTGGGCTGAGGATGCAACTCAGAACAGTACATGCCTCACATGCATGAATCCTTAGGTTCAGTCTCCAGCACAACATAAAGCTGTGTATAGTGTGCATGCCTGTAATCCCAGTTCTTGGGATTGGAGGAGAATCAGGAATTCAAGGTCATCCTCCACTATATAGTGACCTTGAGACTGACCTAAATTACATGAGACCGTATTTGTTTGAAAATAACTGTTTCTGAAATATTTATTTGTTAATTTTACAAACAAATATCTGTTAAGTGCTTCTATATAACTAGCATTGCTTTGGGCACTTAAAATATATCAGTTACAATATTCCTTGCTTTTAATATCTTTATATTTTAAAATTCTCTTCTTTTGGAAGAAGTCACTAATTATTTCAATACCTGGCTAATCTGTAAATTCATAGAAATTACATGTACAGCTTTTGGCTTTGTTTATTTCACCAATTTAACAGTCTTATAATGCATGTCTTCTCTACTATACCTATTTCATTTAACAAATACACACTGCAGATCCATTGGGACCCCAGTCTATGTATAGGATAGAGACCTGCCCTCAGGGAGCTCAGTCCAAACTGAGAAACTGAGATTGCACACAAATCATTATATAGAGATTTTATAAGATATCCTTAATAAAATTGCTACTCTTTCCTCATTGTGGAGAAAGCCTGGGACAGATGGAAAAATGCATAGGATGATGAAGGGATGTAACACAGAATGAGTTTCTTTTATGGAGCCATTTTAGACTAGCGCCATTCTTGGCTGAAAAAAAGTTAAGGGGAAAGGGACAAGAGATATTTTAGGAACAGTAAAATAGTGCAAGTTGGTTGGTGCATAATAGTTCTGGCAAGTTATATCAAATCCCCATTGCAGAAAGAATTTAGAGTTGTTCTCCATGGTTAGACTCATTCAGAAGAAACTAAATATATCATGTCAGAAAGAATAAACCAGCACCTTGTCTGCAGGGTGACTGGTGTCAGCTAAAACAGTGTGCTGCAGTGGTTAGAATGGAAAGGACCACTGTTTGGTGGCAACTCTCTTACAAGGTGTAATTATTATTTGGCCCAATTCACAGTTGGATGACATAGACAGGGCTCTGCAGTGTTTTCATGAAGGCCATCCACTTTTATACTTTCAGAATATAATCCTGTCAAAGTGACACCTGAGAGAAAAGGCAGTAATAATTACATATTGAAAAACTAGAAAATTTGAGAATATGCAAGGTCAAACAAGAAAAAAAATCTCAAATGGGAAAGTGACTGGTTATTCATGTCACATTCATTCAATGATGTGAGGCAATTTATCCCAAATATGTAATCTTTATATAATTTTTTATGATGCCAGTTTATTTGGAAAGGCAGGTTTATGTGCCACCATTTTGTGGCTACTTCAGATTCAGATGAGCAACTATGTCTCAGTTGTCTGCATTCAAGTAGTGATCACCTGTTTGTGTTCAGTGTAACTGAAACACTTTTTCAATTATTCACTTGAAAATATATCAACATCAGATTCCATTGAACCTTAGGAGATTTGTAAATGATGCGATGAGTGTCAGTTTAGACATTTAGTAATTCATGATTGTGTTTAACTGATAACCACTGGAATTCTATGCAGCTGAAAGGAAAAATGACTTTCTTGTTATAAGTAAACATAAAAAAAGTTTGTTGAGCTTGAAAAGTCACAAGTATACATAAGGTTACTTTAGTTTGGGAATAATTGCTTTTAAAATAGCAATTGGAATTACTAATAACTCCGTAACTAAACAGTTAAATAAATTATTAGGGAATAACAAATTTTAAGTCAAGCATCGTAGTACATGTCTGTAAATTCAGTAATTGGAAGGTAGAGACAGAAAACCAGAAGTTTAAGGCCAAACTACATTACAGACTCAAAGCCAGCTTGCCACTAAATGAGAAACTCTCAAAAAAATTAGGTTAAACCTCATATCCTAATTTGCTTAGCACCAGTGAAATTTTGGCATATCTACATTGGTTAAATAACCAGTAGATTTTTCAGAAATATTTAAGAAGTCTGGTATTTTTTAATGATCTTATTAGTGTTATAATATGAACATGAATCTTAACCAAGGCACATTGTTCATAATTATTTCTTTAAAGCCTACTTTATTCCTATGATAAATTAATAATGGGTCATTTAACATGAGACAGAAAACAGTCTACACTGGATAGCAGAAGACTTTAAGTTTCATTTCCAGTATTACCAGTGATTAATTGTGACACCAAGCAGGTTGCTTAGGCTCCACATACCTCAATTTCTTCATCTGTTAAAAGGAAGTCATACTTTTGCAAAGTATTTTCAGAGCACTTTGGAATCTCTGGCACAAAAAGTTTCAGTAAATCAAGAGTAGTAGATTACTCATCCAAAATGTAATAATAGATGTTTTCAATGTAACCATTCAGCTGAGATTTAAGATGAAGTCTCTGAATTTAGAATTCCTACCTCCTCCTACCATTTAGTCTTGAATGTTTATATGATTTTCTTTAAGTTTCAATCCTCTGAAAGTAATTATTGAATTCTTCTGCCTTGTTGAGAATCATTTTATTTTATGGCTTCCCCGAGCTTCTATTTTAGGTGCTTTCTACTTTATTTTACACGCCTTCTCCTCCACCTCCAGAATTTTTACACGTTGTGTCTCTTTTCTACTTTGTTCTTTTTATATTTTCATTTGAAAATATTCACCATGATATTTGCCTTTACTGCTTATTTCTACAAACATTTGTTACAGTAAGAGAGCTGGGTTATATTTTGCCAAGCAATAATCTAAAAAGCACCTTGGTCTTAAGAATAATACTGACAAAAACATGAGAGCTGAAATTATTTGAGAATATAAAATACTAGCTGAATCATTATATTTCATAGCCAAGAGACTTACTGTCCAAGATTTCTTATTTTTTTCATCCTCTTTTTTTTATCCAACTGAAATTGAAATTTCCTCTCCATCCCTCCCTCCCTCTCTCCTTTCTTTCTTCCCTCCCTTTCTCTTTTGTAGTGCTGGGGATCAACCCTAGGGCCTTGCTCATGCTAGACAAGGATCTACCACTGAACTTTAACTCAGCCCTACTTTACTCATTTTATTTTATCTTTTCTGATAAATTGACATATAATACAATATACAAATCTTAAATGTGTCATTCAGAGTTCTTGTCAGTATATACCTCTGTGTGATTTAAACTCCCATCAAGAAACAGAACATAACTCACTTTGAAAGATTTCCTCATGTCCCTCCCCAGCATTATATTCATACATATTCATGAATTTGGCCATGAGTTCTCTTTTTGTGGCCATACAAGATGGCTTTGAGTATTATGGGTTGATTGTATATTTTACTGTAGTAAGGCTTGAGCTTCTCTTTAAAAGTCTTCTTGGCATTGTGTGTGTGAATTCTTAGTTTGCATAGAGCTGAGAGAAGTCTTGCCCAGCTCTATGAGTGGCTTTCAGACCTGGCTGTAGAGCAGAATCTCCTGGGAGAACTGGAAAGCCACAATCCCAAGGCCTCTCCATGGAGATTCTCACTTCACCAGCTCATGGTTTTTGTTATCAGATGTTTTGAGAAATTTTCAGTTCCTGTGCTGAGGGTCCTTGAAGTTGAAATGAGACAATTAGATTTTAGGAGCTTTTTATTTTTCTCTTTTCATTCATGTTTGTGATTTAAATAACACAGAATGTTAGAAAATGCTTTCAGGTTTATGTCTAAGAGTGTGTGTGTGTGCATGAATGAGTATAAAATTATTTGAGTTTATATTTGAGTTCAGGAAGATCAGATGTAGTGAAAATATCAATCAAGCCTTGGGACTGGACAGATGGCTCAGCGGTTAAAGGCACTTGCATGCAAAGCCTGACATTCCTGGTTTTATTCCACAGCACTCACATAAAGCCAGATGCACAAAGTACCACATGCATCTGGAGTTTGTTACAGCAGCAGGAGACTCTGGCATGCCCATATTCTCTCTCTCTCTCTCTCTCTCTCTCTCTCTCTCTCTCTCTCTCTCTCTCTCTCTAATAAATAATATTTTTAAAATATCAAATCCTCCTATGTCTCTAGCAAAACAACCTGTGTTGTAACTTCTGTCAGACAAATTCCATGCATGTCTACTTTAACTCTCTTTAGAAATCGACTAAAGCAAGCAAGATATTTTGGCAGTCATGATTAACTTCTCTGTATATGAAGATATTTTAAAAAAGCAGTATGAAATTACCAATACTTGTATTATCCAGCTAGTTACCATGATGTGGATAGTATCATCTTATGCACTTTGCTTTCTCATTTGCTGGAGTTATGTTGTTGATTTTGAAAAGGCCATCTTTTCCAAACTCCAAATCTATACAACAGCTGTTGGTGTTTAGTGACCATCTGCACCAGCAGGTCACATCTTTTTACATTTAAAATTAATTTTTCTCATCTTGGTGCATGAAAAACTCAAGTGCACCCCTCACCTCATTCCCTAAATGTTACAACCACACCCGCCATGAGGGGAATGGCCAAGCAGCTACTCAGGCATCAGCACTAGCAGCACTGAGATTAATACATGACAGGTATGATCACCTGGACCAATGAATGCAGCATCAAGGAGTCAGGTAGAGGGCGCTCCTCCACAGATAGCGCATCTCTATGCACAAGGGATAAGTGTGTCATGCCAGGTACTCGTGATGAATGAATACTGAATTGATTCCAGAAAGAAAATTGGAACTGAGCCCCTAGAGACCACTCAACTGATTACACAAAAAGATTCATCCTTTTTCCATCTATATGTAGTAAGCAAGTTCCACAACAACAACAACAACAACAAACATTACAGTCTTAACTTAGGGCAATACATTGTTTTTACTGGTCCAGTTTAGAGAGTTCTGTCTGGACTGGGAGAAGAAAGCCGGGGGTTTAATTCTTGATCTTCCTGGTGTGTTGTTTACTGTTCTCTATTTTATGATCACCAGGTATTAATCATCCCTCACTCAGTATTCAGTAGAAAAATGCCCCCAACTGGTCTTCCAAACTCCAGTTTTATTCTTCTTCCTTCCTGCCAGCATGAAGCTTCTAAAATATAAAACTAATCCTGTCACTGTGCTGGCCACCAAGTGTGGTTGTGAACCCTGAGCTTCTTGTACAGATATGTTCTGATGCCTTCCATCCCCTGGGTCACTGTTGAGATTCTCCAGGCTGCCTTAAACTTTTCTCCATTCTTTTTTTCCCCTCACTAACTCTGCTCATGTTTTAAGATGCCTTCTAGGAATCCCTTATGCAGTTAAATAGCTGGTTTCAGGCGTCCTGCCTTAGGCTTCCTGTCATTCCCATTATAATTGTCATGTGAAATAAATAAAAATTTTCTGGCCCTCCTACATAGATGGTGAAAGTTTTCTTAATGATAGGTATCTGGGCCTAATTATCTTCCCTTGTTACCAGCATAGTACCTGATAAAGAATAGATATTCCAGAGAGCACAATAGGGAAAGAAGGAGGAAAGAAATGAAGGGAAGAAAGGATGAAGAGAGGAAAGGAATTGAAGGTATGAAGTGGGGCAAGACCAACAAATAGGAACAGGATAGGAAGACTGAGAAAGATGGAGGAATGAAGAATGATAGAAGTAGTAGTTTGCTCTAGTTTCTGGAATAAAATCCTTTTTACTTCAGCCTTTATGAACTCTATTCTTCCTATAGTTTTATACATTGAGTCCTGATGTGATCCTTTAGATTTGAATGGATTATCTAACCAGGAATCTTTAGTAAAGGGGCAGAAATCAAGATTGTGAGCTATACTTTCGAACATCTTCATGTGTGTGTGAGAGAGAGAGAGAGAGAGAGAGAGAGAGAGAGAGAGAAGAAATATGGACATTTGTAATTTATCTAATAGCTTCCTATCTAAGGCCCAAAACGGGAGCAGGGAGGGGGGTGAAAATTGGGGAACATATTTATTTAATTAAAGACAAATAAATTTTCATTTAGTTATTCACATATGACTTTCAAATTTTTTAAAAATCCTATGTTTCAATTTCATTTTCTACCTAAACCTTTTTTTTGAATAGTCATCATCCATGATGGAAGCTATTTCTGACAATAATAATCCCAATATAAATAAAAGGGGCCTCATTTTCTGGACCTACAGAGCTATAAGAAATATTGATGGAATGCTCAACTCAGAGTCCATGATTTAAAGATAAAGCTCAAGCAACCCAAGCAATGTCAATCATTTTTTTTAGTCTTTGATAATATCACATAATGTATTATCCTTCTAGATCTTTGAAAAATGTAATTAATATCCAGTAGTATAGGTTTGCATTTCTAAATTCCAAATTTTATACCTGATTTTCTATGTGGAATACTTCTAACAATGTGAGCAAATTATGCAATTTTACAACTAGAAATGATTTAATATACTTATTCTCTCTATGCATTGATTGTTAAGAACAATTAAACACATGAGCACAATTAAAGCTGCTTATTACAACTTTATTTCTACCTTTTGCATATTTGGGCTATTAATAACACAGTGTTGTAGTCAGCCACACATCGCTGGGATGAATCTTCAAACTAGGCACAGTTTATGGGAGGAAAGTATTTATTTAAACTACAGATTGAGGGAAGTTCCATAACACTGAAAGAGGTTGGCCCTCTTTCACAGGTCCAAGCATAGAGCAAAAACCCATCACCTACAACACACACACACACAGGACAGTGAACAAGCAGGAGGGCCAAAGACAACTTCTTCTCCTTCATATAGGCTTAGGATGGGGTATTGCAATCCTATACCACACTTAATGGCTTCCTGGGTCTCTGGAATTTCCTTCCTGCATGGCCCACACAGGAAAGGATGTTTACTTCCAGCTTCTTTGAGCTTCTTTACATCCTGCCCCTTGCTGAGAAGCTGCCTTCCTGTAAGCATCCTCAGAGACCTACCCAAGATAATTAAAAAGATCAAGTTGACAACAAAACCTAACCATCACACACAATATGTCTAGCAGGAAAATGTAACCCTGATTAAATTGGTGATACATTATTGGATGTTATTCAAGCTCAATATACTAGGAACTATATGTCAATTCACAGAATCAAGAGATAACTTAAAGTTAATTGTTACTCCTTACACACTTTTTAAAATTGAATTCCAGGCCACCCTGAGACTACATAGTAAGTTCCAGGTCAGCTTGTGCTAGAGCAAGATGCTACCTTGAAGAACTAAAAAAAAAAAAAAAAGAAAGAAAGAAAAAGAAAAAAAATTACTGTTTGACTGTCTACTATTCCTTTATCATGTTCTTTCCTTGTAAATTCATACCTATTTCTGTTTACATTTATTTCTCCTTCTGGCGAGTCTCCAACTTACAAATAAATTGAGAATTATTTTTAACAGGTTGATTATTTACAAGCAAAGATGCCTATTCTAATATTACTGTAAATTAGCTATTCTTTTTTTTTATAATTTTATTGTCCAAAATTAGATACATTATAGTAGCCTCTGTAACATAGGCAGTGGATATTCTTCAGAGAAGGTAGGAAAATCCATTTTCCCCTTCTCTTGCTTTCTATCAGTTGGAGTTTTCTTGCTAAGTACACTCTTGGTTTCTCTCTCCTTTTTTACTCACTCTGTTCAGGGGCAAGAGAAATGGCTCAGCTCATTGGTAACATAACTACCATCACTGAAGAATATCCACTGCCTATGTTACTGGACCTACTATATACCTTTTTCTATTTTTCATGACAGTACCAAGCCTACCTGAAGATGCCTTAATGATCTGCAAGACCTTTCTTGTGTCTGAATGAGCAAGCTTGGGCTTTCATTTTTCTGTTTAGGCCTCATACATATAAATCAGGACAAATTCCTCCTCTCCTCCTTTGCATGAGCCTCTACACTCTTGGCTCTAGCTGAGACCATAGCTGCCTGACATTTGTCTCCTTACTCCTGTCAGTTTGTCCATTATTCGTATTTCACACTGCCTTTCCAATCGCACACTCAATCCTGTATTTCTTGTCCAAAGCCTGCCAAAGTGGCCACTGCATACAGAATCAATCGAGGGCATCTTCACAAACCCAGAACATCATTCAGTGTGACTAGAGCACATTTTTCCTTCATACTTTACCTGTTCTTTGGGCTCTTCTCATACTAGAAGATGAAATGCTTGACCTCATTTTGGTTCCTCTTGCCTGCCCTCCCTCGCTCCTGCTCCTTATTTGCTCAAATCCCATTCTTACCTGGGGCCTGCTTTACCTAAGAGAAGCACTCAGTCCCCAGGGCTTAAGACATTCCTTTAGAACTTGCAAAATTGTGTTTCTCTGGGTTATAAAAATTTATTGCATTTTATTATCATTACTTTTTATTCTTTTCCCCTCTCTAGATAAGGCACTGTGCTGTTCATTGTTGTGTTTCCAGACTCGACACTGTATGTGGCTCAAAATGCTAGACAGGTTTATTTTAATCAAAGTCACCTACTCCTGGTCATCCACTAAGAATAGTCACATAGACATTTTCTAAAAACTTCCCCAAACCAGTCATTATCAAGTGAGAATGTCTTACAAATTAATAATGTCTGCATTTTTTAAAATCCCCTAATGTAAGTGGCAGAACAAAAGAATTCATCAAGGGATGGAGAAATGGCTCAGAATTTAAAGGCACTTATTTGCAAAGCCTGGCAGCTTGGGGTTGGGTTCCCCAGTACCCACATAAAACCAAATGCAAAAAGTGGCATGTGCATTTACATTTGGAATTTGTTTACAGTGGCAAGAGACCCTCAGGTGGCCATCCTCTCTCTGTTTCTCTCAGTGTTTCTCTCTTGCGTTCTCGGCTTACAAATGAATAAATATTTTTTAAAGAGAGTATTTATGGAGGCTTGTCAATCCCCACACTGAATCACACTCTGACTTCCTGTAATAAATGACCTTGCATAACTAATGTGGTCTTTTTCATATTCTATTAGAAAGAACACCCCTATTCTACCAATTCCCCTTTCTTAGGAAAAAAAAATAGATTAATTAAAAAGGGAGAGAAAAAGGAAAGCAATCCCGGGCAGTTGGGAAGTCCACAAGGTAAATATTAAAGGAAACAGCTATAAAGTCAAATACAACTTTTAAACAATAAATAACACAAAGCAGGATATTGAACAATATTTTCCATGCCTGTAATCACTCACATTCTTAGTCCAATTTTCTTTCTCATTTTATGTTCTTTCATTAGACTCTGAGTTAGACTTCTATACATTACTACACACTTAATAAAGATATTTCATTTTTCCTGGTGTGCTTCCAGAGACCTAGCATGCCGCGAAGGTTTTATAGTCCTGTGCAGTGCCGCAGATGTCATTCCATTTGCCTAAGTCCTGCTGACATTTGGAGATGTGGATTAATTGAGCTACAGAATGAAATTTAATTAAAATTAAATACAGACTTGGCCATTGTATCTGTTCATTTCCTGCACTTTAGTGTGTGTGTTTTTGAGCAGCGCCATAGTTAACTTGTTTAATCAGGATGCTCTGTGGGGGAAGCTGCACTTTGTTTTACACTGAAAGACTGAAGGTGTAGTGGATGCCAGGTTAGATTTCATTACACACAATGCTGGCTGTGTAAATGATGCTGCCAAAGAGCCTCAGAGGGCTACCTGAGGGAGCAGGATGGCACGGAAGGAACCCATAGAGAAACAACTCATCACAAACAATGCTTAGTGATGTCTTTTAAGTTGATATTACATGACTATAGGAATCTATTACCCATTAACATGTTGGCATAATATTTTTTCATTCAGACACCCACTCCACCACTCATTCAGCCAAAATGTCTTGAGTACATACTGCATGTCAAGTTGTGAATTTTAAAAAAATGCTCTTCCCAGCTCTTCTATTTCTCAACTGCATGTAGCCCTTCCTCTTCCTCTGTTACAAGGGTCTCTTTTCTCTCTCTCTTCAACCACTTCTCTTTTTGTCTCTACCTCTCTCTGCCATTACAATAAAGTCTTAAATCTAAAAAAAATGCTATTATTAATTATAATTGTATTTTCCCAGCCAGTAGCCCCAATTGGGAAAGTTGTCACTACTTGAAGACAAATCCTCTTAAATAATGCAGTGCTTTACAAGATCATCTTCAGAACAGGGAGAAATAATGCTTCTTTTAGTTATGATAAGATTGCATCATGACAGACAGGATAGGTCCCACACTTCCTTTGAGATCCATTTCAAAATTCTCCCCATGGGATGGAGGCAGTTGTGGTACTTTGAATATATGTTCCCCATAGACTCAGGTGTTTCATTAAAGCTTGTCTCCAGCTGACTGGCTGAAGGAGGTGTCACTAGGAGCTGGTCTGAATTCCAGCCCTAAGGCGTAAGAGAACAGTCTGAGCTCTGGGGGTCCTGCTTGCTGCAGGTATGTGCTTGCTGCTGGTGGTTTTTGCTGGTTGTTTGGATGTATGGACACAGCTTCTTTCAACACTGATAGAACTTTCCCCTGATTCTGTAAGCTTGAAATAAACTCCTTCCTCAAAACACACCCACTATAACTCAGGGAACTGAGCAGAAGAGGGGGTGGAAAGAATGTAAGAGCCATAGTGGGGGAGAATATCTAGAGACAACGCCCCCCCCAACAACAATGCACAAAGGAGGAAGGAAAATAAAAGAGAAAGAAAAACTGGCTACCTGTGGTGCAGTTCATACCCCCTAACCTATGGATAGATCCAGTATGTGCACCAAGGAAGAACCCCAGTGGGTAGGGGACAGAGAGGAGGGAAACGGGAAAACTTTCACAAGATTTGCTCATACAATGTATATACTCATTCATAATACAGATTTTTTTTTTTTGTTTTTCAAGGTAGGGTCTTGCTCTAGTCCAGGCTGACCTGGAATTCACTATGTAGTCTCAGGGTGGCCTTGAACTCACAGCAATTCTCCTACCTCTGCCTCCTGAGCACTGGGATTAAAGGCGTGCGCCACCATGCCTGGCTAAAGATATTTTTAAAAAACAAAAAAAAATTTTAAAAAGAAATAAACTCCTTCTTCCCATAAACTGTGTTTGGTTTGAATGTTTATCCCAGCAACATAAAGCTGACTACAACAGGGGGCTTCACTGATTCCTGTAGTAGAAAATGAACTGTGTTCCCAGAACTCTCCAAAGTATACAGAATTTTTCTTTGCTATATCTGTTGTTGTATTTTGAATATAAAATGTCCCCCACAGATTCGTGTGTTTGTAATTAGGCCTCATATTTGATCCCCAGTAGGTGGAGCCTTTGGTAGGTGGAGCAGTGCTAGAGGAGGTGTGTCACTGGGGTGAGGCTTTGGGATTTTATAATCTAGTTGCCCTTACCAGTGCTAGCTAGCTCATTCTTGGTGCTACCTCCTTGGTGATGAGACAAGATGGGATGTTCAGCTGCCTGTCATCCTTTTCCAGCAATGATGAAACTTGCCTTCAAAATTGTAGGCTGAAATAAACCCTTTCCTTCCATAAGCTGCTTCTGATTGGGTGTTTGGTCCCAACGATGAGAAGATAATTGTTGAATCTATGCATCTTCCCTTCCCCCTTTCTACAGTTGAAGCTCTAATTTTGAAAATGCCTCATTACCAGAATGTGTTGAAAGACTTCTATTAGAACCAGGCACACTATCATACATGCATATTCCTAGAGTGGATACTTGCTACTCTGGTGATCTTGTATCACTTCCTCCTTACACACACACACACACACACACACACACACACACACACACACACACACACACACTACTGCCTTTGGAGGCACTCATTCCACATCTATGTACCTTAAGTAAGTGTGAGATCTGGAGGCTGAACAATCAGTGTCTTCTCCCCCCAGCCTCTGTGATGGGCTCAGAAATCAGCACATAACCCAAGCCATACCAATAATACCACATTCTAAGGCTTTGATTCATGAGAGAGAGTTCAGCCTATGGGGTTCCTTCATATTTAATGGGGAAATTGTCTGAAAATGGAGAGAACCGAAAGAAAAGTCCACTGAATTGAAGACAATTATGCCACCACTTTTCTACTGTTGCTCCATTGTTATCTCTGCCAATGAACTTTCACTTCTTTAGGTGTGCCTGGCTTTGCAGCTGTAGCACTCAGAAGAACCATGGCCAATCAGCCTCATTATAGGCGTCAGGCAGTGTTCTGATCATTTGCATTACACTCCCACTCTGCACACTGCCTTTCAACAGAGCGCCCAGAACTTGTACCCTCAAGAATCATTGTGCTAAAATGAGAGATGAAGGTAGACTCAGATGGTTCCGTGGCATTGTCAACAAGCAAGTTGAAAGTCTAGTTAACATATTGCTCAGAAATGTTGAGACTACTTTCTTTGACACTGGTGTTCTTATAAACTCAAAGGAATCCAGGAAGATCACCCAAAAATTTCAGAAAGTGAAACAATTTCAACTATCTTGTATTGACAGAACCTCATATATAAAAATTCCCCCAAAGAAATACTATGACCCATTCTGTTATAATGCCAAAGTTAACTATCTAAGAAACTGGAAATTGTCCCTGCATGGCACATGAAGATTGTGAGCTCTTGTAAATTCCAAAGTAAGCTTTTTCTCAGGTGAGCTATATTGCTTCTAGCTATGCACTAAAATTGGCTCAATAAATGGGCACACCATGTATTCTCTGGCTCATTGTTTTTATTCTGTACTGACTATACCTATTTTATATGGACAATATCCTGCCTTGTATTCATTCCAAGCATTACCATAGATTCATGACAAAATAAGCCTAACAGAAATTGATCCTGCTTTTACCCTTTTGAAAAATTTCCTTCCCTTCTTTTTTCTTTCTTTTCTCTTCTTTCATTCTCTCTTAACCTTTTCCTCCCTTTCTTCCCACTCCCTTCTTTCTTTCTTTCCTTCTTTCTTTTTCTATTTCTTCCTTCCTTCCTTCCTTCCTTCCTTCCTTCCTTTCTTCCTTTCTTTCTTTCTTTTCTGTGCCAGGATTGAACCAAGGGTTCCAAAAGAGCTAGGCAAGCACTCTACCACTGAGCTACATCTCTGACCATAATCCTGCTCTTTTACTAACTCTCCTAGACATAGTAATATTAAGGATAAAGATGGCAAATGAAATTATAATTATCATTTAGTATGTTTTACCATCTAACCATTACTTTGATATTCATTATAACAGTATCCATCAATATCCATCCCTGTTTTCAACACAGAAATATGAAAAGGCAGAGTTTTAAACTCCAATCGCGTTTAAGAAATTTGGTGGGGCCAAGCATGGTGACATATACCTTTAATCCCATCACTCAGAAGGCTAAAACAGGAGAATCACCATGAGTTTGAGGTCAACATGGGCTACAGAGTGAGCTCCAGGTCATCCTGGGGTAGAATGAGACCCTGCCTCCAGAAAAAAATAAATGAAATTTGGTGAAATAGAGCATTCTGAAATTTTAAGAGGCATTGATTTTAGGCAATATTTAAATATTAATTTGTACAATACTATTCAGAAATACTTCAACCTTATATATTACATTGTTAAAATGAAAAATATTTTTTAAATATCTCTTTTTACATATATACATATAATTCATACATTTTGAAGTTGTGGCATACAAGGCACTTTATTCAGAATTTCTATTAGGAAGATGGAGAGGTAACTCAGTGGATAAGGTGCTTGCTATACGAGCCTAAGGACCAGAGTTCAGGTCCCTGGTACTCACGTAAATGCCAGGTAGGTGGGTAGCCGGAAATTCTAGCACTCAAGAGGCCGAGGCAGGGGCATGTTAGCTAGTTAGACTAGCTAAATCAGTGAGCTCCAAGTACAAGTGAGTCATACCGTGACTCAGTAAATAAAGAGAAGAGTGAGTGAAGAAGACACTGCTAACAGCCTCTGGCCTCTTCCTGCAGGTGTGCACACATGTACCCCCACACATGCAAACATGTATACATAAAAACAACACACACAAAGAATTTCTGCTTGCATTTATCATTTAGTACTTTTGAAATAAGTACCATTCTCTTCATTTTCCAGATGCAGTAAATGAGGCCAAGAGGCTAAGAAACTTATAGTGAAGGTTGTAAATGATAGAATTTGTGTTGGAATGTAAGCAGCATAATCCCAAAGCCACTCCACTTATGCACATAGAATAAGATTTCAAACGTAATTTCCTTGTAAATTATCTCTTTGTGTCTTATTTCACTCAGCAAATATTCACCGGGCATCTGTCCTGTACAAGTAACTGAACTGGTTTCTAGAAATATTGTGATGAGCAAGGTAGAAAAGGTTCTTTATTGATTTATGTGTCACACGCATACTGTACCAGTGGGTTTATTGCATCCTCTTGGCCTCTGTGAATGGGTCAGAAATGGGCACACAACCTAAATCATGTGGGAAAACATGCTAACATTTATTTGGAGTAAGAAACATGTAATGCGATGAATTTAAGTTCTAAGTTGTCATGTATCCCCAATTCAGAGATGATTTTTTTAACTGATTGACCTAATTGAAGTCATATAAATAAATTTTAAATTAGTGAAAGAAACATTGTTTTTCATATTTTTCAGATTTGTTGGTCATGTGTGAACATTAGTTTTATGACAAATGTCATCAAAACTTTTTTAAGATGCCTACTATAACTCTAGCTCTCAAAAAGAGAATTTTTCTTTTATTTTCTTATCCCTACTTTTTCCTGACAGCTTTTATACATGTATAAATGTATTTTTGTCATAATCCCCACACATTACCTTATCTCTCTCCTAGTCCCATTTTACTGAACCTCTTCTTTTTCCCAACTAGTCTCTTATCTACTTTGATATATTTTGTGTTCTTGTGCCCTTGTGTGGATCACACTCGGTTTACTTAAGAGTTGCCTGCCTGAGCATGGGTGGACAATTATTTACCAGAGTACCTGCAACTTACCAATAGCTGCAACATAGTAGAAAATGTCTCCTGCTTCCCCAGCAACTAACTTGTTAACTGAATTCCTCAGAGAGGGATGAGGGGCTGTGTCCTTCTCCAACATCCATGATGATTTTTTTAAACTTTTAATTGAAAACTATCATACATATATTTTGATGATAATCTCCCCCCATTGCCTTCTCTTATCCCCTCCTTCTCCCTCTGCTACTGAATCCCTCATTATTCCTAACTAGTACATCTTCTTTTTTGATGGATTTCCCCCCTCCTCCACTGTCCATGATGGAGTGTTGATAGGACTAATATTGTGGGTTTTGTGCCAGTAATGACAGTCACCATAAGATCATGAATTCAACAGCCACTTTACGTCCAGAAGACAGTTTTCTAAAGCACTCTTCTACATCCTCTGGTTCTTACATTCTTTGCACTCCTTCTTCCACGATGTTCCCTGAACCTTGGAGAGTGTGATGGAGAGAGCTCATTGAGTGCTAAACACTCAGGAGTCATTTATTGTCAGCACCCGGAGGAGTTCCGAGTCTCCCCAGTAGTCCCTGCCAACTGCAAGAAGAAGCTTCTTTGACCAGAGATGAAAGCAACAGTAATCTATACACAAAGCATATTTAGAGGGCAATTTGATAGATCAGTCAAACATATCCATTTACCCAAACAAGAGTAATAGCTTCCCTCCTAAAGCTTATGATCTTCCCAGCCTTAGGCTTTTGACTAGGTTTTCAGTACCAGGCATGAATTCCCTCTCAAAGAACAGGCCTCAAATCCAATCAGAGAGCAGATGGTTATCCCATAAGTCGTTATGGAAACACTGGGAACATCTTGCCTGGCTGCTCAGTTGTGTAGTTTACAGGGTCCACTGCTCCTTAAGATGTAGATGACTTTTCTCCCCCAGCAAGATGCACAGCACTTTGACAGCTAGCCAGTGGGAGGACTCTTCCAGCTCAGTGTCCAGCTACTGAAGCAAGTAAAGTAGTGATTTTCATCATTGAACTATGGTGTCTTTAGTGGAAGAGATCTTGACATCACCAACACTATTTTCCATGTGCGAGGGGCTGGATAAATATTTGTGGGATGAAGAAGGAAGTTAATAAAGATGTGACTGCTGGTCTTCCACAATTCTGTTAGTTTTGTGCTACATTAATTCCCCCATGTTTATTGAGCACCTACTATGCATATGCCACCACACTTCGGACATTGAGGGATCTACGAACAGCCTTCAGGAAGCTTATAATGGAGACAAAAGCATCAAGAGGAGCTAATATAGCTTTGCACAGTCTAGCAAGCATGCTGGGCTGAAAACAACTCACTCCACAGGAGACACAAATAAAACAGGAGTGGAAAATCTCCAAGGAAAAGATGCTTACTGAGAAATTGGGTGGCGACATCATTTTTCAAGACTAGGTTCCCGTTGCCTTCCGTGCAAGCGTGGCAGGCAGTCCTTGACTCTGGAAGACATTCTAGAGATTCTCCTCTGATACGGGACAGCAGCTGCTAACTGCCTCTTGGTGGCATTTGGCCCAATGCCTTCGTTCAAAAATTGCTACCCGCTTCTATTTGCAGCATCTACCAGTCTGCCGGCTGCTGGGTCTCTCCGCAGTCAACAACTTTGTCTTGTTGTTTTTCTGACGTTGTAAGTCAATGTTCTTTGAAGTGTTGCTGCCCACCACCACCCTGGCAGCCTCACTTCCCTTCCCATTGTGGCAGCTGCTTGAGCGTTTCAGTACCACCATTGCCCACAGCCACCCAGTCCTATGCACATGCTGAGCAGGGTCCCAGGAACACGTCACAAAAGTTGGACTCATAACACATATTTAAAAAAAAACAGTTGCAGGGATGTTCAAGAATTAGTCTTTTAAAAATTCTACCTAATATTCAGATATAGAGCAAGGTGGCAGAGGCATTTCCTATGTCTGCGTTGCAGTTAAGCTACACTTTTTGTTGTGCCAAGAGTTATGGTAACAGACAAGTATTTGAGCCTAAGTGAATATAAAAGCAAATTCCCCTCCCATAACTAGATCTATGTAATCACAGCCTCCCGTGCTTCCTTCAGTGGGTCTCACAGGGTCACTCACTGCAGGGTACTTATTGAGCATCCATTAGAACTTTCAAAATTTTGATCTAAGGACCTATATAGTCTTTAAAAATACTAAGGACTCCAAGGAACTTTTGGGGTGTATCTTCCTATCTATATTCACCACATTGGAAATTAAAAATGAAAGCTACAAAAATATTTAATAAACTTGAAAATGCAACATACAAAAAGCAGTTGAAGTATATAGTAACGAATCATATATTTTATGAAAAACTATATTTCACAAGATAAAAAATAGAATAAGAGAGGTTGAATTATTTGTTTCTGATCTGCACAGATTCTATTCTTTCTTTCTTTTTTTTTTTTTTTTTTTTTTTTTTTTTTTTTTTTTTTTTTTTTTTTTTTTTTTTTGGTTTTTCGAGGTAGGGTCTCGCTCTAGCCCAGGCTGACCTGGAATTCACTCTGTAGTCTCAGGCTGGCCTCGAAATCGTGGCAATCCTCCTACCTCTGCCTCCTGAGATCTGGGATTAAAGGTTTTTGCCACCACGCCCCACTCTATTCTTTTTAATTGTTACTTATTTACATGTTTTGGTCTCATGTAGCCCAAAATGGTGTTCAACTCATTATGTAGCCAAAACTTGTCTTGAATGTCTAATCCTCTTTCCTCCACCTCCCAACTTCTAGGATTATAGGCATGTACTACCATGCCCAATATTGAATCTGTTTTGAAATGCTGCTTTGGTTGAGGTATATGAAGAAAATCTGGCACCATACAGTTATGTGATTGGATATATGAGGAATATTTTTATCACCACTTCAGATAATCATGAATATTCTTTTTCAATAAGGCACCAAAATTCAACAAGTGCTAATTTCTTAAATTTACAAGTCAAAACTGTATCTTGGCACTTGAATAATTCTTTTACCATGTAAGATTGAACAACATCATGCATCTAGATTTGGAAGTTATTGACTCACTGAGCTATAAAGATCTTTAAATATCAATAAATTTATTATATGATATCAAACATTTTAAATATTTTAATATTACATTTGATATCAGAAGAACATTTAAATATTAAGAAGCTGTCAAAATTATGGTGCAAGTTTTTTAGGATTCTTATTTGGCTTAGGTGCTGAACTTAATATTGGCAACAATTATTGTCAGTTGTTTCCATATAATAACAATGATACTTTGCTCATTTTTGAGAAAATGTCTGACAAACACTTGTCAGGTGTTCTTGCATGTAAACCTGGTATTTAATGGCGAACGTGGCTAATTTAGTCTGTTGGTAAATCACATGGGTGCTTTTTCCTGAGCAATGATTGTACAGCTATGTAATGAGTGTGCAGCGAATGTGCCTCATGCAGCCTTGACACTTCATCAAGTATTGAAAAGATATATAAGAGATATATGTGCTGGGGTCAAAACTCAATAAAACTGAATTGTATGGCTTCAAGAGCATTCCTGTGATTGAATTTGAATGTGAGTGTATATATGTATATCATATATATATGAAAGTATGTATGTGTGTATGTATGTGTATGTATGATTTATGTGTGTATGTATGTGTGTATTTTGTGTGTATGAATGTAGATATGTGTGTATGTATGTAGGTATGTGTGTATGTATGTAGGTATGTGTATGCATGTATGTATTTTTTGTGTGTATGTATGTGTATATGTGTGTATGTAGGCATGTGTGTATATATGTATTTATGTAGTTATGTATGTATTTATGTGTGTATGTATGTATGTATATATTTATGTATGTATGTGTATATATATGTAGGTATGTATTATGTAGGTATGTGTGCATGTATGTATGTATGTGTGTATGTGTGTATGTGCATATGTATGTATGTGCTTATGTATATATGTATGTATGTATGTATGTATGTGCGTATGTATGCATGTGTGTATGTATGTATGTGTGTGTATGTAGGTAGGTATGTGTGTATGTATGTATTTATGTATTTATGTGTGTATGTATGTGTGTATTTATGTAGGTATATATGTATTTATGTGTGAATGTATCTATGTATATATTTATGTGTGTATGTATTTGTGTATGTATGTATGTATGTATGCATGCATGCATGTATGTATGTGTGTATGTATGTGCATATGTATGTGCTTATGTATATATATATGTGTGTATGTATGTGTGTATGTGCATATGTATGCGTGTATGTATGTGTGTGTATGTAGGTATGTATGTAGGTATGTATGTAGGTATGTGCATATGTGTCTATGTATGTGTGTATGTATAGACTAGAACATCCTGTTGCCACCACATGACCGCTGGCTTGCTCACTATTGTTTTTACACCATCAGTGCACATTTCAGTGAAATGAAAAAGGAAAGCAACATTTGGCTAGTATTATTAAAGGTATTTTGATTTCATCTACATCTGAAAAGATTTTGTGGCTTATATATGTCAATGAACCTCACATTGAAAACCACTTTACATTGTCTGCCTAGAATTAAGATAATGACAACTTTAAACCAAAATAGTAGCCACTATAAAAAAAATCTGTGGTAAAGCCAGGCAAGATGGCACATCCCTTTGATCCCAGCACTTGGGAGGCAAAGGTATGAGGATTGCTGTGAGTTCAAGGCCAGACTGGGACTAAAAAGTGAGTTTCAGGTCAGTCTGGGCTAGAGTGAGACCCTACCTCAGCAGAAACAAAAAATGGTAAGATTGAACTACATGAAATTGCCATTTCTTTAGGCAAGTTTGAATATATGCAATGACATGTGGTTGAACCTGTAAAATAAGATTATGCATGTGTTTGCAGATATGTGATAAATCATGTCATAAAAACAGTATAGATTTTAGAGAAATACACAGTTGGCATGAAATATTGAGAAGATTTCTAAGTTCAAGGAAGATATGTACTTGGAAATTTTGTACAGATTGGATAGACAGGTCCCTTTCCATGTAGGGGTAGTAATGTGAGTAGAAGTTTAGAAATGGATATAAATGTGAATAAATGAAGCTTGTGTCCAAAAAGAAGAAAAGAGTCCTGTTTGTGGGGGTTGAATGATAAAGGAAAAATGTTACTGGGAAAGGCACAGACAACTTGAAAAAGTTCTTTGATTGATAGTCCAACAAAGTTAACTTTGATGTGGAAAAGCAAAGCCATTGAAAGTTGTCTGTTCATTCAGTCCACATAAATGTATTGTTTACTGTGTGCCAGACACCACTCTAGACACTTAAGGAATCAAAGAACTCAGGGTTTAGCCATTGAACCAGGTGAGTAGTGCCTGTCCCCAAAAGCTGATCATTTACACTGTTACATGTGTGTTTAATGTGCTATCAGAACACAGATGACAAGCCAAGTTACTTCTGCTTGACAACAGAAAGAAAAGTGTGCTTATAGGAAATGCCTGTGAGATTGAATGGAAGGAGTAACGAGAGCTGCTGGCCAGATGGGAAGAGGGGGGGAGGCATATGCTGGGCTGAGGAAATTGCATTGGCAAAGACATGGAAGTGTGGGGGAAACTTGGCACTGCTTGAAAATAGAGATGTTTCATTGTGGCGGGAAGGTAGTAAACAAGAAAACTGTGGTTAAGACAAGATTGGAAACATTGTTTGGATTCAGGTAGAAATGATTTACATGCCCTATGGTTTGGTAATTCAAATGAGAATTCTTTTTTTAACATTTTAACTGACAATTTTCATGGATGTCCATAACATTTTGATCATAACCCTGCCATCACCTTCTTCCTCCCTCTCCCCTTATCCCTTCAACTGAACCCCTTCTTTTCTTATTAGAGAATTCCTCTTATAAGCTATCCTGCAATATCAATGGCTGTTCTAATGTTGTAGAGACCAGAAAAACAAGGAGGTACAAGAATGATTGTATTCAGGGCAGAGATGCTAAAGTCTAGCATCTGATCTGTGCAGTGCAGCAAGCTTGAAGAGAGAGTAGACAATTGGAAAACTTTGACAGAGTTGGTAAAATGTGCTCAGCTATTAAGAGTGAAACAACAACAAAAAGATCACTCAGTCCTTTGAGCTTGTTCCTGACAGCAGGGTGATGGCATTAACGAAATGAGACAGACATATTGGAGAAAACTGTCTTGGCAAAAGAACAAGTCTGATTTTGGACATGTTGAGTTTCCTGTTTCCTGTTGGAAACTCATGAGAAAAGTCAAGACTAACACATACATTTGGGCATCATTAGTGTTCAGTGATTATGGACCAAATGGGAGGAAATGATCCCAATGGAGAAAGCATATGGGGTGGGAAGTCAGTGCCAGCACACAGGAAACCTGTTCTGGCAGATGTGAGGAGCAAATGGAGCTTAAGTGGGAAAGAATGAAGTAACAGACCAAGAACATCTCCAGAAAGGAAGTGGCAGGGCTTAGATTCACTAGGTAGCCATGGGTATGGAGAGAAGGAGCAGTTATATAGACCACTTAGTAAAGCAAATGAGAACTCAAACTGGAATCAGAAGGAAACAATCACCCAGGGGCCAGGAATGTTGCTGCGCTGGGTGAGGAAGGCAAGCAGGCCTTTCCCAGACTCCTTCCTCTGATTGAATATCTGGCTTTTTGTATTTCTTTGAAGATTTCTGAAGTATTACTACCCTCAAACTTTCCTGCAAAAGTTGCTCAGTTTGGAACACTATAGACAGCTCAGCCATGTCTCTGTCCCGAGGTTCACAGGTCAGTGGGGGCCTCCTCTAGTTTGCCACCTGAAGGTCCATTGCTGCACCATGTATTTAGACCACACTGGATCTGAAATGCAGCAGGTGTAAAATTGCAAGAGGTGCAAAAGCTGTCTCCCTTAGGGAAAAAGCAAAACCACTATTTTAGAAGCACTTCCCAGAGCTCCCTGCCCACTCAGGAAGCCTTTCAATTCCTACTTCTCAGTTTATTTTAGTAAAGGGCAAGTTTAAGATCTCACACTTGTGAAGGAGCAAAGTCTTTCTAACCTTTTCATTCTAAGTCCACACCTTGGCTTTGCCATTTGATCAGGTTTCAGATATTCCTTTCCCGTTATGGCCATGCCTCTAGGACTCAGAGCAGTTGAGATTTCACACCCCTCATTTTGTACTTTTGGTTCATTCTTTACCTTCTCTTCCTGTCAAAGTATTTTCTATGGTGTGATCAGATTGTGGCCAGAATTAATAGGGATATATATGACCCTTTGGAATTCACTCTATTCATATATACACAAACTTGGCATTATGCTAACCATGGGGATGATGTTATCAAAGGAGTAGGTACTTGCCACAATGAAGCTTATAGGCTAGTGAGAGGAGTTCCATACATTTAAACATTAAGTATGACACGTGCTATTATAAGGGATATGAAAGTCAGAGAAACATCCTAGTAGTAGAGATGACAAAGCAAAGAGTTTTCCAGGCAAATGTGAAAACTATTAGAAACTGTTCCACGTGCATTTGAGAACAAGTAGTTCATGGTGAGCGGAGGTCGAGTATGAGAGAAGGGAGTGGTGAGAGAAAGTGTCACATTCAAGCAGAGTCTTACATGTCATAGAAACTCCTTCAGATCCTTAAACAAAGATGGCTACAGATGGTTACCCAAGAAAAACAAAATGGATATAGGCATTCAATTTGGATAATTTGGGAAGAAATTTTAAAGTAATCCCTTTGGATTATTTGTTTATAACTAAAATACTAGCATTGTGTATAACTCTATTTTAAAGGTATCTGTCCTTGTATCTGTGTCCTGAGGCTCAACCTACAAACATAGTTTTAATGTATGGTTAATAACCTTTTTAAATTCAACTCAGTGTTTTTCAGATAACAAATTTAAGTGGAGTGTATCTGATAAGAATTGCATGTAACATTTCTTAAGGCTTCCAGATGTGTCCCTTACACACCTGGTCAATAATTTTACGGAAATACTATATTTTAACTTAAAATAAATCATACCATTATCAAGTATTCTACTGGGTATTATTTCAACATGACAAAGCATAATTAAAGCAAAAATATAACATCTTAATTAGCTTGAAATAGGAAGCTTTGATTTGGGGTGTTTTGATTTTGATTTCTTACTGTTTGCTTTCTCTTCAAATTGACAATTGTGACATCTTTGACTATAGCTGAATGCCACATCACACTGGCTTTACCCTGCCAAGCTCTGCTCTGTCAGTGGTCTGGTATTAATGTGAACCACAACTACCTCTTCATTCAAGAGAGAAATCAGTAAGCAGCAGCAGACAGCATAAACTCTGTCTTTCTTGTTCTATATATAGTTCTGTAAATAAGAAATGTCCCAATGTTGAATGTGTCTTAATTTAGGAAGACTTATAATTAAAATTAGAACCCCCTAGAACTGTTTTTGGAAAGACCTTTAAACCTATAGAGCTCCCTACTGCTATGAAGGCTGGCGGTGCTTCTGAACTGTAACTGGGAGATTTGATATAAGGCTGTTGTTACTAGAACCTGCTTTATATAAGAACATACTTAAAAAGCTAATTTCTCTTCTCCGTTTTGCACTGCAATCCACAAAGTGTGACTAATAATAGATTTAAATTTGCTAAGTGCATTCACTCCTTTGTGCCATCATAAAGAGAATCTATTACTGTAAAATTGAGGCTTAGTTCCAAATTGCGCCATTATGAAGTTTTCTTCCAGCAATGTTTTGTCTCTAATACACTTCCCTCATTGTAATTCTATTGCAAACCTGATGTCTAGCATCAAGTCTCACAATAATTATTTTAAATTGCTACTAGGAACAGTAGTCCTGGTGGGATATATTACTACCATTCTAACAAGATGAATTTCAGTGCACTTGTAACCATATTAGAGTATATTATGAAAGAAAGAAAATCTTTGAGTTTTATATCTGTGGTCATGCATGTATCACAAGGAAATGATTCTGATAAACTTTAAATTACTTTATATTGAACTTTCACTTAAACTAATAAATCACAAGGACAAATTAAGATATCTAAGCACATTAATAGTAAAAAATAGCATGTTGATTGATATAAAATAAATAATTATAAAATAATAGTAATGCTGCTTAGAGTAATAATACATTTACATTGATAGATTCTATAGTTAGTAATAAATCAGATTACCATAGGCGAAAGGCATCAGAAAACTATTAAAAATCAAGGTAGCATAGTCTTACTCTGAATTTAACCTTTCACAAGCCCAGTGGAACATTTAAGCAAAGACCACAAAAGTGTATTTAAAAGTGATGAATTTTATAATAGAAACTTAGAAACTTTAACTATTGAGGTGAGTCTGCTACTGGATGGACCGTGACTGGAGACCAGCCTGAGAAGATTCGAAAACACTCTAAGTCTCCCAAATGCTCAGGTGGTTGGTAGTATATGGCTCATGAATTATGATATATCCTTCTTTCTGGGAGGGGGTTGCTTTTTGTTTGTTTGTTTGTTTGAGGTACGGTCTCACTCTAGCTCACTCAAGCTGGCCTCAAACTCACAGTGGTCCTCTTACCTGGGATTAAAGGTGTGTACCACCATGCCCGGTAATTGTATATCCTTTCTAAGAACATGTAAAATACACCTTTCTAGTAAGTGGCCTTCAGGTTTACAAATAAATTGAGAAAATTATCATTTTAGGCTTACAAAGAGTATGATTCTTGAATTCGGAGCATAACAAAATCATTGTAACAAAATAGTTGTGCTAAGCTTCTCTGTTACAGATAAAATTATGATAGTTTGAGATAAAAAGCTATTTCATTCTTAATAATTTGAAATAAATTGGTTTGGAAGATGTAGAGGAAATTCTGTCAGCCTTCTTTATCTGTAGAAGTTGTCTTTAGATATGCTCACATATACCCCAAATAAAATTATTTAGGTACCTAACAAAATTTAAAGTTACTCACTGGAGTTGGTCAAATTGGAAAAGTTAATCTTCATAGTCTACATAAAGGACAACTAAAGTCACTTTAACTGTTTAGTTTTAGTTTAAGTAATAATTGAATTAACAATATTACATACTAACAGGCATGGAGTAACAGATTATTCCAAAAATAACTAAAGACCTTCTATTTGTAATAAAGTAAAACAAAATAAAATAGCATTATTAGGCAATAACAGCCATCCTGTAGCAACTTTGGCATATAAAATAATCTAGAATGGTGTTCATCTATCTGGTTTTTACATTTTAGATACCTCAGAAAGTTATCCTCATCTCATGAATTTACTTCTAAACTTAGTGTTCTTTTATAGCTTTGTTGCAATCCCCTTTCAGTGATCTGGGCCTTAAATTATACACCACTATTTCTGAAATGTTGGGATTTATCAGTGGAAAACAAATGTTACTTATTTTACATGTACTTATCTTTGCATTTACTCCTATACTTGTATACTATCATTTTATAAGCTTATATTATTTTAAATATATCAATAATGTTGCTGGGGAAAAACAGAACCAGAAGCAAAATGGCCTATTGTCTTTGTCATAGATCTATTCTCCAAGTGGCCAAATGGAATTATATTAGTATGTTAACAAGTGCCTCCATGCAACCAAATGCAACATTTCACCTGTCACCTTTAGGTTGGGGAAAACATTGACGTTAATAGAAAAATGAAGAGAAGCACTAGGTGTCTTGGCTTTCAGTTTTGTTAACAAAAAAAGCCTTCATAAACATTTTATAATTTTCCACCAAAACCTTCCCCTCTCCTTTTTGAATGAAGAGTTTTGTTGTTGCTGTTGTATTTGGTGAGGCCCGAATAGAACCAGTTGTCCAGAAAAGCATATTAAAGGAATGGTTCCCCAAGAGCATGAATGGAAGGATAAGCTGACTCTGTACTCAACAGTGCCTTTTGCAATGCTCTCTGATGATCCCAGGGTACTAAGGAAGGTCATTATCTTTAATATCATATACATGCTCACACTCCTTACATTCCTTGAAAGTAGAATTTTGAATTAAGTCCATGAATATTTGGTGCATGTTCACCAATAATTCACTTCATGGTTTGAAATGTAGTCTCCCAGTCTTTAGGTAAAATAAATCAATTTGAGGAAATTATACAATATATTGAACATCTTCAGAAGAATGAAACTGTGTGCCACTTAGCCAAAACCCCAAAATCTTGAGGAATGATTACTATCCCATCTTGTTAGATTTCCTCCCCTTACAGGATCATGAGCTAACTGAGTCATTTGGTATTCTCTATATTCCCAGAACCCTTCCCTAGCAATTGTATTTGCAAGAACCTAGACTACATAAGAACCTGTAGTTTTCCAGTCATCCTAGACGTGTTGAAAGACACTGATTTACCTCAAATTCAACTTTTTGAATTTAAGTAATTTAGGGCAACCAGGAGTAAAAGCAACATACATTGAAAAGATTTGGGACAATATTAACTTACTTTTGAGAATTCATAGTTAATGACACTAATCTAAGCAGAACCCAATTTTCTCATGCCCCCTCTGCATATGAAGTTTTGTGGAGTGCATGTGTGTGTGTGTGTGTGTGTGTGTGTGTGTGTGTGTGTGTGTGTGTGTGTTCAGAGTATTTGCCTCTTAAGGGGTTTCCTTTTGAAAAGACAGTTTAGGAAAGCACAGCATGTGTTTTAAATGTTGTGTTTGATTGACAATCAATGAAAGTAATTATTTCACATCTCCCTAGAAACACATGATAAACAGATCTAATCCTAGGAAGAATCTTACTGGTTTAAACTAGCCTACTACTTCCTAGGAAGAACTACATTTAATTTCTCTTAAGAAAGGGATTTATTTTTATCTTAAATTTCAAGGAAATACAAATATTTAAAAGCCCCAGTTACTCTCTCCCAGTATGGGTATGGTTGTAATTAGCATAACTTTTCATTTTCCTGTGTATCCTTTTCTTTTCCTTCTTAATAAGAAAATACAGCACTTTTCATTTTTTTGAATATCTCACATGTTCATAAATCAATTATATTGAACTATACAGACAAATCTTAAATTATTACAGAGAACTGAATATTAACTTCTTATGAGTGAACACATGCTGAGGATCTGAAGTAATGGTTTTTACCCCTTTTTAGTAACAAGAAGTCCTTTGAAATTCAAAGAGCTCTATGACTGGAGAGATATGTGACATATGTATATACCTCCAAAATTTGCATCTACTTCCAGAAAGCTCCTGAACCATGATGCCTCCTAGACTAATCAAGATCAATCTGGCAGGAAGAGTAATTCCTGAAATTCTGGTACATATTTTGGAAAAGGCAAATTATCATCAAAGCTGAAATAATATAAGGCATTTAATATTATTTTAAGTCAGATCAAAATAGAACAATATTGCCCATCTATGTAGCATGAAAGCAAGTGCTAAATTTTACCCAACGGTACACACTGTTTCTATTTTTTCTAGTTTCTAGCAAAGTTGAGCGTTGAATTTATATGTTCTAAGATGTTTTTCACAATTATTCATGTATAAGAAAAAAATAACAATTATTCTCAACTCCAATAGGAGTTAGGATAAGAACAGCACATAGACTTCAGATGGTTATTACTTGAGGGATCATAATATCCAGAGACGTAACTGTAGGAAGATATGAATAGAAAGGAGATGCCTAGGTTGAAATGAAAGCTTCGTAATGGCACATCTCCAGGGACCCTGATCATTAGACCTCGAATTTGTGCTGTTTTCTTCTTGAATCAAATTGATGTGAGCAACAGTGGTAGTTCTCGAGTTATAATTCCCTTCCTATGAGAATCAAGTTCAAGTCAATTACTTGAAGGGGAGAATCCTTCACATGTACAATTCTCACAAAATTATCATATTTCTCAGAAGTTCAAGGTTATTAAATTTTATAAAATAAAGTTCATATCAGGCATGAGATAAAACATTAAAATATCTTACTAATAACTTTGTAAATTGAAAAATATTTTTCTCTCCCTCTATCATGCTTTTTTACTCTTTGGAAACACTGAACAAACACTTTTCACACAGCACTGTGTCCCCACTGACATCAAGCTTACTGATATTGCTCCTTGAAGACGCCATCTTCCCTTGCTGCACCAAGTAGACTCTTGCCCTGCTACATAGGCTTTCTCCTCTCTCCTTACGTGCATCAAGTTCTCTTCATGTTTGGAAACCAGGTGTGTTTCAGTTGCTCTTGTGAAATTTTCTCATATAATACATCATATTGAAATTGCCAGTAAGGAAAACCCACTTCTGCCTAACATTATGAAACCTCTGTCATATGCTCCCTTGCTATATCCATTCCCCGATCCTCCTCTGACCAAATGCTATTGTCATGAATATATATTTATTAATGCCTGCTATGGATTCAAACAGATATGAGATACATTCCCTATGCTCACTATCTAACTTGGGAAGTTAGATCATGCAAAAAAATGATTAATAACAATACAAGACAGCATGTACTAAGTGACACTGACACCCTCTAATTTATCTGCTTGGCAAATCCCAGTTTGCATACATTTCTGTTGCTGAAAGGAAGATACATCTGTAATCCTTGACTCACTATGCCTTTTCACTAAGCCATGTCTCCTAGCATAATGAAAAATAATGTGATAATCTAGTGACATATTACTGTGACTTCAGGCTGTTTCCATAGAGGCAGAGAGGTCTCATGGGTACCACAGTGGAATGAGATACATGAGACAGGGACTGTCATCTGAGAAAGCCCCTGACATCTCATGTGACCCCATACAAGTGACTTAACCTTTCACCTTTGAGCTTTTTCCATCTTAATTAAACTTGCCAGCATCACAGAGATGTTATGAAATCCAGCTAATTAAGGCACACTAAATGTTTGGAAGCTATACCATGTTTGCCTTACTGTCATAAACAATGGACAGAAAAAGAGAGACGCTCTTATTTTTGGATAGTGCTCATGAAAGATAACACTGATGCTCTCTCTGCCTTGTGGAGATGTATCTGTGGAGATCTATTGGCACTCTCTCATTTGATTCTTCTGATGACCTTGCACACTTTTACAGCCTAGGAAACTGTGCTATCTGTCTGTGCCCATAAAGGAAATCTACCCAGCCCACTCAAAAGTGAACCAATAACCTTTGTCTCATTAGCACTATTGGCTAACCAACTAAACTAATTGGATATTGCATCGATGATGATGTATCAGAACATGATTTGGCTCATTTTATTTTCTAAAACTTTTCCTAGATTTAATTTTAATAATCATAAACACTGGTTTGAATAATTAAAGTCAAGGACGTATGCTACACATTATTAGATGCTACTAGCTCCTAAGTGGAAAACTCTTGTGGTCCCAACAGGCCTGTAGCCCTCTGTGGGTGTTTTAATGCACTAAGACAGTAAAATACTAGAATGGTAAGGCCAGAAAATCCAGGGCCCTCCTGATGAGGCTAGGAAAGGATCCCACATAGCTCAGATGCATGAGGAGTCTATGGGCAAGAACTAGGAAATGTTCTGGTCTGTGAATACTATGAAGGCTGATAGTGTCACAATGAAGAGGCATTGAGCTGCAGAAAACACTCCTGCATTCTAAATAAAAAATGCCTTCACATTGAGCTCGTAACTTCACCCCTTGGAATTGATTACATCTTTTGGCTGAGAACAAGAAGCAAGCCAAACTGATATTAGGTGGGACCATTTCAGTAATTCTTAGTTCTTTGAACTTTCAGGCAAGGTTAATGTACATGCCATTTCACAGAATAAAACAAAAATATATAACATTGAAATACTCCCTTCCTAGAAATACGAGAGTAATAGACCTTTACAGTGCTAACAAAGTAGCATGTAAATCTTAGGGCCTATATTTCAGATTTCAAGTAGAACGAATGGTCTGTTTGGCCCAAACTAGGTAAACTTGAATTCTACAGAGCTAAGATACTGAAAATTAGCTCCATGATGTATTAACCCAAATAATCACACTCCTGACGTTAAAAAAAAGAAGTTGGAAATTAAACATCTAGTTATGAATACTGTGTCTGCACAGTGTGCCGCATGCACTGCATGTGTTAGAATTTCTTCTTAGTTCTTTTTTTAATCTTTTATTCATAGCATTGCAGGTGATGAAAAATTTATGCCTTGAGTCTGGCATTGAAATTAAATGCAAAATGAAAACAGAAGCAGTTTATACTGACAGCTTAAATATCTTTATCTAGCATACGGTTACACTATAAAAATCACTGGGTGACTTTGTAAACCTCCCACATGCAAAAAACCAAGAGTTGTACAATAATGCATAAAGTTATACATATAAGATACCAACAGATAAGTTATGTTTCTAATTGGCACTTCTTTGTTAATTTCATTTTACTGTTTTTGTTGAATAGTCACAGACAGATGAATGTAAGCTTGCAAAAAACTGCATGACTTAGTCACTGATATTAATTCCTCAGAGTGGCAAGAAATAATTGATTTTTGCAGTGTGTTTAATGAGTATGATTTTCCTGGTAGGTTTATGTCTTAAACTGAATAGAAAACATTAATCTGTACCTAAGGTAGTTATACTGTGGTAAAGGTTAATTATTCAGGTGAATCAATTTGTTCATCATTACATTGGTAGGAGTCATGCTTGCGAAGAATGGCAATAATTACAATCACAGCCACAGTTCCTCAGAATGTGGATTTTCAAGTATATTTCTGTCATTAGAATAGTTGTCAGTGATTTTAGACACATTATTTTATTAGTCACAACTCTATTCAATCAATGAAGTTCCCTCTAACTGGTCCCTATTTTCTGGGGTTGTTGAGTCTTTTGTCCTCGGCATATCTGTATATGTGATGATGCACTGAAGTGTTCTGGGTGGCTTTTGTTGATGAAGGAATGCTGAATCTCAAAGAGTTGGCTCATGAGGTAAATTAATTGAAGAAAATAATTGCCTCTTAGTTTTGTGAACAGTGAACACAGGTTTTAAAGGCATTCTATGTGTTTGATATGTATGAGAATTGCAAACATTAGTATAGAGTTATTTAGCATTTAAATAAGTAAAGCATTTTAGAACAGTGTGCAGTCACATAAAGCACCGATGCTAAAACAACCACTTAGCTTTCCATATTTAGAAGACTTCAGCACACAACTTAAAATATTTTACACTCAGCCTCTGATTTGTAGCTCTTTTCCTGGCTGTTTTATGTAAACATACTGTGTATAATTATGCAGATAATTTATACAATATTAATTGTGTGAAGAGTGCAGTGAAAGTGTTTAATTCAGTAATTCATTTACATTCTAATGATTTTAATAGCACAAGATTACCAAATCAAATTGAAGCATCTCTGACCACTCTGTTTTGTTGCATGAAGCATTCATGGTTATATTGTGTCATACTGTTCAGAATATATTTATCAAATCTTGATAGTGGCAGCCAAAAATAATCTTCGCACCTATATTTTAAAATGTGTAAGTATTTTTGATGCATTCGGAAACCCCAATACTCAATAACAAATGGTGCCTGGAAGGGAGAACACATCAGCCATTCAGTTTAAAGGCAAACACAATACCTGATTTTGCACATGGATCTTCAAGCTTGCCTGCATTTTGCAACACTATTGATAGATACTGATGCATGTTTTTGACGTCAGTCAAATGCACTTTGTTTTTCTGTAACATGGAATGATGTGAGGAGCGTATCATAGGCTGTGAGTGAATTGCTCACTTCTTCATGTGAAGAGAGCACCCGAAGCCCCTCTCCAAAGAGTTGTAGGTTGGCATTTCTGTCATTTCTTTCATCATGTACTGATTTTATATCATCAAGAATAAATCTAAATTGTTTGCTTCTTTCCTCCTAATTCCTGAAGCAATGTAAAAGTCTAGAGAGGTTTGAAGTGACAGGATTACAAGCAGTCTTTTGCATACATGGCCTTTAGGGATAAGCGGCTACCTTGCATCTAATAAACAAGAAAGTGAATTCCTTGAATAATGAATTAAGTGGCATAAGTTGTGATAACAAGGAGCAAATGTAACTTCAGACGAATAGTATTTGCTTTGTATGGGGTTATCTGAGAGGGCCAAAAAACCACCAGGGGGGATTGGGGGGGGGAAGCTCATTATATTAAGATGTTCTTTTACAGAACACAGTCTAAAATGATCTTGCAGTTTTTTCTCCCATTTACTGAACTCCTTTGTGCTCATCTATCAAATCAACCACCTTCACCAGGGGATAAGTCGGACTCTCAGACTATTGAGTGTTGTTTAAAATGAAAATTCCTAGTGAGTTTTAGATAGGTCACCCAAAAATTAAACAGAGATGTCTAATTGGTTCATCCATATTAGGATCAGCAGCTGGTTACAGAATAAAAGGCTACGGTGCCCTACTGCACAATTCTGAACCAAATTTATTAATCTAATCTCCTTCAATATAGCTTCATGGGGATTTCTGACCTGCCACGCTGAATGAAACAGAACGAGTGCTTTACATGTTCATTATGGAGACTTATATTTTAAATTGAAAATGTTCTTCTATTTAGCTAGCATTGCATACTTCATTGGATATGAGGAAATGTCTTTAGTAGCCAGGCTTATAACTTGCATTGTTACTTTCTTAACTATCAATGAAATGTATGAAATGACCAAAAAAGATGATGTGTATGTGTAGTACCAACTCTCTTGCTATAAGTAGTTAAGTCAGGTAAAGCAAAATCAGGTGTTAAGGAACTATTATATAAGACTCTTAAATTTGGCAGATATCATAAAAGAACTATGCTGCAGGAGGCTTTGTAATCCAGCATGAGCTTCTGGTCAGTTCAACAAAAGTTAGCCTCAAGATAACATTAACTACAGGGAGTCCAATTCCTAGATTTTAGGATGTCATATAATTATTTTGACTTTTTTTGTTATTCAGCTATTCTAAAGAAACTATTAACTGTGTAGAGAATTATGGCTATATTTAGTTGCCTTATAATATTTAACAATATCTTTAAAATTCTGTTTTCAAAAGTACTTATAGTGGGCTAGAGCAATGACTCTGCAGTGAAAGGTGTTTGCTTGCAAAGCTTGACAGCCTGGGCTCAATTCCCTAGTACCCATGTAAAGCCAGGTACACTAAGTGGTCCATGTGTCTCCTTTGCAGTGGCAGGAGGCCCTGGAATACCCATACTCACCCTCTCTGTCTGTCTCAATCTTCTTATTCCCTCCCTCTCTCCTTACAAGTAAATAACAAATAATACTTTTTAAACATCAAAAGTCATTATAAGGGCTGAAGAGATGACTCAACAGTTAAAGGTACTTACTTGCTTGTAAAGCCTGATAAACCAAGTTCTAATCCCCAGATATAAAGCCTGACGTACAAAGTGATGTGTGTGTCTGGTTTTACATTGCTATATTTTCTTTAAAAGTGTTTTTGAATGTGTAGGTTATGATGTGTTTGTGTGTGTGTGTTTGTGTGTGTGTGTGTGTGTGTGTGTGTGTGTGTGTAGGTACACATGTGTGTATATGCATGCAGAAGCCAGATGTCAATGTCAGATGTCTTCCTCAATATCTCTCCACTTTATTCTTTGAAATAGGGTCTCTTGACTAAATAGCAATGAGCCCCAGGGATTTCCTGTCTCTCTCTCACCAGTACTGGGATTTCAGGAGTATGCCAGCGACCTGGCACATTATATGGGTACTGGGGAGCTGAACTCAGATCTCAATGCTTGCACAGCAAGTACGTAACCCACTGAGCTCCCCTTAGAAATTACTTTTTTGAGATGTTTTCTATCAGCATTTTATGATTCGTCTCTTTAGCAGTATCCTACCGGTGTGAGCCACCACAACCGGCTCTATCAACATTTTAATATGCACATACTTTGCACTCACTTTAAAAAAATTAAACTGTAAAAGTCACAATGAAACTTAAAACTTGGTAGATCTTTAGAATGCAGTATGATTTCTAATGATAGAGTACTTGGCAAACAAGCGGATGAAGACTTTTTATAAATGGTGCCATAGCTTAAGTTTTGAATTTCATTCATTGTCTCATTTGTGTCTTCATATGCATGTGTTACATTAGCTGAGTTTATTAGATTATAAAACATTAACAAGCGGTAAAGATTTAAAATAAATTAGAAATAATTAAAACATAATCTAACTTGTTCATCTATGCATCAGAACCTATTTGTTGGACACCTACTTATACCAACTATTGTTTGAGGAGCTACATGAACAAGAGAAAATGGGCAAGATGGGATGACTTCTATTGGGAGCTTCGATTGCAATGGAGAGTCTTCAAATAAGCAAGCAAACAATAGAACAAAAATATTGGGAAAATAGTAAAAATAATATGATGTCACAGCGAGTACAAAAAAAAAAGGTCCTTGTTGTCAGCCAGGCAGGGTGGTACATACATTTAATCCCAGAACTCAGGAGGCAGAAGAGAATTTCTGTGAGTTCAAGGCCAGCCGGGGACTACAGAATGAGTTCTGGGTCAACCTCGGCTAACGTGAGACCCTACCTCAAAAATATCAACAAATAAAGAATAAAAAGGTCCTTGTCTAGACAGAGTTGATAAGGCCTTTCAGAAGAGAGAGCATTTAAACAGAAACCTTAGCCATGAGAAGAGCATTCCAAACAGAGAGAATAGCATGTACCAAAGCCCTGGCATAGGAATTACCCTGTTATTCATAAGAAATCGAAATAAATAGAGTTGGCTTCATGTACATTCAACCTGAGTGGTTACACAGAATTCCATGCTTATAAGTGACCCAGTTGGGGGCCTTGGGGCCACCATCTTGAAATTCCTAATTTTTAAACATGAGGCTTCATATTGGTTTTGGTAATAATGTAGTAACTCCTAAATGAGGTGAATTATAAATAATCATGTGAGGGAATAATACTTCTCAGTGTACATGACAAGGACAGGAAGACACTGGGAAAATGTGTTGTGCTTCAGAATGCAGCTGTCCTTTTCTGCTGGGTAGAAAAATAGGACAATCAGTTTTTCATATTTACCTAGATTACCACATACAGATAATAAATTTCTCAAGATTAATGGTGGTTTCTTCTTTGTACTGTGTATACTTCATGGAGTATGTGAATAGATATTCTACAAATCCTAATTGTAACTAAAAGGAATTTGCTTTCTCTTTAAATTCAATAAGGCTTTTTTGGTATGAGGCAGGGTAGTATTTAGTGTTCACATTTTAATAGTTGTTCTCTTTCTGTAGTTGTACTGTAGTACCAAATATAGGTCAAATCATAGATTGCCTATATTCAACCATTTTTCACATGGAAAATGTCAATTTCAAAGACTCAAGGCAATTGAAATTGAAGGTTTATTTAAGGAAGTAGAATACGAATAAGTGTCTTTTCAGAGTCTGACAGGATTTACTTAACAAAAGGAAAAACCAAGGTACCAGAGATTCATTAGAGCACCCAAATCCACAGTGCTGTAAAGTGCTTGCTGATGGTCTCCTTAGAGATAAATCCACATAGCAGCAAAACCTGTCTGCTAGTCAGCAACTCCTCCTCCCTAGGCCCCTAATAGAAGGGTCTAGAGGCTGACACCCCCTTGGCACTATATTCTGTGTTTTATGTAACAAGTTGTGAGCTCCCAAGAATTACTATGTACGTGTTCCAACTCCATGGCTGTTACTTCTCACCTTTCCTTTAGGCAAGTCTGTCTCTGTTTGTTGATGGCTATGATGATTCACCCAATGACTCCTACACACAATGACTTATGGGGTCCTGTGACAGAATCTGTCCAGCAGAGTTTGATTGTGTCAAATCAGCACAGTTTCTCTAATCAGTGTAAAAAAGTGATGTGATAGGTCACAAGCATTGAGCTGACAAGCTTCCAAAGACCCTTCTGTGTAAGGAACCTTTCTTGTTTGTTTAACATCCTTGGGAAGATGGGAAGGTCATTGCTCGAAATACACCTTCTCAAGGTGCTTCTTACCTGGTGCTCCTCTGCCTGTTAGCAGTACTCAGAAATCTATCCATTTATGATTATTCCACTTTCACATTCCACTTATTCCATTGTAACATCTTCACTTTCCCAGCATTCCTTTTGGTGTCAGATGTGCATCGTTATACCACAACATCCCATCATGTTTCAAATTGTGAGCCACATACCTATCTATACCTCTTTGAATCACCAGTAAGGTTATGAAATAGATAATTACATTAGCTCATACAAGCAAAAATTAAGAGCTTCTAATAAGTTTTAGTCTTCCTTACAAAACATTTAAGTGTTGATTTTTTTAATTCCCCTTTGGGAGTCCCATTAGCTCCAAGGCCTTCTATTAAACAATAACTACACATGTGCTCAACTCTGGGTAGCAGAAGAATGTGTTTGACTTCTTTCCATGTTCCAGCCACACGTGACTTCCAAGTTTAATGTTAAAACAATTATTTTGTATGTTTTACCCTTATATTGTCCTCCTAGGCTAGCACTTAAAATATTGTTTGAATGAACGAATGTCCTCAGGGAACTTCCCATCTAGTGATAGAAGTTGACAATGACAACAGAATAAAATGTTCTGCAATATGGACAAGTGCTGGATACAAATGTTCAGGATGAGGATTCCCTGCCTTGTCTCCTTCAGTCCTGACATCAAACCTGAAATCAAACAAGCTTTAAAGGCTATGCCTGAATCATGTCACCTTGAGCCATGAAAACCTAAGTCAAAAACTTAGCTTGAAGATGATTTTCCACAGAGTGTTCCCTTGTCCCTTTCAAATTGCCAATTCCAAAGAAATCACATTGTTCTCTGACTACAAATGTCTAAAGATTTTTTAAAATTTATACACCAATGTTCATTGTAACACTATTTGCAAAAACTAAATTATAAAACCAGCCTATATCTGCTGCTTGAAGATAAGAAATAACTTGAGAATGATTGTATATATATGCTTTTAATATTTTTATTTATTTGTAAGCAGAGAGAGAAAGATAAACAATGGGCACACCAAGGCCTCTTGCCACTGCAAATGAACTCTACATGCATACATTTGTGCATCTGGCTTTACTTGGGTACTGTGAAATCAAACCTAGGCTACCAGGCTTTGAAAGCAAGTGCCTTTAACTGATGAGCCATCTATCCAGCCTGAGAATGATTATTTAGAGCAACAACTTTTCCAAATTCCCAAAGGGTACTAAGGAACAAATAAGAAAGTTTCTTTATATAGAAGAATTTTGAAATGGTACATACACAGAATGAAATTTTAAATATTTTATTAAAGAATATTTTTGATAATTTCATACTTGTATATAATTTATTGTGATCACATTCACCCCTCATACCTTCTTGTCTCCATCCCATTCTTGCTAACCAACTAGTCACCCAATGAAAATGTGGGACATATACACAATGAACTTCCTTTAACCACTAAGAAAAACATGAAATTCACCAGAAAATTGATAATTCAAAAAAAAATGTAATGGCACAAAACAAATGCACACTGCAAAAGATATCACTAGGCACAAAAAAGACAGATTGAACCAATACAAGATACAAAACAAATAGGGAAACATCAAACTGTATAACTCTAAGTCCCACAACTTTAACCCAGTGTGTGGAATTTAAATTCCTCCCTTCCAGCTTGGCTACTCACTACCCAGAAAAACTTCATCCAGTGCTGGGAGCTCTCTTTGGCAGCCATCCCAAGGTCCTAGCTTTTCAATGGGTCTCCACTGCAACCCATAGTTCATCCTCATGGCTCCATTGGGCTTCCATGCAGGCAATCCAACAAGCCTGCTTCAAACTGCCCATGGCCATGTCCAAAGAAGAAAACCGTGTTGCAAATCCAATGATCCTCTCTTCTCGCACTTGCCAGGTGGGCAACCAACTTGTTAATCCAGGAGGTAACAAAGCCAACTTTGAAGAGCAGGAAAATGTCAACATTCAGTCCCCTTCAAAAGATTCCACAATCTTCCTGCTGTCCAAATGCTGATCAGCTGGCCCAATCTCAATGGTTGTCATCTCTCAAAAAATTACAACTAAATGAGCTGAATGGGATTCAGCCCAAATATTTCATTTCTTTCTGTACCATCTCCATCTGCTCACACCAGTCCATTTTTAATGCAATGCAACCCTGCACAAGTTCTCAGGACACAGGCAGGAAGAACACAGTGTACCTCTCACACAAACTGCTTCTAGATCATCCTGACAAAATTTTTTTCTCATAAGTCAAACTTCACAGTCCATAGTTCTTATTGCATTCAGGTCTTTCAACTCTGACCAGAATAATCCATCAAACTGTATTTACAGCACTGCAAGGTATCTCTCTTAGTTTGAGGTTTCAAATCCTTCAACATTCCTCCTGCAAATCAGTTACAAAAGTCAAAAGCCACAAAATCAAGGTTTTAGCAGCAATAACCAATCCCATTCTCTGTTACCAAAACTATTATAGTATTCTTCTCATTGCTGCATGGAAAGAGCCAACCAGAAATCAGCTTATGGAGGAATGGGTTTATTTTGGCTTACAGACTCAAGGTGAAGCTCCATGATGGCAAGGAAAGCAATTGTATGAGTAGAGGGTAGACGTCACCTCTGCCACAGCACTGCAAACAGTACCAGGAAGGGGTGCCCAACACTGGCAAGAAGAAGCCAGCTATAACCCCCATTAGCCCACCCTCAACAATACACCTCCAACAAGGTTCCAATTCCAAAATTGCCATCTGGTGGGGATCAAGCATCCAGAGACATTAAGTTTATGGGGGACACCTGAATCAAATAGAAGGGGAATAAACCTTGACTTTGAAGAGCAGCATAAACTCCTTTACCAGTGTTACTTCCAGCCACTTCCTTTCAATGGCTTACCCTCAGGGCATAATTTCTATTGCTCAAATGAAAAACAGTTGGCCCACCATTTATGGTGGTAATTAAAAATTGCAGCTTCAGTAATCTAAAACCAGTCTCTGTGCCTGTAACTTAAATCTTGCTTGAATTTTACCTGTAATAAACCATAAATTTTCCTATCTTTCTGTTTTATACCTTCCAACAATACACCTGTCCATTACTTTTAAATTTAACCTTGACTCACAGGGCATGGGCAGAAGAACTCAGTCAGCCTTTATGCTAGCAGCCCAGTTCCAACAAAGTTCTCTCTTTCACCTTTGAAAGTTCATAAACCAACCCTTCACAGTGTGCATTTCTCTATGCATTTAGCATTTTCAAACTCTCACCAGAATAGCACACTCTGCTTATAGCAGTGCAATGCTTTTCCAGTCCAAAGTACCAAATCCTTCTACATTCCTCTTGCAAACACATTCCAGATGACCAAAACCTTTATCACAGTAATGACCCCACTTCTCGGTACCAATTTTACAGTTGCAATTACTTTTTGTTGCTAGGACAAAAACCCAACCAGAAGTGGCTTATGGGAAGAAAGGGTTTATTTCAGACTTATAGAATCCAGGAAAAACATCATCATGGCAGAAGAAGCTGGCTCACTTCAGTATCCACAGCAGAGAAAGATAAACCAACACTTGCAAGCACAAACATCTAGAGCTAAAATAGGCTCTGAACACACCATAGGGCTGGAGTAAAAAAATCCACACCCATGACATACCTCTACCTCAGTAAGGCTCTCTGCCTGCTGGAGACTCGGGTTGCAAGCTTAATCTGAATCAAAAATCCCTCAAGTTATGGAGATATATATTCACATTCAAATGACCACATTACCTTAAGACCTAATTCTTATTTATCCTAATATGGAAGTGGGAAAAATAGGGAGAGTTATGAAGGTAAGGAAAATACAAAAATATAAGATAACAGTGGAAATAGGACCAAATTCCTCCTACTTCCCTTCTGAAATGAATTTCTGTCACTTCTTAGAAAAAAAATAACATCTCTGTGCTCCAGCCAGCCTTATCCTCGCTGACTGAGCCAACACAATATTGCATGGAAAGAGACTTTGCAGTTGCAGAGCTTTGATTTGCATCTTGGTTTTGCTACTTGCTTACCATGTGACCTGCGTGAGTCACTCAACCTTCCTTAGCCTAATTTGGGTCCAAATATTTTTAAAACATCAATACCTATCTCATAGAGCAGACATCAGTTCTAGATGAGTAAGCTGATATCTGTCATATGAATATTCTGTCACTAAGAGGTAATTCTCAATAGGGCGAAATTCCAAAATAATCTATGGGCAAATTGAATTGTTTTCATAAAACCAAAGAAGAAAGTATGGGACAGATTTAATCCTTGAGGGAATGGATAGGGGGTGCTAGATAGAGCATCACCACTCCTTCCCTTTGTACACATCTACCCTATCCAAACTAGGTGTAGAAAATTAAAGAACAAGAGCAGAGGGGGTTCAGTTTGTCATCATAAGCTTGTCAGGAATAACAAAAGATAAATAGTTATGTTCCTTCACAACATTCAGAGGCCATCAGTGTTGTGGAAACCCCACTTCTGTTAGTAGACACCATAGACAAGGAAGAGATGCTCCTGTCCTCTTTGCCACTTTGGAAACTGTTTTGCTTTACCTTTTCCTGCCAGAAAGAGAGAAGGTAGCTCAATTTTCTTACAATAGCTTCTTCTGTTACTGTCTCATCAAAAGAATAAAATGCTCTTGAAGATTGTTCCAGGATCTGTTTTTTGACAGTGTGAGAAAATCTCATTGTTGAACTAAAATACCATTATTGTCATATTATCCACTCACTTTCTCTGAAGATGAGGTTTTCCAAACTGAAGCTTATTATGAAGCTGTGTTGTGCAGAGTAGAGGTCACATTTAAGCCTTTTAAACGACTAACTTGCAAAGTTGCTGAGTCAGAACCTCTAAACAGCCTTCTATTAGGAGTTAAGTGAGGAAACAGTAAAACATCTCTCACCTCCCCACCAAGAGGAAAAAGAAGCCAGTGGGTAAGAATTGTGGTGTCCTAAGTCACATTCAATGGTGTTTCCACCTAACTTGCTCTCTGGAGGGAGGGAAGAGGGAGGAGGAAGGAAGTAGATATAGCTCAATAATGGCAGAGCAATTGGATAGCATATGCAAGTTTTTAGCATCAATCCCACAAAAAACACAAAGTAAACTATATATAGTGGGAAAATATTTATAAACTTAGAAAGACGGTTGTAGGCATGAATGCAGGGAAGATAGAGGATTCTTCTGGGTGTTTGGTGCAGGGAAGGCAGAGTGATGAGGATAAAGGAAGATAAAGTGCTGGAAGCAGAGTATGACCTCTTTGAAAACACGAGAGTTTATGAATCTAGGAGAGCAGTAACTGAAGTACCAAAGGATTAATGATATATCTCTGAGGGTGGGCACAGTGGTTGAGGAAGGGTCTCAATGTAGCCCAGGCTTGCCTCAGACTCATAGCTATCCTCACACTTTACTCTCCCAAATGCTGAAATTGCAGGCTTGAACTATCACTCTAGCAAATGATGCGTTTTTAAGTAGCACATGAAGCAGAAAATTTCTGGGAGGGGAAGGCATTAGAAAGAATCATGAAAGCTGGTGGGAGGGTCTGATTATGTCCTGGTGGAAATGGAATGTGGATGTTCAGTCTGGGAAGTGATACAGTGGCATTTTTTAGTCGGCCCAGGAGATGCAAGGTAGACTGGGATTGGAAGATGTGTTATTCAGGAAAGGCTTTTAGAAGGATATGACAGTAATTCAGGGAATTGTGCATTCATGTGTATGGCCCTTACCACCTAGAATTAGATTTAGGAGCATTCTGGAACCCCTCTGGTAGAATCACAAACTACATTTATGAAGATCTTACAGTGGGCCTGGCACTCTTATAAACATTTGTTTTCATCTACTCTTAACTACCTATGAGCAGAGAAAATTTTAACTGCCCTACTTTTTTACCCTTGAAAAACCAAAAACTAAGGAAGCAAATGGTAACTTTCCAGGAAGATGGAGCCAGGTAGAGTGGCTCTAGGATATTCAGTTCAAGATGCCATACCCTTGTCCACCACCAGGGATCAGAGACTACATCAGGTATAATTTTAAACCCCTCTGAAACACCAAAGGGCATTATAATTGTTCTTTCTCAACATAAAAATAATAAAACATGTATCTCTAAGTTCTTACCTTAAATAATAATTTGATGAATATCATGATGAATGTTCCATGTATATGCAGGCATTGTTCATAGTGTTCTATTATACTCATATCATGTTCACCTAAAGCTGTAGAAGAATAGTATCGTCAATTTTAGAGGAGAAATTGAGACTTCAGTTGGTTATATAACTTGCCCACAATCACACAGCTAGTAAGTGGTAGAGATAGGTTTTCTATCATGTTGTGAGAAAGGAAATCGAAATTGCTCAAGAGACTTGAAGTAAGATATCACAAGTGAGTGAGGGAATAAGAGAAGCTTATGAAGAAGCCATTTGGACTGAGATTTAAAGGATGGGTGTTCTGGTAGGGAGGGTATTTCACAGTGAGAGCTGAGGGCCTGGAGTGGGATAGATGTTGGAAAGCCTAAAGTCAGAGAGACTACTCACGTTAGGCTCTCCAAACATTGTTGAATAAATGAAGTAGTACATGCATGAATATCTGAATCTGCATTGAATTCAAAGGCATAATAACCATAGAATTCTAAAGGAAAATAATAACAGAAGAGAGGTTGTACAAGCATACTCTGTAATACTCAGCACCTGGCTGGAGTTTTAGAAAAAGGGAACCAGAGAAACTGAATGTCTAGGTTTGGGCCAGTTGGATCTGAAAGGCATCCATAGCTTTCAAAAGATTCCTCAAATGGGAAATGACACCTGGAATTTGGAAGTAAGATCATTTGGAAGTAAGATCATATCTATCAACTAACTTTGTTTCTAGTATATCAAAAAAATTGACTTTGAAAATATTTTGAGGTCACAAAGTATTTTATATATAGTCCTGCTACTTTCCACATAAAGGAGTTATTTGCTCAAAAGGTGGGAGGGGGAAGAGAGAGAGAAATAGAGAAGCAATCGATAGGTGACAAGAACACTGTCTTATTCAAGTGAGGTTCAGTGTTTGCATGTCTTAAATAGTGCTGTCCTTGAAGGACTGCTGAGATTATGCAGCAAGCAAATGAGATTTAGCAAAGATGAGTTGTGACCTAGCCAATTAGTATATTTCTTTTTTAATGCTGAGGTTCTGGGAAGCTGATTTACATTGAGGTAAAATTTGAGGTAATGTTCTGGGAATGTGCAATGGAAATTTCCGCTCTATCTTTAAAAGAATAGTTGAAGTTGTACCTGGAATTTGATTAGTATGGCCTCATTAGAACTCTCCAAATGTGGGGAGAGCTTTTGTTTTTGTTTTTTAAGTGCTTCAAATTCTTTATGTAATCTACTGGTCAAGGAATAAAAGATGATTCATACAAAAGGCATCTGTTCATCAGGTGAAGGTAATCATTTTCCATCAGGTCACTGTCCTTAAATTCCTCCCACCCCACAGGCTGTGTGTGTGTGTACAGTGAAACAAGAACAAGAGGGAATTTATCATTTATTGGCTGATCTGGATTGGGGATCTGATCCTGTCAGGAAGCTTAGGCTTCAGATGATAATGATGACTGGAAAAGAGTCCAGTGTGAACTCATCTAAGATAAAATTCTTGTATGTTTTTGGCAAGAAACTTAAAACTTGCTTCAGACTTTGGCAGCAATTTTTCTGCCAAAATGAGAAGGCACTTTACTGGCCCATTTTTTATAGAAGGGCCAAATGAGATAGATTGGAAATATGTACTTTTAACAGCCAGGCAGCATCTCAGGAAGTTTGCCAATGAAGATTTCCAAATAAAATGTTTGGGAAAGAAAACAGAGATGGACTTTGCAGATGCTGGATGGATTCCACCAGCCATCTGTGAAAAGAGTTACTTGGTATCACATCAGCTACGGGCTATGAAGTTAAAAAAAAAAAAACACTACTACCTACTACCAATAACTTCCTTGCTTAATATCAGATAACCCCTATCTACCAGGAAAAAGTGGCTGAAAAAAATGCTTTCCTTGTGAGAAACAATATAGCTGGATGTCTAAAATCATTTAAACCTCAGAGAATTTCAGCAGTTAAAGTATCACCTCCATGGTAATGTAGCAGCAGTTTAGGAAGGGAGATTAATTTACTTACGGTGAGCTAAGTGCATTGACTCCAAAAGTGGGGAATCATTTGCTCACCTAAGCCAGAGATCCCATTTTTGACGGCAAATGTCATTGCCTGGATTTCCCTTTGACAGTCTGGCAACCCCACACCCCTGTTATAGTATCCATTTATTTGTCTTATTTTCAGCCAGATTAATCCATTCTGTTGTGACAAGAAGACTGATGGGTAATTGATAACTGTGATAGACACAAACAGAAGAGTCAGATGCTGAATAATTCAGCACTTTTCAGTATCAATAAGAGAACAGGTTGAAGAATTTGTGTCTCTATTTACACTTCAACTAAACTAAGTCAGCCCAGACATTTATGCTGCCAGTCTATCAGAAAACCAAACAGTGTACATTCGGTTTCCACCCGACAAAATGTTTTATAAGCTTGTAACAATATGTGTGGAGCTGCCAGAATAATAAATAGGTACAGCAGCCCATGCATGCTAATGTTATGTTGTAAGCAGTTTTGTTGACAAGTGCTAATACTTCTTTCATACTATCATCAAAAGCAGCTAATACAACAGCCATTATTTGCTGGCTTTCCAAGCAAGACATGATGGATTGTGACCTTAATATGGGTTAGCCGAGTTTTGAAAGTTAAACAACTTGCAATAAATCATAGAATTATTACAATGCAGTTTAATTGGTTAAGGACTGTTTATTTCCTAAACAGGGTGAAAAATTTCTGTTTCGGCACTTTTAATTTGCAAAGTGCATTTTCATTATGAATGGCAGTTTAATATTCTGCTCTTTTGTCATGCAAAATATGCAACACGCAGGCAATCTATTAATTGGACAAAAATGCATTGCAAGCGTAAATTATCCTTTATATCATCACTTGTGAGCCTTTACATCTATTAAATGTGTTAAATGGAACATAGTTAAAAACTGTACAACTTGCAGGCTACTTCTGAAATTTAAGTCCGGCTTCTAGATGATTTTAATGACCTTTATTTTTGGCAAAATGAAGTAATTAAGTAATTGTAAATAGAAAGGCCAATTTAAAGAGCTACTACTTCCTTAAGGCATCAGTGCATATGTTTTATTGATTCAGCAGGCTCAGGAAACAGACAATAGCTCTGTTTCATACTGATGGCATGAGAAATGGAATCCAGCCCCATGTATGTGCTTCTGTCTTCGCTGCAGTACAATTTCTAGAGCAAAACTTTCCAATGTATAGGAACAGGCGAGGAAGGCAGCCGCAGCATGACACCGCAGCATAGCTCAGCATAATTCAATGCCACCTCCATGTACTATGGCTCCTGGGCCCTGGCCTAAGGCTCTTCAGACCACAGAAGCAGTAACAAAATGCTTACATTCGAAATGTTGATGTGACATGCATATGAATTTAAGAATTCATGATCTCTCAAGGAGTTCCTGTAAGACTACCTTAAAATGCCTGCAATCCATATCCTTACCCATATCTCTCAGTCTAGTGTTCATATTTATTGGCACCTGGTAGACCTTTAAACCTCCAGCTTTCGCCATTTTCAATAACATTTCCATAGACTAGCCCAGGTGAGGCTGGGGTACATTTTTGCTGCCGCTCCAAGGTCTGTTCCAGATATCAGTTGTCAGCAATGGAGAGGGGAAGTTCAAGGGAGGTTTTCGAAAGGCATTCCACTCATTTTTCCTGGAGTAAAAAAAGTGTTCATGAAAGAGTGCGCATTCTGTTGTTTCAAAAGAACAATTCATCACCCACAAAAGGAATGTGCTATAAAACAAACTGTCTAGAACTTAAATGATAAAAAGGTAGGAACCAAAAGTTGGGCAAATTGAGAAAAATTGCTCTTTGTTTATGTTAGCACAATTGTGCTCAGACAGTTCATTCTAAAAAAAATTTAAAAAGACAAATTTAGTTCTAGAATTTCAACCTTTCATTGATGATGTGCCCCTTCAGTCTAAATGTCACGAATATCTAAGGTAGAATTCTCTAGATTAGGGGAAGAAAGAGAAAGAAGGGAAGAGGACAGATGAGAGACAAAGGTAGAGGCAAAGAAACAAGGAGAGAGTTGCTGTATTCTATTGTGTTATTCTCGAAAGCATGATAAGGTGAGGATGAATATTATGTCAATAAAATTTTAAATCAATTACTGTTAAGCTTTATCAGGCACCATAATTTTAATGATTTAATATTTTAACTATATTTTCTGAAGCTTATAGATAAGAAACATGGCCATTATTTGGAAAATGTAACTGAATATAGCACAAATTCTTAGCTTATAAAGGCAATAGGAAGTTGAATTGGTTACATTACTTTCTGGGGAACTTCTCCACTTCTTCATTTATCACATTAAATCTGTGACCTATGTAAGGATGAAAAGACTTCCTAAAAGATCAAGTACATAAAACTGAAAGTACAATGGCTAAGTAACTAGATCATTTCGTTAACATGATGTTTTCAAATCTTAATTTCAACCAACTTTTCCCCATATTTTATTTTGAAAAACACAAACACTCAGAGGAGTTATTATTTTTACACTATATACCAAATTTCCAGCATTATGATTCTAACATTTTTCTGTACTTTTTCAGATGCCTATCCTTCTGTCCATTGTCCACACAACTATCTGTCTATCCTATTTTTATTCATTTCAGTCCTTTCATCCCTCAGTATAGTTGCCCTAGAATATTTATTGTACTTTTCCTCTTTAACATCATATTTTTGAATTATGCTACTCAATGCATTACAAAAACTTTTAATTAGATCTGGCATTGTTAATGACTCTACTAAGTATTGCCATAGACTCCAGTTCAGTGAATATTAGAAGACTCAACTTTTGAATTATTCACCATTGCTTGGGTGAGCTCATCATAGGGCTGCCTCTACTTGAAACACTTAACTCTTTAAGTCTCAAATTTACCCTGTTTTGCTCAGAACGGCAGCACTACCCTACATGGTGTATGCCTGTTCTGTTCAAACCATCCCCCTGTCATGGAGAACACAGAGTCTCTATATCTGTCTAGATTCCAAGAGCACTTGCAGGATTGTATACTAAAGCCAAGTGAACAGGAGAGAGAGCGCCAAGACAGTTCAGAGAAAAATTATAAGAACATCCAGAAGTATTTGGGGAAGGCTCTTTCAACTCCATTCCGTTTCTTCCTTAGTCATTCTGTTTCTTTTCTTCAAATATACCAACATGTGCCTCCCTCGAGCCTTTGAATATGTTCTTCTCCTTGCTTGGTTTGCAAGGCTTCCATCACCCAGTCTTGAAGGATCTAGAGCACACCTGTTTTAGGCAGTGTTTCTTTGCAGCAGCACTTTCTCTTTAGTGTGTCCATCACATCAGGACCGTTTCAGCAGATTGACTCTCGCAAGAATTTTCAACATGTCTGTTTATGAAAGTTGAAAGTATATCTGTGGCCACTAAGTCTTGAATACTTTCATATAGTTGAACTTAGAAATATATATATTCATAATATATATAATTATATATATATATATAATTTTATATATAATCATAATAATCTGCAAGATGAGCATATATATACATATATATAAAGAGAGGAAATAGAAAAATGAAATCACTGAGCCTACTTGGTACTCTGTGATTTTATTTCTCTGTGTTTTTAGCACAGCTTAATAAATAGTAGCTCTTGCCCTTGTTTCTGGGGGGCTGAGGCAAGCATTAATCTCTGCAGCAAAGTATTAAGATTCTGCTGTTCTTCCACTCCTCTTCATCACCCCACCCTCACCCCTGTTGGAATGACTCCTCCCACAACACGTTCAGTATTTCATCAGCCTTATCACGATCATAAAACATTATTGTCAGCCTTAGGAGAAAGTAAAGTACAGACTTTTTATAAAGTGGCCTTGCAAAAATAGTACTTGAAAGCTGACATCTTCATAAAATTAAGGATCCTGTGTCATTTTGACTAATGCACAAGTATTTGAAGAGGCCTGGAATAAAGGAATGAGAGACAAACACCTACTCTGTATTTTCATAGATGTGACCTACTGCTTTGAAAAGGCCATTTCAATCTCAAATTTCTATATCTGCTTGCCATCCAAAATTGTTATTCAGTAATGCCTCATTTCTATTTTGACCTTGTCCAAACATTTCTCTTCAGGAATCATGTCAATTTGCTACTTAGGTTCAGTAGAAATAAGTTCAAACTACTCAGAACATTGGCTCTTCTCAAATCTGTTCTTAAATGCTATGCAAGATAGTACTTACAACATGTTAATTTATGGGATCGCTTCCATTTCTTCTTCTTGTCTCTTCTTTGGCCTTAGGCAGAATTCTGTCATTTATTAAAATCATGTCTATGACCAAAATTCCATTCTGCATTATTAAAAGCATGTAAGTTTGAAAGTTAATATAATTTTCTATGCAGGATTCGAATCCAACACCCCTTACTACTACTTATCAATATTTTTAAAAAACCATTTATCTTCTTTGATCACTAACTACTTTATACAGAAAGTCAAATGAATTTAAGGACAAAACTTTACTTTTGTATGTTATATAGTAATCACATATCCAGAGAGCAATAAATTTATCTATATGAATTATTTTCCCTTTGACTATAGAAGTTCTTATATTAGTAAATTGCAATCTCATTACATTTTATTCCCCAATGTTGAAAAGAATACACTTTCCTTTTTAGCAAAACAAATAAACACCCTGAGTTGGTAAAAATATCAGTTACAAGAGTGTCTACCTTAAAAGTCACATTCATTTTGTTTGTTATTGCAAGTCATTAAAAGGCTTCCAGGCAGGCATACAAAACCTGGAAAACAACAGTTGAATCTATCATATTAAATTAAAATCCCTCCATAAAAAAGAAAACCCAAGTAGTTTATCAGTTAGGAAAGCCATGCTGCCACAAAAGTCAGTACAAATAAGACTAACTAAAAGCATAACTAAAATGAAGTTCCCTCAGAAACTTTTGTGGGAATTGTTCTGCCTCAGATTCAAAGGTAGAGAGGAAAAATCCATCAGCTGATGGCAATTCTTTTCAAGTAATAAAGGGAGAAAGGAAAATAAATTCCGTGGTTAGGAGCTAGAATTATACTAGAGAAAGAAAATATGGCCTCAGAAGATGATGTGAAATCAGTGCACATCAGGTTAGGCAGGTTTCTGCTTTCAAAGGGACCATTCACACACTAGCTGGCCTAGAGTGGCTTTTCTTGACCATTGGTCCAATACTTAGTGTACATAAGTCGATGCCTGTAACTCTACAGAGCTGCCTCAAGTGGGTGGGTGAGCTCATTTTCTTCCTGCTTGAGTAGTTCTGTAACTGATCATATGATTCAATATTCTTTTTTACAATAGTCCTCTATTCCAAGAGCAAATCATGTGCTGACTTGTAAAAATTTCAAAGGATGTACTCAGATCTGAACCATCTAGATATAGTAGGTAACATAGGGCCTAGATACACATAGTTCGCAGAATGTTAGCTTCAATTCTAGACCCAGATAAGTGAGCGCTGTCACACCGTACGTGAAAGTTGATATTCTGTCTTATTGAGAAAGCTACAAAATATTTCGTGAAATTGATATCCCAAAATATATAGACGCATCAGTAACTGGACACTTACCCATTCCTTACTATTTTGTCTAAATAATATGATTAGAAATTTTAAGCTTTTTAAAATTCCATCCACATAGAAAGTGTGAGCAAAGTAGGAATATTTTAAATATATAAGCCAAAAATAAAACTCCAAATTCAGTGGCAGTTTTCAAGAGTTGCATAAGAAAGCAATTTGCTAGATATTTAGATTAGAAGGCATTTGTTATTTGTATGCAAAATATTTCATATTTAGATTAACATGTCTTTCAGCCTTTCTCCTTGCTTCCTCACATATTCTCTGAATCTCAGAAAGCAAAGCAATACCAACCGTTTTCTTAATTGTTTGATTAGCTCTTAAAAAGAGACACCCTCTTTACAAATACTGTGCATTTTTCTCATACAATCTCCCAAGTATGGAAGCTATGAATACCTCCACAATCACAAAATGAAGCTCTGTATTTACGATGGTGAGTGTCTAAGGACATACCACTCTGCTGCCTGTGTAAACTTACTCTGGCATTTACCTGAGAAATGAGTCTATATGGGACAATTCCATTTAGCACCTGATGTACCTTGAGGCCCTACGGAGGCATATGTGGCCCAGATTGATGTTATGACTTTCTCTTATGCTAAAGGAAGAATGATTCCCCTTTTAAAGAAATAAAAATTATGCCTCTTTCCCTCATAGCACCGAAACTACAACACACTGCACAGAAAGATTTGAGAACCCTTCACTGAAAAACTCACCATGGGGTAAAGGGAACAGACACGTTCACAGTTTTTTTTATTGGCTCATTTTCTATCTCTTGATCTGTTTATTCTAAACACCTGTGGCTCAGTGGCATCCGTTTCAGTTGGGAGGCTGCTGCAATCAAAACTAATTTTTAGAAAGTAAAAACTGCTCTTTAATGATGTTTGAAATGGTGACAGTGCTAGGAGGGTTGTGAGGAAGGGTTGAGCAGCACAGTTCTCAGCCCTTCCTGATGCCTCCTAAGTGTTTCAGTGTTTCCCAGGAGGTTTACACGGCCCTAGAAGAAGCTCTAGGGAGCGCACCCATATATTTACATCTATTTAAGTAGTCATTAAAGTTCAGTGAGAACTGTTTGTTAAATAGACAGGTCTGTAGACATGGCAGATTCTCTTGAAACCTCACAAACATGACAACAGAAGTAGTTCGAAAAACGAAAGTCATTAAAACAAGAGAAAGAGGTGAAAGGAGAACAATACTGAGAGATGTCAAGGATTCGAAAATGTAAAATAAATAAAAGAGTGGAGGCAATCTAAAATAGCAGCAAAAGATACTCATATAAAGTGGGTGAGGGGGTTGCACCCAAGAGAACTCAAAAAAGATGGCATTCAAAACAGCAGCTATGTTGAGAAACACAATAGTGTAAAGTTGGAAGTTTCTATGTCCACAGTCCCCTCCTTTATTTTCTAAAGGAATTCAGTTAGGAACACTGCAGATTGGAAATGATTATGGACCTGGAAATAACAGAAGAAATTTTCCTGAAATGGTATTTGCTGTTCCTTACCTTTCTAGTGAAAGGTCTTTCTGAGAAATATATGCAGATAAGAACCTCAGGTACAGCAAATTCTAGCTCCCGTGAACCCCCTCCCCAGTTGGCAGACTAGCCTGCTCCAGCCAACCCACACACTTAAACATGAGCTGTCTAAAGAGCTTTTCAGTGCCTTGGATTAGAGTATGAGTTGATATATGAAGCTTCATGCTGCTCCATAGACACCCTCCCCTTGAGTGGGAGGTGTCTAGCTAGAGCTAAAACCTAGGTGCTAAAACTGATTGGTCAGGTATGAACCAACCACCTGTCTCCCTGCCCACCTAGGGCAGGAAATACAGACTGAACAAGATAATCCTGTCTCTTCCTCACATGGCAGGCCAGCAGAAGGACCTCTGCAATTCCAGAGCTTGAATAAGGCCCCCCACCACAGCCTAATAGTTGTGAATGGCTGGGGGCGGGTCTGGGTTCTTTCCCACATGCACCTTTCCTCTTCATGATGGAAGCTCTCTGTTATCTTTTCTTCTGCTTGTTTGACTGAACAGCATAAATTCTGTTAAACTCTCCATGTTTTTTCCCCACACTAGTGGCTGGAGAACTCTGTAATTCCCCATGTTCACTTAAATAATAAAGTTTCCCACTGTACCTTAATATCTTGTTGTCTATGATTTTAATTCTTTAACCTTGTAGACAAGAATTCGGGTACTCCTTAAATTTTGGGGTGCATTGGGATTTTTGAGCTGGGCATTATCTAAATTCTAATCCTCAGCATACCCTGATACAGATAGCCTAGAATCACCTACATAATCTAGAATCTAGGGATCTTTATATCATGAATGAGATAAATCAGGAGGAAATAATAATACTAATGAACTTTTTAAAAATAAAAGACTGGGCTGGAGAAATGTGTCAGTGGTTAAGGTGCTTGCCTGCAACCAGGGTTAGATTATCTTAATACGCACATAAAACCAGATGCACAAGGAGGGGCATGCATCCGGAAAGCCTATGCAGTGACTAGAAGCTCATTTCTCTCTCTTTTTGCCTCTTTCCCCATCCCCTTCTCTCCTCCCTCCCTACCTCTCTAAAATAAATATTTTTTAATTAAACTGTGCATATTACTTAAAGGTATATTTTCTCTAATGATCTAGAAATTTAAGGATTCCAAGAAGCTTCTTTCTCTCTTTCAGCATCTTTCTTTAAGTGGCAGAAGAAAACTTTTGGAAAATATCTCTGATAAAACTAAATAAAGTCTTTCATAATTAAGAATAGATAACATGTTCATATAACAAGAACATGGCACTATATAAAATGACCTACTAGAAAAATTTGCCAGATGTCACATGTCTAAAATCCCAGAACTTGGGAGGCTAAAATAGAATTATTAATTTAGCACTGCCTGGTGTAATAAAGTGAGATCTTATCTAAAAAATGAATTTATAAATGAAGTAAAGAAAGAAAAGAAGGATTTTTTTAATGCATGAAATGAGGCAAAAAGAAAGAAGATGGGTTGGGGATGGCTCCGTAGCAGAGCACTTGCTTAGCATATAAGAGATCCCCATTACTACAAAAAACAAAATAGCAAAACTAAGAGACAATACAGATAATTAGAAGAGTATTTGCAAGTGTCTTTCCAACATCCAATAAATGGGAAATCTGACTCCCCAATAAAAAAAGAGAACATAAAAAATTTGTCAGATAAGGGATAGAGAAATGGCTCAGCAGTTAAAGGTGCTTGCTTGCAAAGCCTGATGGCCCACAATCAATTCCCTAGTAAGCCTATAAAGCCAGATGGACAAAGCATTGCATGCATCTGGAATTTGTTTCCTGTGGCAAGAGGCCCTAGTGTACCCATTCTCTCTTTCTCTCCCTTCCTCTTTCTCTGCTTGTAAATAAATAAAACCTTTGTAATAATTGTTAGATAAAATTGCCAAAGTATAACAAAACCAGAAGCAGCAGCCTCAGGCTAAACAACCAGTTCTATATCTAGATTTACTAAATTCTCAGCACATTACATGAACAGACACTTATACAATATTGACCAGCAATCTAGTATCTATATATATTTTTGGTGGGGGGAGGTTTAAGGTAGGGTCTCACTCTAGCCCAAATGACCTGGAATTCACTATGTAGTATTAGGGTGGCTTCAAACTCATGGTGATCCTCCTACCTCAGCCTCCCCAGTGCTGGGATTAAAGGCATGCACCACCACACCCGGCTCTAATATAGTTTTGATGTGGTGAAACATTGAGAAAATGTGGCAAAGGCTTTTAACCGATCTATTGAGAACATTTAAAAAGCCCTAAGTAGAAGGTTAGTATAGTAGACTTGTGATACCTGGTAACTCTTCACTGCCTCCTTTTCCTCTGAGTTCTTTTGTGTAGAGGCTGGGAAGGTGAACTGTCCATTTTCCTAAATTCTGTAATGTCTACATGTGGCCCTGTGACTTATAGCAGCCAATGGGATACAGGAAAATTCACTGGGTAGCTTTTAGGAAAGCAGATAGTTGGAGCCAAGTGGAGGAGGCCCATGTCTTAAGACTGGAGTGATGTGTGTGAGGCCAACATGAAGTCCGACTTGCAGAGCTTCAGTCTCCCCTGGAAACTCTGGAACCGGACTGGGCTTCCCACCTGGGAGCCTTTGTGAGTAGCCTCTAGACTCTTCCAGCTTCCCTTCTCCAAACCTGCCCACTCCAGGTGCCTTTTCTCCACCCTGTTGAGATAGCCCAGCAGCTCCTGTTTTTTTCCTGAAGAAAGCTTCCATCTTGTTTCAGCCTGGTCTCACACGGTCTCCGTCACTCCCATACCTTACAATGTGTACTGGCCTCTCATCTGTAAGATGCTGCTATAGATTTAGGGGTCTGTGTGATGATGGACCAATATTAGCATAACATTTAGAAATGCAGAGACTGAGACTAGAGCATAAATCTTTGTGTTTAATGATTGCCTAGGAAGCAAAGCATTATCTGTGCGTGGTGATGTGGTGGTAGTGTGTGTGTGTAGCATAGGCACATATATGTGCAGTTATGCACATGGAAGCCAGATAATGGTGGTGCCATAGTCAACTCACATTGCTGGGATGAACCTCCAAATCAGTCACAGTTTAAGGCAGGAACAAGGGAATTATTTGAAGCTTTACAGATCCAGCAGAGAGAGAGAGAAACCATCACCACTAACCCAAAAGGAAGCAAGGATACTCAGACTGCAAAACAGAGCAGCAGGGAACTCCAGGCTTGAGCTCAGACCACTCTTTGCACACCTGTAGCTGGAATTCCAGATCCACCCCCAGAAACACCTTAGGGCTCCAGCCAGGCCAAGGTGACACCTCTTCCGGCCAGGAGGCTGGAAACCTTACAAGCTTTAATAAAACTGCTGAATCTATTGGGGGACATCCATTCAAACTACTACAAGAAGTGTCCTTCACTAGCTTTCATTAATGTATTTTCTAGAGACAAGGTTTATAACAGGGGAGCTGGGGATTAGAACTTCAAGAGTACCCAGCTAATTCCAATGCTCCTCAGAATTTAAGGTGTACCTGAATTCTTGTCTATAAAATTAAAGAATTAAAATTATAGACCACCAGAGAATAAGGTATAGTGGGAGACTTTATTCAAAGGAAAATGTGGAGTTACAGAGACCTCCCATCACTAGTGTGGAAAGAGCACATGGGAGAGGTTTTAACAAAATCTGTGCTGCTCAGCCAAACAAGCAGAAGAAAGATATCAGAGGGCTCCCGTCATGAGAAGGAAAGATTTATGTGAGAAAGAACCCCAAGTCCCCCTCCCTCCACAGCCATTAGGCTATGGGGAGAGGGAGGCTTACCGAAGTTCTGAAAATTCAGAGGTCCTTTTGCTGGCCTGCCATGTGAGGAAGAGAGACAGAATTTCCTGATATTACAGTTGTACATGGATTTGCTCAGCTGTTTATGTGGGTGCAGGGGAATCAAATTCAGGCCGTCCCAAGCCCTTTCGGGCTCTGGTGCTTGCAGGCCAGCACGCTTACACACTGAGCCATCTCCTTAGTCCTTAAAGTCTTTTAAAGTCATGCAATATATGCTTTGATAAAATAATATCAATTCTAAGTGCTGAGAGTTACAAATCAAGCAACAGAGGATAATATTGAAATGTTATCCGGATGTCAAAAGCTCAAAAATAGAATTTGTGTTTGGGTTAGAGCTGGTCTGTTCTGCAGAAACATATCCAAATCATACTGGCTTGAATGAAGAAAGGTTTATTCCTTAGACAAAAGATACTTGACTCATGTTTTTTTCTCATAGTTTCAGCCACAACTCTTTTAAAATCCTGGATGTTGAAATATACATTTAGAATTTTTATGTATTTATTTGAGAGAGAAGGGGAGAGGAGAGGATGGGGTACCAGAACTTCCTACTACTGCAAACAAGCTCCAGATACTTGTGCCACATGGTGCATCTGGTTTTACTGGAGTACTAGGAAATCAAACCTGGGCTGACAAGCTTTGTTAGCAAGTACAGTTAACCACTGAATCATCTACCCAGCTCCCCAAAATACCTTTTTGAAATCAATTTTCATTATAAAAGTTAAGCTGTATTCTCACTGGGAGAGTATCTTAATTAAAGTTACTGTAATAAGTTACCATAAATTTATGGCTCAACCAAAAAAAATCTATTTCTCACAGTTTTAGAAGCTGGGAAATCCAAAACCAAGGTGTGAGCAATCTGGCATCTGGTGAGGGCCAGCTTCCTGATTTGCAGATGGCCATCATCCAGCTGTGTCCTCAGAGGGCAGGAGACAGAGCAGAGAGAGAGAAGGCTCTAGTGTTTCTTCTTATAAAGAAATTAACCCCCCTCATAATGACCTCACCCAAAAGTCACACTTCCAAACCTCACATTGGAAATTAAGTTGCAACATGCATTTGGGAGAGGATGTATTCAGTCCATAACAGGGGGAAAAACCAAAGTTGAAAAGTTAGTTAAAGAAAACCAGGTGATATTCACTCCTGATTAAACTGGAAACAGCTTAATGTCCTCCAACAGTAATTTCAGCATTTCTAAGATTAATAATCTGCTCTTTTTATCCCCTGAATCCCAGAAGAATCTGCCATTTCTAATGATTTTTTTTTTACATTTATGCATCCTAACTTTATTCTCCTCTGTTTACATGAATCTAATAGAGTAGAACTAAGTGGAGAATGGAGGCAGGCACAAAGTGACCCTGGCTGCCAGACCAAGGGAGGAAGAGGACTCCCTTAGACATAAAAGGGAAAAAGGGGGCCACCTCTTGAAGAGATGTGAGACTTGGGGCAGTCCCAGAGAAGGGAGATTTAGATGTCATGTCAGCAGGACTCAAATGAGAACCCAGGGTGGCAATAGGCATGGACTTCTTAGAATACATCTTTGGATGCTCAGGATTCAAGTTAATGTGCTTACCTTAGCCATTGTTAGGTCTATGTGCTATGTAACCCTTCTTTAAGAGTGCATTTTATTTTAGCATAGCCAATAAAACTAATCCTTAGTAATTATCAAAGACATTTGTAGTCACCATTTCAGGGGTGAGGTTGCCCTTCTCTAGTTCAAACTAATACAAATAGGGAATCATGGAACCTTGAATACTGTTTAAATAAAATCTCAAAAGTATTCTCTTTGGACAGAAATTTGCATTCCGATAATATTTTATTTGTATTTTTTAATGTCATGACAAGAAATGGATTTGATTTTGAAAAGGAATGATTTTGAATCATTAACTATGAATTACTCTAATTAGCACAAAATGATTATAGGTTGGACATAAGCTCTTTTGAATGTGAAGGATAGAGTAAAAGACTATTGGAAAAATAATACCACCTGGTAGATGTTGAGATGAATCTAAAAGGGGAATTTTCTTTGAAGGGATCTTTGACTAAGGCATGTTAAATGCTTCCCATTAGAAAACATTCATATTTCTGCAAGACAAAAATGTTAAGTAAGCATATGTTGTTGGTTAGAGAAATCGTCACTGTAATAATTAAGACACCTTTAATGCCTCCTAAAAGAGATATAGTTTCCCTTATTGTTTTCAGAATACTTTCAGGTTCAGACAACCCTAGGTAGATTCAGCATATTTGTCTTATACTTGGAAAATGTCAAGTCATTAACATGCAGAGTTGCACGTGTAACTGCCATTTTCTGTAGGGACAAACATGATGTAAGCTCATGAGACAAGGTTCCAGACAGGTGCCACTTTCACTCAATTTCTGCTTTGTACAGATTATAAGCAGGACCCAAATAAGAGTCCACAAAAAGACTCAGTGCACTCAAGGTATATGAGATGCAAGTCCACGTGGGATGTGAGAGATGTACTTAGATATGGTACCACAGAGTGTCTAACTAGTGCCTCTGACTTTAAAAAGTCTCATTGTACCTCCTTATCTGTTGCTTCAGTATTGGTATCACTCACCTCACAGGGCAGTAACATGATAGAAATGAAATTTAAAATTAACTTTTCAAAGTTGAAAATAAAAACAGAAATACTGATGGCCAAATTATGGCTTTTTGGAGGGATGATGGGGGGAAGAGAAGATGTCACTCAAAGAATCCATAGCTGTACATACATAGGATGAACAAGTCTAGAGATCTAATGCACTGGGCTGGGCAGATTTCTCAGTGGTTAAGGGCACTTGTCTCCCAAGTCTGCCAACCTGGGTTTAATTTCCAAGGACCTACATAAAGCCAGGTACCAAAAGCTGGCATATGTGTCTGGCATTCATTTGCAATGGCAAGAGACTTGGAAAACACACACACACAATGAAATAAAATAATAAAATAAAATGAATGGTTAAAAAAAGATATCTAATGTACAGCAGTAAGAACCTAGTTGATAATAGTGTATTGCATTTGACTTTTTGCTGAACATGGATTTTAAATGATCATGCTACATAAGAAAGGGTAACTGTGTGAGATGATGGATATGTGTGACTACACTGTGCATATCAAAACATCCTGTTGGTTGGGCACTGTGGTACAAGCCTGTGATCTCAGCACTTGGGAGACTGAGATAGGAAGATAGCATGTTTGAGGCCAGCCTATGCTACATATAGAGACCCTGTCTAAAAACAACAAAAGTCCCAAATCAACCAAACAAATAAGCATCATGCTGTATATCTGAAATGTGTACAATAAAACATAGTTTTAATATATTTGATGTTTTGCCAATAAATATATTTAAAATGTTACAAATGAAAAGTACAAATGGTTGAATAAAGATAATTTATTTTCATATGAATATTATGTAAAAAAAGATGCCTTATTGTATAGAAGCACTCTTGTGATTGCTGAGACCTAATTTTGCAAGTGTATCTCCAAGGAGATGCATCGTGACCTAGTGGTCACTGTAACATAGTTTTGTTATTTTCCAGGTTGTTTCTAATTTAGAAAGCAATGTTATTACTACTTAAGTCAATGCTCTTTTCCTGTATCATCTTCTGCCATCATCAAGATGTTTTTTTTTCCTGATAATTCAAATAATAAATGGGAAGAAGGGTTATTATAGAACAAACACATGGTCTCCTCATTTGCTCAAAAACTGACAACACACTTTTGTGTTTTCATACCATCCTCAGCCCACCTTGCTTTAAACAATAAGTAAAATATTGTATTCAATATTTTCAATTCAATTCAATTTATGTTTGTTAGCTGTAAGAAGAAAGCCTCAGAAATCTCCTTTAATCTTTCACTGGCTATTGACAGAGATTATTTTTAATTGAGAATTTTAATACATAGTCACACTGTAATTTGTTCATAATCCTCTCCCAATATCCTCTTCTGCTCCCCTCCCCACCGTTCCACTGAACCTGCTCTTCTTTCCAAGCAGTCATCCATCTATTTTGATGTCTCATTATTTTGCCCTCTTCTCTCATCTCTGTCCAAATGTTGGTGAGTTCAACACTGGGCAGGTCTTGTGGAGGTAATAACACCCACTGCGAGGGCATAAATGCTTTCATCTGACTATCCTTTTTCAAAGAGGACAAGTAGATTTCAGCAGAGTATATCTAGTATTCTAACAGGTGATTTGTTTTATTTTTATTACTTTATTATTTCAAAGCAGAGTCTTGCTATGTAGGCTGATCTCAAACATACTGTGTAGTCTAACTTCATCTCAAACTGACCGCCCTCCTGACTCAGCCACCTCAGCCTTCTGAGAACTAGGTTACAGACTGTAATGGGTGATTTGTGTGAGGTTTGTACTGATTCTAAAATATCCTATTACATGTAATCATGTGTATTCCAGTGGTGGCTTGAGAGAAAAAAGAAGGCAAAATAATATATGAAAAATTACATACTTCACATTTTTCCTAGAATGAGGAGGCAAGAGCACAAAGGAGAAAGGGAGGGAGAGAGATGTAGCAAGCTGTATTCCACATGTATTCTAACTTATTCTCAAACCTTATATTGATTATTACTAGACAAGGAAAGAAGATTTCAACAGAAAATGCAAGGTACCTTGTGTGTGTCAGGAGTGTTGAGGAAAGGGACCAGTGTATTTATTCTTTCAGTGATAAGAGAAACTTATGGAAAGTGGGATCTAAACTTTAGAGAGAGACTGATTAAAAAAATAAGATGGAGAGCAACTGAAGAAGACCCCACCCACAACATAGGTCTCTGGACTACACACACACACACACACACACACACACACACACACACACACACATTCACTTGCATAAAAGAATTTTTTAAAAATCTATGGACCAAAAACAGGAATAATACCCAATTGTCAGATAAAAAAAGACATGGAGAACAAGTAATTTAATGGAGATCTTGATGTGTGGGTAGGATTTTTATTAGGCGATATTTGGAAGATATATACAATTGAAGGAGCACAAATCAGTACTTCTATGCAGGACACATGGAGTTGATTCATGGGTGAAGACTCCAGTTTGTATGTAGCAGGAGATCAACTCTGCAATATAATGGTATTCTCCTACTTCCTCAGACCTCTTCTAGAATATTTGCTTCTATGAATTGGGTTAGTTCAACCGTCCTTTCTTTGATGCTCACTAAGTGACAAGCACAGTGTTGAAACAGTGAGGTAGAAGATGAAAGGTGCATTCTCTTTGTCTTCAGATCAATTACAGTGGGGCCAGTCCTTTCCAGGATTATGGTTATGGAGATACCCTTCCAATGCTACTGGAACAGGACATGGGAGTCAGCCTTGATGTCCCCAAAGATTTGTAAGCATACAATCTTGCTAGACAAGTGAAAGCAGGTAAAAGATAGAAGTAAAGCTATTCAAGACCTGGGGAAAATGAACTAAACAAAAAGAGTTTGGTAAAATACAAATACATTCATTCATGTCATTTCCAAGGATTGTCATTAATACTCTAATGTTTTTGATTTATTTTATGTGATATTGATGGGAATATAGTTGTATATTCCTTATAAACCCCATGACCTTTAACTGTGAAATTACTAATAATATCCAATTTCAAGGAAACCCCATGTGTGGTGGTTTGATTCAGATGTCCCTCATAAACTTTGGTGTTCTGAATGCTTGATCCCCAGCTGATAACACTTTTGAAATTTGAACCTTGTTTGAGGTGTATTCTTGGGAGTGGGCTTATGGGTGTTATAGTCAGCTTCCCCTTACCAGTGTTTGGCACAACGTTCCTACTGCTGTGGTCCACGGGACATTGGCCAGGAGGTGATGTCCACCTTCAGCTCATGCCATCATTTTCTGCCATCATGGAGCTTCTGCTCAAGTCTGTAAGCCAGAATAAACCTTTTCCTCCCATCATCTGCTTTTTGACAGGTTCTCTGTGCAGCAATGAGAAAGTTATATAAAAACCACGTTTGTTTTATTGTTGTTTTATCACATGATGCTTTTGTAACCAAGCATGGCACTCATGCAGTGTTCTTTGACGATCATTTCCTTGACTGAATGAGGCCATGGTTCTATAGACTGCAACAATATACATGAGAGTTACAAGAATGCTCAGCAATGAGAAGTTTGCACCATCCTCACCTGGTTCTAATCAGAAAACACATGCTCTTACAAGTGAATCTGAGTACAATTCATACAACCCCTTCAGTATCGTATACCTCCCAATCCCACACGTGTTAAATCTCCATAGTACATTTATTTATACCTTTATAAAACATTGGCATCTATACATTGGAATAGCACTGTTTTCTTAGTAGACAGTTCTTTTTTTCTCTATACTGGTTTAATAATTTTCTATCTTTGAATAAGTTTTAAGAAAATGGTATTTAGCTCAATACTGTCATTTGTAAAATTCATGCCTATATTATATAATATAGGTATTTATGGAAAAATGTGCTGTTCGGTGGGCACACGAGGACCCTGCATATGTAAACAGTGTGTGCTACATCAAGGCTTCACTCATTGCTCTGTTTTGTGACTACAGTAAGTTACGGTGGTCCTTGTGCTTCCTCGTCTGTGGAGCTCTGTTCAGCTATAATGTAAGGAAATTTAGACTCCACTGAGAATGTAGATATTTAATAGAGAAATCTTTTGTTGTCTTGCCAAGCTCTTTCCTTATATTATTTATGCCAATTTTAAGACGACAAAAAATAGCATGCAGGTCATCTGAAACTGTCTATGTTCACCAAGTGAAATATAAAATTAAAACATGTGAATAACTTAACTTTGAAATGCTCCCCTTAGTGAGATCTTTCAACCCTGAAATGTTTGAATAATGGCCCCATATCTCCCTCCTTCATGTATATATACTAAAAGAGGAGAAAAAAAAACCTTTGAAATGTTCATATTTTCCTCTTATGTCAGCATGGATATGTCATAATATTTTTTGTTTTATGAGATTCATCTCTAGTTGATACAGAATTTTAAAGTGAAGATAATCACAATAATTAAGGAGTAAATGTGTAAATGAGAGCTGATTCAAGTTATTTAATTAACATAGATTCATGGAAATTTGGCAACTAGAGGATTAAAATATGGATTTTAATTTAATCTGTTTCTGTACTTTTCAGTACTCCTAAACTATCACCAAATAAAGGGCAATAGTAGAGAATTAGAAATGTTTAAAAAGAAAACAGCAAGCTATTTCCTGTTCCTCTGTGGCCTGTCTAGCTTAATACTCTCTTCACCCACAGGGAAGATCTTACAGGTAAGTTTTATGAATCATTTCTGTGTAGGGAAACTGAAGATACAGAGAAAAATTGGCTCCGCTCCCAAAATAAAGGCCTCATGGTGTTGATATTAATCTGCTTGGGGCAGACCTACCCTGTAGAGTGGAAGAGAGCCCATGGGCCTAGCCCAGGGTCCCCCTGGGGCAGGTAGTGACTATTGCCTCGGATCCCCTATTACCACAAATTAATCACTGTATTTCTCCAGAATAATGTTAAAAACCAAGTATAAAAGTCTAAGTAGCAGCAATTAAATATAACTTCCAACTAAATGGAATAGGCTCCCTCCAAACCTTCTCTGGGCTTGTCTTTGACAAGTGTTCTGTCTTCCCCTGCTGTCACCTCTTGTCACCCCCATAGAGTCTCTTTCTGAATTTCAATGTTTGGGCCTGAGTCACTATGATATACTTCTACAGTAGTCTTCCTTAAATATCGTTCATGCTGTGTTCCTACCCTGCTCTCTGGCCCCCGCATTTGGAGAAACCCAGTGCCTGTTTAAGAGTAAATGAACCATCTGGTCTGTGTTCAAGCTGACAGAATAGCATTAAGTTAATGTTTGGAGAGCTTTTTTCAGACATTATGAACTGACTTGTTTTTCCCTAAATGCAACAAAATCATACTAAAGGAGCCCAGGGTGCAGGGTCTGGAGGAGAAGTGAGGCAGTAAGATAATTTGGACATTGAATGCAAGGAGCCAGGAGGCTCACTTTGGTGAAAATGTCTCTAGATGCAAACATAGTTTGAAGCTTATCAGGAGGTTGGGGTGTAAGAGTCCTCAGGGATACACCATGAAAGCAATAAGATGGCTCTAGGGAAGGGTGCGCAGGTTAAGACAAGAGGTTTGGGATACATGGAGGAGGTGCCGAGGGGATTCTTCAGCCAGGAAAGAGAACAACTGTGAGAGAAGCAGCAAGGAAGAAGAAGAGTGTCAGTGAAGAAGGAACACTCATCCCATCACTTCTCAGAAAGGTGAAGTTGGACTGAAGAGCATCGCTAAATTGGGCCAAAGCCCTTACTGTGAACATACTAAAATGTGTTCAGAAGCAAATCCCACTCTCTAACCTTTAGTCCCAGCACTCTGGAGGAAGAGGTAGGAGGATCGCCATGAGTTCAAGGCCACTCTGAGACTACATAGGAAATTCCAGGCCATCCAGGTCAACCTGGGCTAGAGCAAGATCCTACCTCAAGCAAACAAACAAAAAACTAGAGAAAAATGAAAAGGAGCTAAAACAATAAATAATAGAAGACAAGGCAGAAACCCACAAAAGACAACTGAGAAAGCAGTAACTATGATGATGAAACCAAATGGAAATGCTTTTAAGAAATATTAATCAAAGAAAAATTGTGAAAGAAACAAAAGGCAAGCAGGACCTTTGAGATGAGTAAGAGGGAAGCATGAGATTTTAATCCCTAAGTGTTCTCTTATGGTTAGTTCCAAACATTTCTCAACATTATTTGTCAAGTTTTCAGTTTATCACTTCTTTCATGTGCATAGTATGTAGTGGCGGCGGCCTGTGTGTTGTGCTTGTATACATGTGTGTGTTGTGCTTGTATACATGCGTGCGTTGTGCTTGTATACATGCGTATGTGTGCGTGCTCCAGCACAGGCAAGGGAGAGCGTTGCTCCCCCTCCATAACTCATCTGTCTTTTCCCCCTTGAGGTGGAGTTTCTTACTTATTTATGAACTTCCTGTTTTTCATGAACCCTGGCTGTTGTCCAGGCTTTGCTCCTCACAGAACTGGGATCACAGACACGTGTGGACAAGCCCAGCTGTCTATGAGGGTCTGAGGGAATCAATTCAGGTAGTCCCAGCCCCACTGCACCCCAGGCCCTCGTGCTTGCACTAACTTCAGAGTGGGATTTTGAATTAAGATAAGAATAAAATGAAAAGCAACTTTTCTTACATTATCACTTTGCCAGGACAGTAAGATTTTATGCCAATGGGTTTTCTTTTGGTTATGATCCTTTTTCAGGTTTTATTTCTATTTCCTGTCAAAAAATACTTTCTTAATTACATGACTACGAAGAAGTGTATAATTTTTATAAAATTCTTCTTTTCCATGCTTCCCAATAATTGCAAGGGAATTTACAGGAGATATTGTTTTATTTCTTCATACGTACTCATTCATTTCAAAAGAAAGGGGCTGGAGAGATGTCTCATTGGTTAAGGAGCTTGTTGCAATGCCTAACAACTCAAATTTGATTCCCTAGTACCCACGTAGAGCCTCATGCACAAAGTGGTACATGTATCTGGAGTCTGTGTCCAGTGGGCTGAAGGCCCTGGTGCACCCATTCTCTGTCCCACTTCTCTCTGTCTCCGCTTTGAAATAAATAAAATAGCTTAATAAAAGAGGGAAAGAAAGAAAGGGATTGACACTGTAAGGTACTTTGGCATTTTGGAGAGAATTGTAAGACATGATTCCTCATATCTTGAGTTTAAAGTAAGTGTGTACATAGACAAAGGAATAGGCAGTTAGCCACTTTAAAATGCTAAGAGTCATTGAAGGAGATATGGGAGTAAGATAGTTTTTGTTTTGTTTTAACAGGGAGTTAGTTAGGGACAGTGGCCAGAAGCCCAAAGAGGCAACAAGGAGATGTCATTCTGTCCATCTTGGCAAAACTGAAACTTGTGTCTGGTCCTGTCTCTACCAGATGACTGCTGCTGACAAGCCCAACAAGATGTTCCTACTCCTTCCTCAGATCAACTTTTGTTGGTCAGTCTGGGTTAGCCCCTTGACTCATATGAGCCAATCAGATCTCTGCTTAGACTCCTGAATCTGATGACAAAGCTCTCCCTGATTAGATGTTTGATCTATATGAAGGTTTGCCCAGTCCCCTTTCCCTTGTTGCCCCTGACCTGGCCTGAGCACACATGTAAGTCTGTCTCTCCTTCCAGCCTGGCTGGGAGGGGAGAGTTCTCATCTTGGCCTGGGTAGATTCCTGCTTACCTTCTATCTGTGTTGTGCTTTGTGGTACCATCTCACTTTGATTTCATGTATCGTTTACCTTTGCTCTCTGAGTTCTTTGCTATTTCTTAATCCTCCCTGGTGTTTTATTTGAAAGGGATTTTTTTAGTTCTTATGCTCTGCCTTCCACATGTCAGTGTCTCTCCATCTTCCCTCTCTCTAGTCAAACAAAGACAATTTTATTGCCTGCGTCTTTCAGCTAATTTCCTCTTTGGGTCTTAATTCCCTATAAAATAAACCTCACAATTCATAATTTCTCCCCAAGTAAATTCAATAATTCATAATTGATCCTCTCACAGTCTATTTTTTTTTCAATTCTTGATTAAAATAGTCAGGGTCCCAAAAATTGGGATTCACAAGTCTGGTCAACCCTCCTAAAGCCCAAAATTCTGTATCATAATGATCAGAGGAGTACAGCTGCTGCCTGACACACAACAGAAGGACATTCAACCCCAGACAGGAGTGAAAGCAAAGATGATGTTCAATATGGAAAGGAAAAGTCAGAGGGAAAAGACATGGAAATGAAGGCAAAGAAAGAACTAGAAAATAGCCTCATATCACCCAAGGTGAGGAAGAACATTGTCATTGTTCCTGATGTGAACACTGCTATTAGAGGTAAGGTGGAAGAACTGTTTTATCATAAAGGCATTCTGTGTGTTGTTCAAGGAATTTACAATTATCCTGAGGACAATAAGAATTGGGGGAAATAATCTGGCTTGATTTGATTTTAAAGAATAGATTCCTGCTGAGAAGTAGAGCTAGGATAGTGAGGCAGTTTAGGGTGACGGGGACCCTGAAAGTAAAGAACAAGAATGCACTTGGACTTATTTTTGCAGTCTCCACTGTGCTCACTCTATCTCTCAGCCTAACCTGCTGTTTCACCTGAGCCCCTCCCTAAGGATGGAGTGGGTTGGTCCAACTGAACTTCCTGAGCCAGCCTGAGTCCAGATGAATCAGCTGTCTCTCTGGATGCCTAGGGCAGGAAACAGGAAATACCACCAAGAGTTTCATTGTATGGTAAAGACAAATTGCTCTCTCTTCTTGGCTGGTCAGCACAGAGACTCCTAAACCTCCAGGTTTTGGTGAGCCTCTCCCCACCTCATCTCCGTCTCATGGCTGAGACAAGGGGGACTCCTTCTTCCCCCATATGGCCTTTTTCCACTCATGGTGGGAGCTCTGTATACTTTCTCCTCTTTTCTTCTCATAAGATGTTTCTTTCAGGTTCACAGCCAGGACTAAGCTCAAACCATGTGGGTGTATCTACTCCCTTTTTCTGGGTCCATGGACTTTTCCTTCCATCTCCTGGCTTTTGAATAAATATAATTTACCTGAGTTACCAATTTTTTGGTTAATTACAAGACAAGAACTCGGGGTTCTGGGTTCAAGAACACTTGCCTTCACCCCTTCCCACTGTTTCCATGGGAGGAGGGTAAGAGGAGGTTGGAAAACAGTTTAAAAGTCAACATTACAGTAATTCTAGTGATAATGGTGTCCTTAGTTATATTAGCAGCAGAGGGAATTAATTGAAGAAATATTTAATGGACAAAATCAATAGTACTTGGCATTTGAATGCAACCAAATTTCTGATTTGGTTATTAGCTAAGTAAGAACACCAGAGCAGGGGCCTTTTGTAGGGAGAGTACCATGGGAACCCCTAGGGGTTAGCATATTTGGCTTAAAAATCTCACCATTTTGATAAATTATTTTAGAGTTAACTTAAAAGCAAGTTAGAGTGTTTCACTTTTATCTATGAAATAGGAATAATAGATATGTTCCAGAGAGCAAATAATAGAATTAAGAGATAATATACATAGTATGTTCTACATAAAAATCTTGGCTATATATTCTAATTATTACTATTTTAAAACCTTGTTGACATGATAGTTTTCCAAAGCTGTTTTTACGTATCTTGTGATAGCTTTTGTCCCAGACTATCTTTTCAAGGATAATTGCATAGCAAAGGACCTGGTAAGATAAGAGCCAGGGACTCCCTCAGGGTAGAAAGCAAATTTGTTTCTCTAGTAGGATAATAGAGATAATAGCTCCCTTAAGGGCAAAGGTGGGGCTGGGTCTCCTAGAGAGAACAGTGTTCTTTCCTACCTTGTGTGAAGCAGGCAAGGGGCTATTTTTCTAGCGTAGCATATGATTTCTTTCTTCACCTTTATTTATGTGGCTCTTCCCTCCAGCTTTCCCTAAGTCCTAGCTTATGCTTGTCTGGTCTTCTGTATCAGCAGATATCCTTTTATAAGATTGGATGCCCCACAGCGGAGGTTCTGAAGCTATGACACAAACACGCAATATGTGTGTACAACATCTGCCTGCGCCACTCTGCAATGGAATGTGAGCTCAATACCAAGAGTATTGAAGGTCTTTCTCTCTCTCTCCTCTGAGCACTGAATCATCTGCCAACATTTATGAAACTGTGGCATGCTATCTTTTTAGCATTCAAGCAAAGTGAAATTTCAGACCTTTCTCCTGTTTTCATAAAGTCCTCCCTTAAATGTTCTCATGAATACTGTAAACCTCTAATATATTAAGGGGAGTTTGTTGTTGTTGTTGTTGTTGTTTTTGGTCTCACTGTGATTTTTTGGCATCTCCCCATCTGTTTTCGGCCCCTCTTGCCAGACGACACCCACTCCATGCCCATTAGGTGACATTATGCATGTGAGGATTTTATGATTTTGAATCAATTTTGGTTCAACTTCATGAATAAGTTATCCCCCCCCCCCCATTTCTTACTCCTCTTTCCGAAACTCTCACTTCTGACTGGTTTGCGTAAAGTTTACTGTTATCCTGGTTAGGAACCACCTATGAGGGATAATATGTAGTGTTTAACTCTCTGTTCTTTTAAGAGTTTGCTTAGTAAGATCTGCTCCAACTCAGACCATTTTTTCCTAAATTTCAATATGTCATTTTTCCTTTCTGCTGAGTAAAATTCCATAGTGAAAATGTACCACAGTTTTGCTATCCATTCCTCCATGGAAGGGCATTTTGGTTGATTCCAATTCTTGGCTATTATGAATTGAGCTGCTATAAACATAGTTGTACAAATGTTTCTGCATTGAGATGTGACATCTTGTGGGTAGATGCCTAGTAGAGGGATAGATGGGTCCATTGGTAGCTCTATGTCCATTCTGTCCAGGAGTCTCCACACTGCTTTCCATAGCAGTTGAACAAGCTTGCAATCCCACCAGCAGTGAATGAGGGTTCCTTTTTCCCTGCATCCTCACCAGCAATTATTGTTGTTGGTTTTCTTTATGATTGCCATTCTGACTAGAGTAAGGTCTATTTCATTGTGGTTTTGATTTGCATTCCCCTGATGCTTAAGGATGCTGAGCACTTTCTCAAGTGAGAAAAGGCCATTTAGGTTTCCGCCTCTGAATTCTCTGTTGAAATCAGTGCCCCATTTTGTGAAAGGGCTGCTTGAGTTTTTATTGTATATTTTTTTGAGTTCTCTGTAAGACATGGAAATTAGGCCTCTGTCTGACTTATAGCTGGCAAAAATCAATTCCCAGTTTGATGGCGGTCTGTTGGCTCTAAGTATGGTATGTGGGTCAGTACAGCTTTTGAGCCTGATCAGGTCTCATTGATTAAGTGATTGCTGCACTTCCTGGGCTATTGGAGATTTGCTCAGGAAATTTTTTCCTACTCCTATTTCATGTAGAGTTCCTCCTATTTTTTCTTCCAGGGTGTTCAGGGTTACAGGATTTATATTGAGGTCTCTGATCCATGTGGAGTTGATTTTTGTGCATGGTGTAAGGAGTGAGTCTATTTTCATTTTTTTACATGTGTTTATCCAATTTGTCCAGCATCATTTGTTGAAGATGTGATCTTTGGCCCAACATACATTGTTGGCACCCTTGTCAAAGACCAAATAATTAAGTTAGTTTCATTTAAAGCTGGGTCTTCAATTCTGTTCCACTGGTCTGTCTGTTTTTATGCCAGCACCAGGCTGTTTTAGTTACTATGGCTTTGTAGTATGTTTTGAAGTCAGGCATGATGATACCTCCTGAGTAGGTTTTTTTACTTAGAATAATTTGCCCTTCCAAATAAATTTTGAGATTATTTTTTCTATGTCTGTGAAGAAAGAGGTTGGGATTTTTATCGGTATGGCATTAAATCTGTAAATCACTTATGGCAGGATTGCCATTTTTACTATATTGATTCTCCCTATTCATGAGCATGGAATATCTTTCCATCTTATTACATCCTCCTCTATTTCCTTCTTGAGTGTTTCAATATTTTCCTTATATAAGTCTTTCACTTCCTTGGTTAGCGATACTCCAAGGTATTTGATTTTCTTTGAGGTTATACAGAACAGGACAGTTTCTCTGATGTCTTTTTCCGAATGTTTGTCTTCTGTATATAGAAAGGCTACTGATTTTTGTGTCTAAATTTTGTATCCTGCCACTTTGCTGAAGGTATTAATCACCTTCAAGAGTTTATAAATACTATTCTTTGGGTCTGATATATAAAGGATCATGTCATCTGCAAAGAGGGGTAGTTTAATTTCTTCCTTTCCAAATTGTATCCCTTTTATGCTCTTCTCCTGTCTTGTTGCTTGGGCTAGAACTTCAATCAATATGATGAAGAACAGTGGTGAGAGTGGACACCCCTGTCATGGTAGTTTGAATAACGTCCCCCAATAGATATTATTATAATTGTGTTTATTAAATTGTAAATTGTCTCCAGCCAGTTCTGGCTGGAGGAGGTGTGTCACCTTGGTCAGATCCTAGGGTTCAGCCCTAAGGTGTTTCTGGGGTGGGTCTGGAATTCTAGCTATACATATACAAAAAGCAGTCTGAGCTCAAGCCTGAAGTTCCTTTTGTTTGCTAGTTTTGGACTATGCTTGCTTACTTGCTGGTGGTGGTGATGGGTTATCTCTCTCTCTCTCTCTCTCTCTCTCTCTCTCTCTCTCTCTCTCTCTCTCTCTCTCTCTTTCTCTCTGCTTGGATCTGTGAAAGGGAGCCAGCATTTTTCCTTAACTTCCCCTGGGTCTGTTACTTCAATAAATACCTTTCCTTCCCAAAATTGTGCCTGGTTTGGAGATTCATCCCAGTAGCATGTGGCTGACTATGACACCTGTCTTGTTCCTGAATTGAGTGGGAACTCCTTGAGTCATTCCGCGTTGAGAATGATTTGTGCTTTAGGAATCTGTATATTGTCTTTATTATGTTGAGGTACAGGCCTTCTATGCCTATTCTTTCTAGGGCTTTGAACATGAAATGGTGTTGAATTTTGTCAAACGCCTTCTCCGCATCTATTGAGATGACCATATGGTTTTTGTGGTTGAGCCTATTAATGTGGTGGATTACATTTATTGACTTGTGTATGTTGAACCATCCCTGCATCCCTGGGATGAAGCCAACTTGGTCAGGGTGGATAATATTTTTGATGTAGTGTTGTAGTGCGTTCCTTGAAGGCAGCAGATGGAAGGGTCCATTTTTCTGATCCACCTTGCTAGTCTGTGTCTTTTTATGGGGGAGTTAAGTCCATTTATATTCAGAGTTATAACTGTGAGGTTTGCTTTAAGCCCTTCCATGTTGGAGGGTTTATGTGGGTTGGTGTCTGTGCTGCTATTATTAGCACTCTGATTATGATTGTTGTGCATGGTCTCTACTACTCTTCTGAGGTAGATTGCTTGTCTCTTCTGTGTGGAATATCTCCTGTAGAATCTTCTGTAGTTTTGGCTTTGTGTTCAAATAATCGTAGAGCTGGTTTATTTCATGGAATACTTTCAATTCTCCATTTATTATGAGGGATAGCTTTGCTGGGTACAGTAGTCTAGGTTGAAAGCCATATTTCTTTAGGCCTTGAAATGCACTATTCCAAATCCTTCTGGCTTTTATGGTTTCTAATGAGAAGTCTGAGGTAAGTCTGATGGGTTTGCCTTTATAGATGATGAGTTTCTTTTCTCTTGCAGCTTTGAGTATTTTCACTTTACTTTCTATGTTTGGCATATTAATTAAAATGTGTCTTGGAGAATTCCTTCTCAGGTCCTGTCTGTTTGGAGTCCTTTGGGCCCCTTGAATGTTGACTGGGGTTGGTCTTGTAACAGAGGGGAAGTTTTCTTGAATAATTCTGTTGAAAATATTACCTATGCCCCTGCCCTGGGATTCTTCTCCCTCTGGGATCCCCATGATTCTAATATTGGGCCTCTTTATGGTATCCCATGGATCCCTCATATTTTGTTCACACAATTTCTTGAATTTATTGAAACCTATGACATCCTCATTAATTCCTTTTGTCTTGTCCTTGAGGTCTGAGAATCTATCCTCCAGATTGTCAACTCTGGGACTTATTGATTCAAAGGAGGTTTTTAACAACTCTGTTTCATTTTGGTTTCTCCTATATTTTTGTTTATAGTCTCCAATTCTTTGGTGAGTTCTAATTTCCAGTCTAGTTTTGTTTTTGCTAAGGATTCCTGAAAATCATTTTTAAGTTTTTTTAAGTCCTCATCAAACTTAATCAATCGATTGTCTAACTCCTCCCATAGTTGGTTCACCTTCAATTCACTTAATGTGTTTTTGAAATGATTCATATTTCTCTCCATTAAATTCAGTCTGAAGTCTATGCTTGTGTTGCAGAGCTTCATTTCATTTATGTCTTTTTTCATAGTTTCCATATCAGCCATTAACTGCTTCATGTTTGCATTGCAGTTGTGGTCAGGAGTCATATGATTCTCTCTTTGGGATTGTATTTTTGTTATCTCCACTTCTTTGTTACTTTCCTGTTCCATTGTGGAACTAGGAATCCTGAGTTGGGGAGTTCCGTCTTTAATTTCTGTGTTTTTTTTTTTCATTGGTTTCTGCCTATGTCTGGGTAGGGGAGTAGGATTTTGCAATCTCTCTATTACTTTCTTTACCCTAGTTATCCTAATGCTCCTGTACCAGTGCCATCTTGACCCGGAACAATCCAAGATATTTTTTTTTATTATTGATATCTTTATTATCCAAAATTAGATACAATATATGAGCAAATATTGTGTTGGTATTCCCATTTCCCTCCTCCCTGTCCCTAATACACTGGCTATCCTCCTCAATGGGCATACTGGATCAATCTCTGGGGTATGTGGTTATGGATAGCACAGGAGCAGTCAGGTTCCCCTCCCCACTTTGTGTGTTATTGCTGAGGGGGCCAGTGTCTCTGGATATTCTCCCCAACCATGGCTCTTACAGTCTTTCTGCCCCCTCTTCTGCTCAGTTTCCTGAGTTATGATGGGTGAGTATTAAGTCTGCTTTATTGTTAAGATCTTAAGGGCTTCAGTACTTCTGCTTTGGGTTGTGTTGGAAATCTGTGTCTATCTCACTGACTTATCGTGAGTTGACTGATTGGCTGTGCTTATAGGTCTCTTGCTTATTCTGTCACCCTCTCAAGGGTTTCATTTGGGGCCTACAATAGGCCTGGGGTGGATCATGTCTTGACGGGATGTCAGCCATCTACCTTTGGCTTCTTGGTAGAGTTGGAATGACCCCAGCTCTCTCACTACCTTCTAAAAAATACAAATAGAATCTCCATCAGAGAGTGAAACCAGTATAGGTTAAATGAGATACACATTTCCATTTTGGCAAGATTATTGAGATTAGCCACTCTGTAGTTCTCTGGTAATGGGAGTTTATCCTTGGTGCCCATGTTTTTGTTTCCCATAGGATTTTTCCCTGAATCCCAATTCCAGTTAAGGGTTCCTTGACACTGAGTGGATTTATTGGCCAATTTGAAAACTGTTGATTACCCCCCCCCCAGGTTTTGGTGCCTCTATTGCACCAGTGATCATTTCTTGGTCCATTGATCTCTCCCAGAAGGAAGTGTGTTCAGCCTTTTCATGGCAACAGTCTGTGTTTTATATCAGTGGTCTCTACTTTCTCCAAATATCATTGACCAATTTCCCCTGGCACATTATGTAGTACCTTCCAGCACTGCACTTGCATACGATCTTGGCAGCCCAAGATTTTTTTTTAAATTTATTTATTTATTTATTCAAATAGAAAGATAAAGAGAAGAGAGACAGAGGAAATGTGCACACCAGGACTGAAAATGAACTCCATGTGCACATGCCACTGTGCATCTGGCTTTATGTGAGCACTGGGGAATTAAACAAAGGTCTTGGGCTTTGCAGGCAAGTTCCTTAACTGTGGAGCCATCTCTCCAGTCCCAAAGATGTTTTAATAGACAATCTGGCAAGCACCTTAACCACTGAGCCACCACTCCAGCCCGCTTTTAAACTTTTAATTGACAGTATACATATAGACAATATAACTGATTACAATCCCCTTTTATCATTCTTCCTTTATCCCTTCCTGACACCCTTCTCCACTGAATCTCTTCTTTCTAACTAGTCTCTATTACTCTGGTTTCATCATTCTTCCCATCCTATTATGCAGGTCTTGTGGAAGCATCAGGTACTGTAAGGTCATGAATATAGCAAGCCCCTTCGTGTCTGGAAAACTGGGTTGCAAAGCACACCTCCCTTTCTTTGCACTCATGTGTTCTTTCTGCCTCCTCTTCTGCAATTATTGCTGAGCCTTGGGCATGTGATATAAAGATACAGATTTTTTCAAAATACTATTTCTCAGTTTAGATATTGGATACTTCATACTTCTAATTACAAACATACATAATAGTTCATTTCCCAAGAGTTTTAGATTTCACTTTGAAGAATTCATTTGTCTGTTTAATTTGGAAAATTTGAGAAACATGAGATCACTTCACATTTAAAAGTTTTCTTCTTCTTCTGCCCCTCCCCCCCGCACCCTAGGTAGGATCTTGCCTTAGCCCAGACTGACCTGGAATTCACTCCGTAGACTCAGGGTGGCATTAAACTCACAAAAATCCTCCTACCTCCTCCTCCCCAGTGCTGGGATTAAAAAAGTACACCACCATGCCTTGTAAGTTTTCTTTTTTTAGACACAACTCCAACAGGGTAAATGTGTTGTACAAATCTTTACTATAGAATAATTATAAATTGTCATAAGTCTATATTCAAATCATACACGAATGTTTTTAGTCTAAACAGCAATCTTGAAAAAGAGCTCAAGTTAAGACAGTAATTGGCCAGCAAATGTGTTACTACAAAGTATTATCTAATTTCTGTGTGGAGTCAGATACAGGCACATAATTTCAAAAGGTATCATCTTTTGTTAATGTGTGCATATGATACCTGGTCATGTTGCAGAATACAGCTGGAAAAAAACTGAGGCACAGCAGTTAAAGAAGATGAGGGATGTTTAACTTGAATCAAATATGGGCAGATTTTGATCCAATTTGAGAACGATTTGCAAACTAAAAATGAAAGGAGGCAACATACAAAATTAAGAAAAGAAAAAATGAGTTGCAGACAGGACTCAGCACACAAAATATAGGGATGGATTTTACCTTAAGAGAGACCAATCACCACAGCAAGTCAGATAACCCATGAAAGGTCAATGGAGACAGATACCAGCGATACCCAACACAACCCAAAGCAGAAGTCCCAAGACACATAAGATCTCAACAATAAAACAGACTTAAAACTCACCCACCATGACTCAGGGAATTGAGCAGAAGAGGGGGCGGAAAGAATGTAAGAGCCATGGTAGTGGAGAATATCCAGAGACATCGCACCCCTCAGCAACAATGCACAGAGGGGGAAGAAAAAAACTGGCTACCTCTTGTGCAGTTCATAACCCCCTACCCTATGGACAGATCCAGTATGCACACTGAGGAAGGACCCCAGTGTGTAGGGGACAGAAAGGAGGGTAATGGGGGCACCATCACAAGATTTTCTCATGCAATGTATATAATTATTCATAATAAAGATATTAATTAAAAAGATTTAAAGAGAAAAACCAGTATGTGTTTAAAAAAACAGCTCTTAATTTGGAAAAAAAAAAAAGAATGAGGTATAGGGCTGGAGAAATTATTCAGTGGTTAGGGAACTTGCCTGCCTAAGGACCTAGGTTCAACTTCCCAGTACCCACATAAAGTCAGATGCACAAAATGATCTGGGGTTCATTTGCAGTGACAAGGGCTCCTCCTGGCTATTGTCTCTCTCTCCTTGCAAATCAATAAATAAAATATTTTTATAGTGAGATAGGCAAGCAAAAGGCCCATTGTGCTATAAGAGTAAGCTGAAAGACAGTAAACAACAGAGGGATAATAAGGCATCGAGGAGGCAAGGCTTCCTAGTGCAATGGCCACCAATCATGTGATAGAGGCGTTAACCATGTTGACCTGGAAGCTTAATCCAGAAGTGAAAGGGGTGAGCAGGAGCTAAGCACCATATGCTTACACACACAAGAATTTACATTACTATAAAGGAATTAAAGAGAAAGAACTACTGAGAGAGATTAGGAACAAGGCAGTCTCCTTTTATAGGCAGTTACTTAGGGACACAGGCCCAAAAGAACATAGATGCCAACTGTCGTAGTCAGCTCCACACACTGCTGGGATGAATCTCCAAATCAGGCACAGTTTATGGGAGGAAAGGATTTATTGAAGCTACAGATCCAGGGGAAGTTCCATAATGGCAAAAGAGACCAGCCCCCTTTCTACAGTCTTAGCAGAGAGAGAAACCATCAGGGGAACCACGTACCCAACAACAAACAGTTAGGGGGAAGAGAAATTTTCTCTCCCTTTATATAGCCTTAGGGTGGGGTGTTGCAATGCTTTCCCAGACATCATGTTGGTTTTCTGAGTCTGGAATTTCCTTCCTGCACTGCCCTCCCATTTCTAGCTTTCCTGAGTTTCCTTACATCCTGCCCCCTATGGAGAGACTGCCTTCCTGTGAACATCATCAAAGACATACCCAAGATTACTAAAAAGGTCAAGTTGACAATAAAACTTAACCATCACACCAACCTACCCTGGCAGGACTAGAAGGGAACTCCAGTGTGACTCAAGATGGCCAGCATGAGCAGCTTCCTGCTTTTCCTTAATTTTTCATTCTGCCCCTCCCACACACACCCATACCTATGGGCCTGTCTCCAAGGTTAGAAGGAAAGATACCCGTCACCATGCGGTTTCCTGCCCAGGACCCCTCCCGGTTTGGGAGCTTTTCTTTTTTACTTTCTGCTTTATGTTCTTAAAAGAAATATTTCTTTACCTATCTGTGCATCTGCACTTGCCATTCTTTGTGATTTCTAAGACAAGAGCTCCAGAGCCACTGGTTTAGTTGGAGTGATCATTGAGTGTCCAGCACTTCACACCCTAAACTAAGCCCAGCCAGAGAAGAGAAGAGCTCCAGTGCCCTCATAGTATAAAAGGTGTGGTAAGTCAGAAATGTGTCATATGGAGAGAAGCTTCCATGCATTTGAAACATTGTTTCCAACAAGTTTCTCAATGTTTTTAAACCACAGGTGCCACTTTGTGTGGCAGAGGTGAAACCTGAGATAAATTAAATGAACACTAAACAATGCCACTAGTGTTTTTAATGTGTATGTCATTTCCACATTTAGTGCCACTCCTGGGCATATATAGGCTGAAGAATGGACACACTCTGTGGTGGGAAAGAATCCACAGAGAGGCCAGAGGAGAGAGAGGAAGCCAGTAGCTCAGTTTTTATTCTTTGTTGTTAGTATTTTTCCTTCTCATATCTAGGTTGGTAGTAGACAGGAAGAGGTAGTAATAAAAATGGCTTTGTTTTGGAGATATGGCCAAAATCTGAACCACTATCCTATCAAAAATAATTTAAGTGTCAGGCATCTTTTCACCTGTATGCCATGGCCATGTTTATTTCTGATAGATAAAGCTTCTTGTCATCCTCTTCCAGGCAAAGCTGATCACAGGGAAAGTCAAATCTACACTCTAGGCTTAATTTGTGAATACAGTTTCCTTTTTGATCTACGGCATCTCAGAATTTAATTATGGGGTCTTGCATCGATGCCCTGCCATTGCATCTTTTATTTTTCTTGCTCTTTCTATGCTTTGTTAGGGAGGAGAGGAGAGAGGGAGAGAGCTTTCTGTTTCTTTTAATGCCTGCTTATTTTTAGTTAGTTCATTGAAAGGTGTCACCTTCTACTTCTTACTGCTTTTTGGGTCCTTTTATTCTTTGTCTCATGACCAGACACAATTACCACCTCTACCTTCTGCACATATAGCTTGCAGAGTGGGTTTCTGAGGCTTATAATTTTCAAAAGTGCCAGACATAAGAATGACTCTAAAGCCATTTGATGAGTCCTCTGTTACAGCCTCTCATTTAATTCCTTCCCAAAGAGATTTTTTGATTTTTGCTGGAACAGGCTTATCAGCCTAACACTATGCAACATCATTACACGGTGAAGGTTTTCTTCCGCAGCAAGTGCACTAACCTTGAAGGAAGTGGTTGCTAATCATGTTGCACTAAGCAAATAAAAATCAGAACCGACCTAATCTTGCTTGCCTAATATCAGTTTCTGTGGACTTCAAGTGTAATGCTCTAATCACTGGTGCAAAACAGCCAATTAATTTGCTTTCCCTATGTGTTTTTACTGGCCAAGATGCATCGGGGAGCACTGTGTCCGGTCATCATCGTACTCCACAAAGATAGGAAATGCTCCCTTTGAGCTTCCAATCATTAGGCCAGCTGAAGGGAAGACAAGCCCATTGACAAGTGAGAATGGCAATAATTTATTTTCTATTGATGGGTTGTGACAAATCATGTCGAGGCAGTGGCTGCATACTGTGGGGCTCTGTGAAGGAGGACTGTGATGGGCAAAGATGAAACCCTTCACAGCTCATTTAGTCCAAATGTAGCCACCTGGGTGGTGAATCGGTTCAACATACCAGCCCAGGCATTCCAGCACAAAATTAGATCGCTAACAGGCAGGCCATCTAGGGGTTCCTAGAAGGCATTAATCAACAGGGTTGAGCTGTCAAAATGCAGAGCCTGAAATTAAGAAACACCAAAAGGATGAAAATGTGGCAATGCTGTCAAAAATTCAAGGATGTGATTCCTACTGCAGGATTCACCCTACCATTAAAACAGCTTAGAAGAAAAATGAAACGTGAAAGGGTAAAGAGAGGCCTTACCCTTGCTGAAATTTTTTCTAAGATTTTATTCATGTTAATTAGATGAAGCAGCAGAAGATTTTATGTAAGCATGAACACTCCCTTGTACCTTTTCAACTCAATACTGACAGGTCAGAGTATACGTAAGTCCTCCTTAGAACCCCACAGCATAATTCATCTCTTATTTAAATTTCCCTTCTGCCTAGACCTACCAATGCAGAGCATTTGATGTCTCAGCTGCCTCTGAATACAGACACTTCAAACTCTCCAGAATTCTCAGACTTGCACAAATTATTTTCTTGATGGTGTTTTTAGAAAAGAGATTTCTCGAATTTGATGGCATGAATCTGTTTAAATGAGTGTGTTTGTGTATCTTTCTGTGTTTATGTGATTAAATTTTATTAATATTGTATTACCTAAGGATATAATATCTTTTTTAATGTTACAAAAACTATTTACTGAATACCAATAACCCCACCTAGGAAGACAGTCAGCAGAACTGGGGCAAGGGAGAGGGGATATAAGAGTACAATCTTTTTATTTAAAAATATAAAATCAAAAGTATTTATTGCCGTTAAGGAAGTAAAAATAGAGTATCTGAAAGTAATCAGAATTTCATTAAGCAAAAACATGCAAAGATTCTAATATCTAAAACTATAGCCTGAATTTTTTTTCTAAGCTTCATTTGCATGTGTGATTTCTATTCTGACATACCAGAATAAACGTGACTTCATTGAAAACACATATGGGCAGATCCACTTCAGATCTACTATAAACAAATCTCTGGGCTAGGTGAAGAGTTAGAAAACTTGAAATCTATAGCAGTGCACTTAAAGCCCATTTTTTCTTATAGCAATAAGCCCTAGTTCATTTTCAACTTCAAACATTTGCTTCTTTCTACCACAGTCTAACACAACTCCCTCTTGGACAAGCTGTGTGCTCCATTAGTTCACAAACACTCTAATACTTTCACGGTGCCATGCCTTTGATCATGCTGTGCCCTTTGCTAGAATGCTTCCCCAGCCCCCAGCCCAGTCGCCTTCTTTCCCTTCCTCTGAGATTTAACTCAAATACTTGCTCCTGAGTGAATCCACTGGATGTACATATTCTGTCCTCTGTGTTACTCCCTGCTTTAACTGGTACCTTCCCCTGCCTTGTCATACTGCTTTTCCTGACAGATACCTGTATGCCTGCTTTCTCTCCCATTTACCAGGTTGTTGAGGACTTCAGGTTCATATCTTACATATCCATTATTACCTCATTATACCTAAGTCATTGCCTTATACTATGTGTACAATAAGTGTTTGTAGAATTGAACTGTTGAATAATAAATGTTAGTTCATTAAAATCTAAGCTGCATACTTTTAAGTCATTCATAGAAAGAAGTGGTCTCCTATACACCAGTGCTCAGAATTCTCATTAGAATCTTGGAGTGGGTCTCCTGTGAGCAAAAATATGTGTGACCTTTTATTTTTTTTTTTTGTTTGTTTAGTTTTACTTATCTGTAGTTTGTCTGTGAAAGGTAGTGATAATTTGGATTTTTTGTATATATATATATATATATATATATATATATATATATATATATATATTTGGTTTTTCGAGGTAGGGTCTCGCTCTAGTCCAGGCTGACCTGGAATTCACTATGTAGTCTCAGGGTGGCCTTGAATTCATTGCAATCCTCCTACCTCTGCCTCCTGAGTGCTGGGATTAAAGGCGTGCGCCACCACATCCGGCTAGTAATATATTTTTCTGAGAGACTTTTTGTTAATATTTTAAATCTTTGTCTGAAGCAAGTATGTAGTATATTAATTATGCTAAAAATAGTGTATTACATTACATGATTGTAAACCACTTAATTTAGATATTAATGATAAAAGGAAAAACAGGAATTACATGCCTTAAACTATTTGATAGTTTTGTATGGTGATTGAGCATCACTCAATGGCTTTTGTATGTGATTTAAGACTAATATTGTGCATTATAATAATATACATAAAGCAAAGTAGCCAGTTTGGTGACCTGAGAAACAAAGTTGGCTTGATTATAAACAAAGAAATGTTTTAACCCTCAGCTCCCCTCTATAATTGAGGCACAAGAAAGCTTAGAGAGAAAATGGAGAAATGTTATCAGCTTTATCATTCTTAAGTATGCCTTTTTAGTCTATTTTGTTACTGTTCAGTATCCCCCTTCTTAAAATCGGTAATATTGATGCATGTTTAAGCATCAGAAAAATATATCACAAGAATGGTTGCAAGGTACTTGCAAAGGAGAAAATAATTCAGGCAAATCCTACTGAAAACTGTTCTAATCAGAATAGCTTTTAATATATATGTTTCTAATGACAGTCACCCTTGAGAACAGGAGCTGAGAGGACTCTACTTGAGTACCTGTTGTAGTTAGCTTCAGTTACTGGGATGAACTTCCTTCCAAACAGACACAGTTTATGAGAGGATCCCTCATGAGAAGGGATTTATTTGAAGCTTCACAGATCCAGCAGAGAGAGAAAAACTACCACCAACATCTCCAAAAGCAATCACACTCTGGCAGCCAAACAGCAGGGAATCCAGCAGAGCTCAGACTGCTCTCAGCATGCTTTATGGCTAGAATTCCAGATCCTCCCCAGTAACACCTCTAGGATCTACCACAGTGACACCTCCTTTAGCCGGGAGGCTGGAGACAAGTTGTTAGTAAAACTCCTGAATTTATTGGAGGAATCCATTCAAACTACCACAGTACCAAAGATAATTCAGTGAGACAAGCCAGAATAGAACTATGTGGGAAAGTCCTAAAGCTTTAGAGAAGTATCCTTTTAAATTTAATACAATTTGCAAATTTACCCGTTTCTCACACCTTGCATTATTTAGAACTTGTGTGAAAAGGGCTTTCAAGGGACCACATGTTTCACGAATGTTTCTATCACTGTTTATTTGTCATGTCCGTGGGTTTTTCCTTGATTCAGTTGATAATTTTAATAGATCAGTGTATGGCATTGCATTTTTATTTGTATCAGTGTTCCTGGTCATGGGAATCAAGGGAGCCCCCAGGTATAACCAAAGCCTAATTAGGAAAGAACAACATTGCTGCCTCAGCTTCTGAATTGAAGAATAACAGTAATCCCTAGTACTACAGCATAAGATCATTTCAAAATAAGCATACACTCACTTCTATGACCACAGAAAAGAGCAGCAGTGTGGTACTTCCTGTGGATCTGATGTGATTCTCTGCTACCTCATCCAGTCCAGAGTTATACAATGCCCAAAACTGTTTCCTTATCTGTTATGAGTCATGTGAGGACAAAAGGAAGAAACATTAGTCCACAACTAGTCAATGAGGAATGATGAGACTTCATAGGGGAGAATGAAAGGAATATAATCCATAAACTCTAAAAAAAAAAAAGATGAAAAACCCATAGTGTGAACACATTTGGGGATATCCCCCCTTTTTTTTCATTCTGAAGCAAGATGGGAGCTTTATTTGGGGAAAAAACACAAGTTGCTGGGTTCTCTCAACAGTGTGGAGAAAGCCAACTGTGTGTAGCTGGCTTGGGTTTTTAAAGGGAAAGAGGAGCTGCCCTAGGTTTTCAGACAAGACTTTTGGGGTTGGGTTAGAGCTTGAGGTCATGGGTCAGGTGTCCCAGGGTGGGGTTAGACCTTGCAGTCATGGGTCCCAGGGTGGATTTAGAGAATTTCCCTCAAGGGAAAACAAAATACAGCAGAGACCCAGGGGCGGCAAGGCTGGCTCCATCTTGAGGTCTCAGCTCCATGTTGGGGCTGGGGTTTTGACCTAACATTCCAGCCTTTTGTTATGAATAGGCTGAGGTTCATTTCTCAATAACTACTTCCTGATGACCATAGGATGACGACTGTAACGGCAAAGGCTGGAATGTGTGGCCTTCTCAGGACGGGGGATGGAGTCAGTTTCAGACATGGAGACAGGCTGGTAAGACACTGAAGAGGGAGAAGTTAGTAATAAATTGATTAAATTTTGGGTGAGTAAGGCAGTGTACCTGATTCTGGACACATTTCAGAAAATAAAGGGCCAGGAGGAGTACTAAGCATATTCCCATCAGGGGTCCCAGTAGCAGTAGGAGCCTGGGCCTGAAGCAGGTGTTGTGTTTACCTGAAGTTGGTTGGCCAGGTTTTTGAGTTTTTTATTTCAAGTTCCACTTTACCTGACTGATTTACATAGTAACAGCATTCCTCATTTAGAAAAAGAGAAGTTCCACCTTTGTCAGCTGTTAACAGATCCAAAGCCCACAGGTTCTGTAGGACAACAGATGCTAGGGAAGTGAGAGGTGGTTCTTGTAGGGCCTCTGTGGAGCCTTGGATCAATGGCCATGCTTAGCTCGTTAGAGCACTTTTCAAAGGACATTAGTCTGTGACCTAACCCCTTCCCCCACAGACAGTCCAGTGGCAGCTACTGAAGCTGCTAAGCTTCCCCCTACCATGATAGGTAAATGAACAGCTCTTCAGACCAATGGCTTTGCTGGGGAGGAGGATAGCCAGCTCTTCTTCAGTGTATAGTCAGGCTGGGCACCAGAGTAACTGGGACACAGGGACCTGTATGGGTTTCTGGAGAGATGCAAAATCATGCCTAAAGTAAATTCCATTTGGTAATGTGTAGTAACAAACCATTTTGATGGTTAGAGTATAATGCCTTTGTGTAAGTTAGAAGGGGCCATTGTTACCAACATAAGAAAGCCTCTTGATTTAAATGACTTCTAGTCAGAGATTATTCATATATATATATATATATTTGAAAATAACTATCTATGATTTTTTTTCCTTATAGGACTAGAATTACTAGAGTGGCCAACATGTCTTAACCTTATATTTTCACTTATACATTTCTCTCTGAATGTTTAACCCTAAGTAGGCAGCCAAGATTTAATTAAGTATGTATTTTGGGGAGTCACTAATGGCCCTCCAAAGAAGATTTCAGGGACCTGGGAGGAGCACTGTGGCTTCTCTAGCACCAGGTGTTGCTGGTCAGGATGAGTCAAGGCCATGCTGACCATAGGGCTTTCCCCCTTTGGGAAGCCTGGAGGACTGGTTTTCCTCAGTCGTGACTCTCCTGCCTTAGACTGTACATGAATTTTTGGTTCTGGGTCTCCGTGTCTTCCCTGATCAGAAAGACAGGTGATTTACCAGAGGGCCAGGATCTCATCATCTCCAGTGACCTAAGAGCAGTGGCCAAAACAGCAGTCTTTTCAGCTCCAATGATCCCAATTGGTTTTTGGCTTCTACATAAGTTCTTAGAACACTCAGAAAGGAAGTTGCACCAACCTTGAAGAGTATATATTGCCATATCACCATCTCATTAGTGAAACATATCTAACTGAAGAGTAGTATAAACATTTTAAGATATTTTTGTCTAACCTTTAATTTCACTTGTTTTGGGACAGTGTAGGACATAACTGAAGTATGAAAGTAGACACATCTTACTATTTAAATACCTAATAGCTATAAATACAAGCAGAACATATTATTAGTCCTGAAAATGCTATTTTTATCAGCAAATCTAAATGAATTGATCTAACCTAGAAATCATTAGGAATAGACAGTAAAGTAGCATGTTAGTGTCCATGTTTGAAAACATACCCATTATCCAGGAAAGGTGGGAAACAACCACAGAGGTTGATATCATTTTCCTCAGATGAAGACCATTGTTTGAGGGTGAGGCTGTACCCTGAAGCAGGGAATGTATCTTAAGAGTTAGTTTATTTATAGGTAATAAACTTTAGATGTCAGAAATAAGATGATTGTTTAAACAAAATCTGGATCAAGACTATGTGAACCCACAATAGAGCAGAATCTGGTCATTGTTGGAGTAAAACAGCTGAGTTCTAATATTTTGATGAATTGTTTTGAAAAAGAAAACACTGACAATAAAGTTAGCTTAATCTTAGATAGCAATTAATCTAATGTACAATAGAAATCTTTATTAACATGAAGCACTTTTATGTTTTACCAATGCCTTACATTTGATAAAGCTTCCCTAAACAGGAGGACAAGTCACAATGACTGAAATTAAATTATTTAAATTTATATGATAAACCTAATGATGACCATTTGATAGAATTAGCATGAACAAATCAAAGACCATCTTTAAAACTATAATGTTCATAGGTATGAGAATTTTATCTTAGAAAATTAAACACTAATAATTGAAATTTTATCTTAAAAACATTCAGCTTCCTCAAAAGTTGAAACTTTGACAAATAAATAAATATCACTAACTCGGTAGAGTGTCTTAAAAAAGCCAGTTTTTATATCTCTTAAACCATGAACAAATTAGCATCATTTGTTAATTAAACTCTTGTCCTGGACCTGTTTTTAAACTTAGCTGTGTGAATTGTTTGCCAGTGAGTCTTTGCTCTATATGGAAATAAACAGCTGGGAATAGTTGGGTAGACTCATCTGTGTTTCATAGTCAAAATCTTAGGTGGGTTCTGGTCTTTATAGGGACTTCTAAATAATCCTTTTATCTACATCCTCAAACTTTCTTTCACATGTATTGGACCTTCAGTATCCACCATTGAAATTCCCTTTCTAAAATCCTTCTATAACCTCATCATCTACCAAACTTAATAAACCACCTGTTAAAGGATTAAGAGAAACTACAACTAATTGACTTCTTTTATTGCCATTTAACAGAGAACAAATAATTGAGTGTCATAAAAGTTAGCTATTCTATTATTCGAAACTTAGCAGAAGTATTGTTTAACAGGAAAATCTAGAATTAAACATCTATAGCATGAATAACTATTATCAATATATTTAATGTATCTGGAAATGATTTTGTTTGCAAATTGTAAAGGCAAAATCATCAAACAGCTAAGAGCTTAGAGTTTATAGTATTCATGATAATTATCATTAGCAAGAGATGAATCAAAATAAAATATCAAGTAAAAATATGCAAGATTAGACAATCATGAAAAAAAGACACATATTAATTACTGAAGGATGGGGATACCTGGACCTGGTAAGAGGAACCATTGATGTTCTCCCAAGTCTTTAGCAGTTGATTCTGGAGAGAGATGCTAGCTTAAGGACTGACGTCAGACACTTAAAGTTGTTTCATGATTAAAAAAAAAAAAGCAACTGGGCTGGAGAGATTGCTCGGCAGTTAAAGCACTTGCCTCCAGTGCCTAAGGCCCCAGGTTCAATTCCCCAGGACCCACATGGGCCAGACCCACAAGGTGGTGGCCCTGGTGCTATCTCTCTCTCTCTCTCTCTCTCTCTCTCTCTCTCTCTCTCTCTCTCTCTCTCTCTCTCTCTCTCTGTCTTGAAAATGAATAAATAAAATAAAATAAAATGAAAATGGAAAAAAAAGCAACTGAACTCTTAAAGTATTCTAACACATAGAGTAAAGCACTGTTTCTCCAAAGTCCAACAACTTCTCATTCATTTTTCTTTGATTTGTTACTTGTTATTAAAGCCACCATTTTTGAAATTACCACATTTAAATGAAAATCCTTCCAACTCTTTGTCTCTCTGCATGGAGGTAGATGCCTGGAAAAAATGTTAAACAAATATTAAAATGTGTGGAAGGTGGGATTTTGAGTAGTGAGTAACTTTTCTGTATAGACAACCGCATATGAATAGTTTTATGAATTTAAATACTCAGAAAAATGGACATCTTTGTGATTGTTTTGTATATTCTTCCTTTTCATCTCTCCCTGAAAAAAAAAAAAAACCTGAAAGGTAAAAACCGTTCAATTGGCATATGTAGGGTGCTCACAGTGGCAAGTGTTCATATTTGGAAGGATTACAAAGGAAGCTAAAGAAAGTTATTTTTCCCTAAAGAGCTTACAATTTAACTTGGTAGTTGTTGGTTTTCATATTTGCTTGAATGCGAAGCCAACTTTTTATGTAACAGAAAGGATTTGCAAAGAATCAAACTGTGATATTTTTAGGTAGCTTTCATTTTTCATTCACAGATAATCCATAGCTCTCTTATCCAAGTAACTGGTAATTTTTTTATTTGTGGATTATTCAAGATCTAACACAATGTCTACGGAAGCTACTTTAACATGGAATTGAATTTTAAAAGGGCAAAATATCAATCCACACTATTTTACCTTAAGAATATATTTTGATGTATGCCAGTATTTGGTTTAAAAGAAATCTGAATTGCCAATTATCCTAAAGGTACAGTTTGATCATATTTGCATAAACACACTACTCTGATAACAAAACTGAATTAATTATTAACATATTTTCAATGGTAAGGTTTTATAAAATAATTTGTTACTGCTGCAGTTAACCTTTTAATATGTATTAGTTGCTTAAAGATTTACTTGTTTATCCAAATGGTTATTTACAATTATGTAGTGTTCTTTCTAAATATACCATCATGTTAGTGAGATTCTGTTTGCATAGTTATAATGAAGTAAGTTTAATATAATAATAATGAGTATAATATATAATATTAACTAACAATATATAATAATGTTATAATGTTATTATTTTCATGATAAAAGCTACAGTTTTGAAGATGACAATATCATTCAAAGATTTTCAAAGTTTCAAGCTTGACCATGTTATTTCTCAAGGTTTATACAAAAAGATAGAATGATAGAAAGAATCAGCAGTTACAAAACCTATGAGGAGATAAAGAACTATATTTAATATAATGAATAATTTATAATATGTGTGCCAATTACGTACTCAAGTATCTGCTAAATGGGTAGACTTCTGTTATTTTGCTTTGTGATCTATCTAATTTACTTCTTTTTCTTATAAATTTGAACACCTTATTATTCACCTGCTAAGTGTCCTTTATTTAATATATGTCTTTAATAGCAGGTTGGAAACACTTTTCTAAAAACATAAATTTTTGTTTCTTAAATTAATCATGATATAACCCCATAGCTAATCCATTCACAGTGAGGATTATTAACACTTTTTAAATGTCTAATAACAAATCACTCACTATAATTGCTTTTGCAACTTCTAGTTTTGTATATTATTTTGTCCTCCAAGGTAAAATGACAGAGTGAGCGGATTGCATAAAAACCAAGATCATCACTCTTTCACTGCCTATCACCCTGTTTATGCTTAACCAAGCATTTATTTATTAGTTCTTAATGGTAAGGACTACAAGGTTACTACACCTGAGAGAAAAATCTGTAAGACAGGCTTTCTAATTAATCACTGTGAGGGTTCAGGAAGGTCTAGCTATTTCTGTAAACTGAAGCATTTATGCACTGCATTGCAAGGGTTGATCATGAAAACATCAGGTACTGCTGTATTTCTCACCCTTCTATAGTTCCATCAGGAATAATGAACCCCTCACGTGTCTCTGTGTGTATACATGGACGGTGATTTTAAATCTATGCCTTCGTTCACTTGACAATAGATATGGAGACAGTTTTAAAAAACCAAAGTTGGACCAAATGTATCTTACAAATGATAGTAAAAATGTCATCTATGGTGCTGTTAATGGGAGACCCCCATCTCACAACAAAAGTCTCTGAGGAACTACAGAGATGACTGATTGGCTAAAGACACTTGTTTGCAAAGCCTGCCAGCCCAGATTTAATTCCCTAGTTTCTATGTATAGCAAGATGTGTAAAGTGGCACAAGAATCTGGAGTTCATTTGCTGTGATAAAAGGCCCTGATTTCACCTATTCTCTCTCTCTTTCTTTCTTCCCTCTTCATAAATAGATAGATAAATAAATAAATAAATAAATAAATAAATAAATAAATAAATAAATAAATAAATAAAAGTCTCCAAGACAGAGAAACCAATAGCAACAGAACCTGCTACTCAGGGGCTGCCGTATCTGAGGCTATTTGTGGCTGGGGCTGGTCAACTAGTTAATTGTACTCACAAGAACTCCAGTGTGACTAGAAGTCATGCTTCTGGTGAAATTCTAGCTTCATTGATAGTGTTGAGATTCTTTCCTGATTAGCCCCAGGCCATGGGGTGCAGTAGAGACAGACAAAATGCTACCACATCTATTTGAGCCCTCACACTTCTCTCCCTAGTTCTGGGCATCTGCTTTCTTTTGTTGCCTAGTGCGCCCTAAAGTAAAAAACTTAGCCAATCTTAAAAGCCTATTCCTGGAACCTCTAACCAGGTCCCAACATTAGCAGAGCTCACCACTAAAGCCATACTGTTGGCACATTTGCATAAACACAATAATGTTAACTAGACCATATATAGACAGCACCCCAGTTCCTGCCTCTTATGATGTTCCTGACCTTCAACTAGAGCACAGTGGGAAAGGACATCTCATCCTCTGCACACTACACTTGTGATTCTTTGTTCTTCCTCTGCTCTGTAACCCTTCCTTTCTATGATTCTTTTTCTATGATTCTTACATTTCTGTTTCATTTGCACAGGATATAACAAACAGTGCATTTTAAGTGATGTGTAATTATGTAGGTCCTAGTGTGCTCTTGACAAGGCTAAACAAAAAGCTTTGGGTGCTAAGGACCTACTTCCTATTGTTAAAGACAGACATCTTCCTGGGGGGCTGTGGCTTCCTGTCCTTCAATCAGGCAAGGACTCCTAGGGGTCACCCACAGAGTTTCAAGTGCCTGCTCCCTCCACTTCCAACAAACCATTTCAGTTTTTATGTCTTATACTTCCACAAAATATTTAAATACACTTACTCTCTATTATGGTTTAGTACAAAGAACTTTCTTTAAAAACTCAAACTAGCCAGGCATGGTGGAACATACCTTTAATCCCAGAATTTGGGAGGCAGAAGTAGGAGGATTGCTGAGTTCAAGGCCAGCCTAGGACTATAGAGTGAGTTCCATATCAACCTAGGTTAAAGTGAGCATCTACCTTGAAAATAAACAAACAAACAAAAAAAAAACAGCTCAAAGAATTACTCCTTTATAACCTTGATATACATGTTTAAATTCCGTATTTGTAAAGAAATAGCAGCTGTAAGAATCAGTGGGCATGTGCTTTCTAGGAGAAGAATAGAGTAAGGAGAACAAATTATGAAGACAGATTTGTCTAAGGGGGCACAGATAAGAAATAAGACTAGATGATGGTACTTGTCCTAGAGTAGGAGATTTTTTTTCTCCTCTGTGTGTTGGTTTAGTTTGTTTTGTTTTGTTTCCTTTTAGCAAAAATAAGGGCAAACACTGGAATGGCAGTTAAAACTTCATGCAGTTTGCAAGTCTACAGTCATGACTTCCACCATTTGTTCTGTTTTATTTGGACTATTAACTTCCCTCTCAAATATTGCCTTATTTCCTTTTTCCTGGTCCCATAAGCATGGGATGGTAATGACATCAGAAGTTTCAGTCATAGGGAAATAAAAAGCAAAAATATAAAGGGAGTGGATCATCTGAAAAAAATAGCTATGGTCAAAAGAAAAGTATATGAACCATAATATTTTGATATTTGGTATTATGGTTGTTGGGATGTTGATTTACTTGGTGTTTTCCTAAAGCTGACCCTGTTATAAGAATTAAATATATATAGCTATGTGAGAATTTTAAGTACATTAGCAGAGAAGTTGTTACAAGGAAAAGAAAGTAAGGTATGTATAGTTAAACTCTCTACACAATGGACAAATGAAGGTTCATATTTGGAGAAAGATCTCGGAAACAGTTTAAACACAATAAGATTAATCCTCCCAAGGAGTGTGAAGGAGCTGAGATGATCATGTCCCCATAACCTTTGTTCTAGATAAGGGCTACCTCAGAGAGATGTGAGATCTCATGGTAGAACAGATTTCAGAGGGCTGAAAACTTTCTCCTTTATGATGCATGTGCTAGCCATTACTAGTCAGTCTATTGGCCACAGAAATGGTCAGGAGCTCTGAGGGGACATGAGAAAACCTCCAACAGCATCAAGAGCATCTGCCATTGTTTTCATTTTAATCTAGCCACAAGTAAAACCTTTAGGGAATAATACCAACATATCTTTAAAGAAGAAAAGATGAAGTAAGAGGAAATATTAGGATTATGACTGGGCTTCTCTGACACTTGGTTCTACAAATAATAGTTGGGCTTTTCAATATTCATGTATATAACTTTTATTGCATGTGCCTATTACGTAAATGTGCCTTTATTAGTGATTCTTAAATATTTCAAATTGAAAATTTTAATTTTAAAACATTGCTGTAATATCTTTTGTGTGCTCTCCTGGTGGTAGAAGTTTCAAAATCTATAAATCATTAGGTATATTGGTTTATAGAAAGTGTGAATACTATGTTTATGTATTTGTTTATACATTATCTTGCTTGTAAATGGATTTAAGGTGATAGGTATACATACACTTCAAATTACAACCATATTCCTTCACATGGAAAATTAAAAAAAAGTTTAGGAATTTGAAAAATGAGTTGGAGGTAGTCAATACAAGGTGCAGACAGATTATTGATTTGCTGTCAGACAGAAGTAAATACAACTTTAACCTCTGCCATTTTGCTTCATGTCCTCAAATCCCATCATTTCTTTCAATCTCAGCATCTTCATTTCTAATCTGGAGAATGTGAAGAAATCCAAAGTTCTCATAAAAATTGAGTGAAATTATAGGGAAAGTACCTCACTGACTGACATGTATGCATTTAACTAAAGGTAGCTTAGGACTCAGAAGAATACAAGAAAAAAAGAAAGGTATATACCAGACAGAAGTGATTAACTGCTATGTTTTCTGGTAAAGGCATTAAATGTAAAAGAGTGAGAAGTCACTGAGAGCTGAAGTAATCAGAGATTTTGTGGAAATTCAGTAAGGGGTGAATTAGATTAGATTAATGAAAAGATGAAAATCTTGTCAGGTGAAAGAACAAACAGCAAGCATGAATGAGTCGTGGCACGATAGGAGGAGTCAAGATGTGATGGTTCAGTTGTGTTGTCAACTTGACCTATTAACAATCCACAGTAATCTTGAGTGTTGTGTAGCAGAGTTCTTCCAAATTGGAGAGAGAAAGGAGGCTCAGGGGATTCAGGCAGTCTTATTAGCTAGAAACAAACATCCCTTCCTGGAAGAGAAGTGCAGGAAGGAAATTCCAGAGACTCTGGAAGTCAACAGGTCTGGGAAAGGGTTGCAAGACTCCACCCTAGGGCTATATAATGGGGAAGGAAATATCTCTCTTACCCTGCCTGCCTGGCTGCTTGTGCTTTTCATGACTGACTTGGACATGGATCCATCCTGCTTATTATCCCTTTATTGGCATTGGAATGAAGTTTCCTCAGCCTTCCAGCCTGGACTGAAGACCGGTGGCTCTGTAGGAAGCCTTTAGGCCTTCAGTGCTGGATTGGGACTGCTGAGACATCCAGCTACATGAACTGAGCAGCTTCCAGTTCCTTGATTCTTGTCTTGCAGACTGCTATTGTGGGTGCCATGAGCAAATCCAATAAATCCCCTTTTTGTTATATTTCATTCTCTCAGTCTGTTCCTCTAGAAAACCCTGACTAAAGCCAGGCATGGTGGCACATGTCTTTAATCCCAGCACTCAGGAGGCAGAGATAGGAGGATTGCTGTGAGTTCAAGGCCACCCTGAGACTACATAGTGAATTCCAGGTCAGCCTGGACTAGAGTGAGACCCTACCTCGGAAAACAAAGAAAGAAAGAAAGAAAGAGAGAGAG
>PVHP010000148.1:0-121216 GCA_004024765.1 Zapus hudsonius
GCCAGGAAGACCGGGATGAGTACTAAGATATACAGGATCCCTTGCCACAAGGACTAATACAGACAGCCCACGGAGGAGGATATACAACTGATCAGGGATGGGGAGGGGGGGAATAGGGGAATTCGGGATAACAACGCATGGTTTGCCCACTAAATAATGTAACTCATTATGGACAATAAATATATATTAAAAAAAAAACAAACATAACAAACATTTAGTTGACCTTTCCCATGTCTATACTATCACCTCAGAAACTTTCATACTGTCTAATGGTGTCATGACAAAACTTGTATAATACACAGTTAAACTAATTTTATATTGCTATAAATTTGGTTTTCTAAAACTTTGCTCCACTTAGAGATGAGAGGAATTGTTTACTTTTCAATTATTTTCCATGGCAAAATGTTAAAGTGACATAGTTATAAATCAAAGAGGCTTTAGCAAATGCTACCCTGTTGTCTAATCGACAGTGAGATTCAAAGCTTAGAGAGTTCCCTTGGAAAGGTATTCTAATATTCAGAAGGAAGGTCATTTTCATTTCATACATCTATCTGCCACTCTTGCACACACACATCTTTCACTTCCCTCACCTCTGTCTTTCCCTTCTAGACTGCTTCATCTCTGGACCTTTCTACTAGTCTCAGATGAAGGCTGTCTCTCCTGAATACCAGCATCCCATCTCTCCTCCACCATGTCTCATATCCTCTGTGGTGGTTTGAATTAGATGTCCCCCATAAATTCATGTGTTCTGAATGCTTGATGCCCAGCTGATGGCAATTTGGGAGGTGGAGATTTGCTGGAGGAGGTGTGTTGCTGGGGCTCACTAGCTCTACCTTGCCAGTGCTAGTGTCATAGTCACACACCACTGGGATGAACCTCCAAACCAGGCACACTTATGGCAGGAAGGAATGTATTGAAGTTATAGCTCCAGGGGAAGTTCCATAATGGTGAAAGAGGCTGGTCCCCTTTCACAGGTCCAAGCAGAAAGAAAGAGAGAGAAGCCATCACCATCACCAACACCATACACATACACATCAGCAAACAGGCAGTGGGGAAAGGAAGAGATTTTCTCCCGCTTTAAATAACCTTAGGGTGGGATCTTACAACCCTTTCCCAGACTTGTTGACTTCCTGAGTCTCTGGAATTTCCTTCCTGCACTGCCCTCTCAGGGAGGGATGTTTCTTTATAGTTAATAGACTTCCTAAATCCCTTGAGCCTCCTTTCTCTCTTCAATTCAGAGGAAATCTGCTACACAACACTCAAGATGACTGTGGACTGCTAACAGGTCAAGTTGACAACAAAACTTAACCATCACAGTTAGTAACTGCTCATTCTCATGCTGAGGTTTGCCACCTGCTGTGGCAGAGGTGATGTACAGCCCCTGCTCATTCTGAGTTTTCCCCTGCCACCATGAAGCTTCCCCTTGAATTTTTAAGTCTAAATAAACTCTTTCCTCCTGCAAGCTGCTTTCGGTTGGATGCTTTGAGCCAGGAACAAAAAGGCAATTACAGCATCCTCCCAAACAGAAACCCATAGTTCCATTTTGCAAATCCTCACCGTGGCCAACCTCACAGGGCAGTTACAACCAGAAAGCATAATCCAAAACACTGAAGACAAACACAAGAAGCCCAAGTCAAACCTAAGAACATACTCTCAAAATATAGAGGAGCAGGTGTACAATAGAAGCACAGAACACCAGAAACCATTGATTTCCCAAAACAATAGCAATAATGAATGAGTTCTGAGTTACTGAGCTGAGGAAGCCCCATTGCCACAGATAGCCCTCAAGTGACCCTCAGAGATGAGATAACCTGCTCGCTACCCCAGAAACCAACCACAGAACTATGTTATGCTGTGTGTTATTTTCCATGATCAATATGGCTGTGGTATCGTCATGTATGAAGGTCTATAATTGTTGACCCCCAGTAGACAATTTGCCTTTATGGATGAAGAAAAATGATGCATTGGGTCATGTGCTCATTCCAGAGCTTCCCCTGAACAGAGAGGCTCATTATTTCATACACCTCATTGTCTTGCTACATACCAATCTGAACTTGAGCTGTATCTCCAAATTCCCTGATTCTTTTGAGTAGCTTTGGTCCCAAGACTTTGAAAAACAGCTCAGCTAAAAATAAATAAATAAATTCCAGAGCCTAAGTAAGTAAATAAATAAATACAAAACTCAACACAATTAAAGCTTTAATTTTTCATGACTCATGTCTCTATAAATGTAAATGACTAACCGATACCATGAAATATTAATCAAGTCATTAATCCAGGATTCTAAATGATGCCAAAATGCTCCCTGTTCTCAGCGAAAAAGCTTTTAGGCAGCAATTTCTGCAAACAAACTCCAGGTTCTAGATATCCCACCAGGAGCGTGAGATCAGTGTGAGATTTCCTTTCTCATAGGGACCAGTCTTGCATGGATCAGAAGACTGTACTGAGCCCCAGGGTGGGGTGGAAAGGAAAATACACAGGAAGACAGACCTACATGAAATATACCAAGGCCATCTGCTGATGGGGCAGATGCTCTATCAGAGGGAGGGCAGTTCACCCCTTACCACAGGGAGGGCTGCTCATCTCCTACCAGGGTCAAACTCTGGGAGTACATGCATTTATGTATGAGGGGAGACCCTACAGCCAATTCAACTTGTTTCATTATTTCCCTTTTCTTCAACAAAATGGGCTACTGTCATATCTTTTTCCTATGCCTTGACTTCTTGTTCAATATAACCGTTGTGCTTGGTTGAAGCTCTTTATATTTTATAAATGTAACATTTTGTTGGAGGGGCATTCTATTAAAGAACAGAAAATGTCCCATATCCTGAGCTCTCTCTGTCAGCTGAGATGTTTTATGATTTTTAGGATAAAGTCCACAAACCATAACAAAGATTAGTTCTCAGATGTTGCTTGCATAGCTTCTCTCCCTAGAGCAGCACCCCCTAACCAGGGCTGATTTGCATATAGCCCCACTGGTGACATTAGAACCATTTTTGGGTTTCATTAACCAGAGAGGAGGGAAGGTTGGCATCTAAGGGAGGGAATAAAGAGTGCTGGTGAACGCTTTTCAGTGTGCAAGATGGCTGCGGTAGTTTGTTAAATGTCCCAATAGCCTCATGTGTTTGTGATTAAGCCTCATAGTTAGTCCCCCACTGGTGGTGCCTTTGGGAGGTGAAGCCTTGCTGGAGGAGGTGTGTTGCTGGGAGCAGGCATTGGCATTAGCATTAGTCCAGCCCTGCTGGATGGTTATAGCTTACCACTTCCTCCCTACTTCATGTGGAGATGTGATGCCCCGGCTATCTGCTCATACCATGCTTTCTCACCCTGATGCAAATTTCCTTCAAAACTGCATGCCCCCCCCCCCCCCCCGCAAAAAAATACCTTATTTTCTTAAGCTGCTTTTGGCCTGGTGTTTTGTCCAACAGCAAGAAGGTAATTGCTATAGCAGTTCTCCACAGTGATGAGTAAGAGGCTCAGAAATCTTCTCCTAGAGACTGGGAGCAGGCCAGAGAGCCACTGCTCCTCGTGTTCTTACTGCCTTCTCACTCTGACTCCAGGCCCTTATGAAAACCAAGGAAGGGCTGGAGAGATGGCTCAGCTGTGAATGTGCTTGTGTGCAAAGACTAACAACCAGGGTTTGATTCCTTAGAGCCAACTGAAGGCCGGATGCACAAAGTGGAGCATGTGTTTGGAGTTCGTTTGTAGTGGCTAAATACCCATTCTCTTTCTCTCTCACACTCTTCCTCTCTCCTCCTCTCTCTGTCTCTGCTTACAAATAAATAAATGTTAAAAACAAAACAAAATCAAAAACAAGGAAGTCCAAATTCTGGGCCTCATGCTAAGCATGTTAATGTGCTCCTGGGAAAGCACAGTGGCCAGGTATGAGCATGGTGAAGTTGGGTCAGTTCACTAGTAAAACAAACCCAATTTCCCAAATCTGTTTCCATCCATGGAGAAACTACAACAACTCCGTATGACTTTTGTACAAAATTGCAAAATGTTATGGCATCTGTGCCAATGTCCTGGGTTGCCTGCCTTCCTGTGCCAGGGAGGCCCACAGGGGGCATCGTGCAGATCTTTCCCATTACTACTGAACTTTGCATGTGAGTAAAAGGGCATGGAGAAGCTCTCTAGAAGAAAGGACTTCTGGGCAATTTTGATCCAGGGTTATTTTCCTGCCTACATTCCCCCTCCCATTAATGAGTGGTGAAGATTACCTGTTTTAGTTCTCACATCTTATTTTCCTTTCCTATGGTGTTTCATCCCATTTTGACCTCATTTGGAGAGAGAGAGAGAGAGAGAGAGAGAGAGAGAGAGAGAGAGAGAGAGAGAGAGAGACAGAGACAGAGAGAGACCAACAGAGGAAGGAAAGGAAGAAAGATGATTAAGGCAGATGGGGATATTACGGATATTCAGCTGTACGTGTGGACACCTAGCTCAGCCATCCAGTCCCTCCTGAACACGTAGGTGCAGATTCATGCTTGGAAGGGAGTCTTTAGTCAGGAAGGTGGGGGCAGGAAGTCTTTCCCTAGCAGGGATTTCCTATGGTGTAAACCTCCAGTGAGTGTGAGGAATGTCCCCTCAGGACTCACCATACTGACTTGCATGGGGGTGAGTTCCTACTCACTGGAAAAGACCTTGATGCCATCAAGCTGGCCCAGTGCCAGCATCACCTGTGGGGAATGGGGTGGTGTAGGCTCTTCAATGGAATTCATGACTGTCATCCCCTTCCTGAATTGGGGGCAGATTGGCCAGGCCATGCCTCATCTCACTTCTTGTCTGCTCACCCATCTGCCAGGCTACACAGAGATTTGGGGATAATTTTGAGTTGCACTTAAGTTGTCCCTTGCTTTATAAATACTCTTCAGATGCACCTGATGGTGAGGGAAACAGATACTGGACAAGGGGAGTTCCTCTCAGTTGTTCCAGAAGAGGAATGCCCACTTGCTGGGCATTTCCAGGTTACAGGACTGAGCATTTGGAAGTGTTGAGTTCTTTCATTGTCTGCCTCCCAGATCTGTGACCTTGGGAAGGAGATGGGGAAAGAAGTCCCAGATGCTGTCAGTCCTATAGAGCTGAGATTCACTGTGGCTGTGGGGACTCCCAGAATGTGGCCAAGCCCTGGAGTAGAGCTCTGTTTCCATTCACTGTCTTTAAAAGTGGGGTCTGACTGCCCAGGCCAGAGCCTGCTCTATTGGCACCAGGTCAGCTGCTCCTGATCATTTATCTAAGCCCTAGGTTCTTCACTTGAGCAAGGAGCATTACAGTGACATGCACCTCAGTGAGAGGAGCTGGGATAGAGCTGATGGGCATGTGGCTGCACATGAGAAAATCTGACTTTTTCCCCATGGAGATGAGGGTCTCTGTGAGCATCCTTCAGCTGCTGAAGCAGATGACCACAATATGGGCGACTTAGACAATAGAAATATGACAGCAACCATCAGAACTATTGATGCCTCTGGGAAGTTGTGAGGGAATCTTTCCACGATCCCTCTTTTAGTTTTTGGGGAGATGCTGATGTCTTCACATGGTTCTGACTCTGTATTTCTGTGTCTGACCTACATCTCCTTTCTTTTTACAACAGTTGTTGGGTTTAGGGTCTGTCCTAGATTCAGATCATCTTTAGATTGTTAGCCTACTTATTCTATAGATGTTAAGACTCTATTTCCCAATAAGGACACCTTCACAGGCACAGAGTTTAAGACTTAGGTATATCTCTTTTGCAGAATGCAATTAGACCTACTACCTGGCTAGACTCAAAGTTTCCAGGGCTGAAAAGCACCATAGCACAGCACCCACTGAAACATAATAGTTCACAAACCCCAAGAGAACTCCCCTGATGGGAGACACTCAATACAGGGGCCACAGTGATATAGCATAGAAATTAAAGGCCTTGTCTTGCAATCTGAAGCAGGATGATCTTGAAGTTGAGGCCTGCCAGAGACTGTCTCAAAAAAAAGTGTAGAGTAGGAGCTTTAGAACTAAATAGATCTGGCTGTTATCATTGAGTCTCTGGGCCAATTTACATAGCCAAAGTAAGGCTGTTTCCATGTCTCTAACATGGGCAAGATAAGATCAATCTTGGATGTCTTTGAAGAATAAATACAACAAGTTTATGGTGTTGAGACATAAAACTCCATAAGAGTTCCTCTTGGTCCTCTTCCTTTTGTCTGCCTACAAGAACTCATCTGGGACTTTTGGTCTTCTTTGAAATCAGGAACCTAAGGTGCAATCAATCAATGGCTCACTTCCCATCAGCCTCAGCAACAGGGCCAGGTTGTCTATGAGGCATAAATCTGCAGGTAAGTACTTGACTCAGGGCTGGGGATTGACTTTGTGAAATCAGTCCCTGGATGAAAAACACCACTAACACCCTAGCCTCACACCCTCAACCTTTCCAAGAGAAGTCCTCCAGGACTTTCCCTGCAAACAAAACAGGGCACCAGTGTAAGGTAACATCCGAGATTCCTGGGGAGGGTTGTATGACAGAGGTCATGGCTTCCAAATCCAGTGGGGCACTGCAGACACCACACACACAAATAAGCCTGACTTTTGGCCTCAGAAAACCAGAGGACCCAGATGTTTCTCTTGTTTTATTTGTTTGTTTTTTGTTTTTTGAGATGACAGACTGCTGTCACAGCAAAGACCCCATTGTAAGACTGGCTGGAAAGCTACACAGCCTGCCTCACTGATCATAGTATTGATCTTCACTCCTGCTTTGATTCCTCCGATCCATTGAGACCTTCTTTTCTTGGCCTAGGCTTATGGCATAGAATACAATATCCAGTCTGTACACCAGGAACACATGTTTATTCCTCAGCAAATAACCTAATTCTTCACCAATACTCATGCCATCTGGAAGGTTTCTAACATGCAGCCTGTTTGGTTGAACTTTTTGTTGTAAGACCCCAAGGAATGCAGAAGGATGATACTTATATCATAGGTGGGGCTGAGTCTTTAGCTCCCCCGCATCTGAGCAAACCTAACTTCTACTTATCCTGCAGGAGGTCAGGCAGGGAGCCAGCATCTGCCTGCCCACCCACTTCTGTTCTGACATCTCATCAGTGGGGTTTTCACAAGCCACACACCAAGGGATGGGTAGCAAGCAGCCTAACCAGCCTCCTGACTCCTCCTCCTGCAGGTCCAAGACCTGATCTTTTACAAAGTCAGAAGGTGCCAGCTGCCACTTTTGTCCTGCCCCTTCCAATGCTGAGTGGGTGGGTGGAGAAATAATTATAGCTTTAAGAGCCCCCAGGCTTGGCAAGTTAATGTTTCTGAGATCGTAAGCAAGTGTCTTCAATGTGTTTCCCCAGTTTATACCAAGTGTGTAGCACAGATGTGGAAAATGAGGCTCAGAATGTTCAAGATGGGCTTCCTGTACTGCAGTGGGGTTGACGACGGAAGAGAAGGGCACCACAGAAACAGCACACACAAGAAGTGGGCACTGGACACTGGGAATTGCTTAACAGGTTTACTTGGAACACCCTGGCAGGACTCTACAGAGAATGGGAAAGGGTGGGTAGAAAGGTATGGCTAACAGGGACCCCACATTGCCACGGCACTACAGCACTGTCTTCCTATCTGTCTCAACTCCTAAGCAAGTGCCTGTCTGAGGTTCGGTGGAGGGCTGGAGAGTCTTTGTCATCTGGAACACTTCAGATCTATCCTCTATCCCCCAGAGAGCATGACAGTGCTATTTTATTGCTAGGACAATTTCCCTTTCTCTGCAACATTCCTCCATATTCACATGAGAATGAGAGGACAGGAGAGTCTGGTGGTCAGAGCCATACAAACCTCCAGCTGGTACAGAAGGACCTGGCCAGGGCACAACTATTGAAGTCCCACTATCACTGGTCACCAACCACATGCCCAACCTCTGCTTGGCTCTCCAAAACTCCTGGTCGGAGCAATCAGTAGCGGAAACAACAGAAGCTCTCAGGCCTCAGAACTACCTAAAACTGCAGTGCGAGCTGAACTCCTGAAGTGACCCTGAGCCCCATATACCTCTCTCTCCCTTGTCTTCCAGTTGCTCACTTAGGATGGGCGGTTGGCTCTCCTGATCAGAGAGGTTCATTTTGCAACATCTTGGTAGACCTGGGACTTGCCAGAAAACCTGGCCATCATTATTCAGCCATGTTCCTGCATCCAACCTCTATCCCCCAGAGAGCATGACAGTGCTATCTTACTGCTAGGACAATTTCCCTTTCTCTGCAACATTCCTCCATAGTCACATGAGAACGAGAGGACAGGAGAGTCTGGTGGTCAGAGCCATACAAACCATATACTCCACAGGCACAAGATTCCTATGTGGGCAACTAGATTGTTCCATGCCCCCCACCCACCACACACACCCTGGTCCATCCTGTGAATGAATTTCTCCTGCTAAAGGCTGCTCAGTGGGATGCAGAGAGCCTGCTCTCAAATGCCCAATGGAGGGGCAAGACACACAAATGGGACCCAAAATCCAGCCAGTCTTACGTTCCTAGGGAATGTGGGGTAACAATGGTAGTGGAAAATTTTATTGAAGGAACTTTAATAATTATATTAAGATTGAGTCATGGGAATATCAGAATAACTTGGCAAGTATTTTCCTCAAGGCAACTGGAATACCTTTGATGAAAATACATTTTCTTTTCGCTTTCAGATTAGCAGGTCAACATTCTAACTAGGGAAAAGGAATCCATAGTGGCATCTGCTGGGCATAGCAACAAAGCATCACTGGTTCCACGTGATAAAAATAAGAGAACATTCCCAAGGCCAATTGGGGTTAAGAAGTGTGTGTGTGTGTGTGTGTGTGTGTGTGTGTGTGTGTGTGTGTGTGTACACGCCAGGGTTTCTTGCTGCTTGCACTAGTCTGCATCCAGCTTATGTGGGTGCCTTGGGAACTGAACCTGGGCTGGCAGGTTTTCAAGCAAGCACCTTTAACTACTGAGCCATCTTCCAAGTCTGAAGAATGATTTCTTTACTCTTGTTAAAGCTCTGAGAGATTATACTAATCATTTGATATAAATTAGTATTTCAGCCTTCTCAGTTGGCTAAACTTCCTGGAATGAAAGTTCTATCACAGTTATTGCTGGTGTGGGCCAATTTTCCCCTAAAATTAGGACAGCACAAAGGACATGGGTTTTCTTCATTCCAATTGTTGTTAGCGTTCCAGCCACCTGCCGGTTGGTGGCCTGCCCACTTCGAGGACTTCCACACTCATCTCCCACCTTCCAGCCACCAACAGCCCAATCACTCAGAGCTGGTAAGAGGCTGAGTCCTGGGAAGGACTGCCCAGGTCAGGGGAAAGAAAGAGCCCCTTCTGCATGCAGAACCAGTGTGCATAGGAGAGGCTGAAACCACAGAAGGTGTGTGGGCAGTCCGGCTCTGGGTCTGGAGGCAACAAGCTAGCCATGACATGAGCTATGCTGTATTTGTGCAAGTTATGGGGAGAGCACACTATCCATTCAAGCCAGGAGGGGCATGTCAGCATTTCGAGTTCTACATCCCCCACAGGCAGCACAAGGGCCCTTTTCCTGATCTTTCCCCACCCCCGACCACTCCCATTCAGTCCATCCTCCTCGTGGTCATTGGTGAGGCCTACTGGGCCAGCCTTCCTCAGAATTCAAGGTGCATACACAAGTCAAGATACAAGCCTTGATTCTATGGGACTGGAGGAGCCTGAGATTCTGAATTTCTACCAAGCTTCCAGGTGAGGCCAAGGCCAATGTCCAGCTGAAATGCTAGGGCCTAAAACTCAGTTGAAGAGTTGAGTGTGCATTCTGAAACCATATAGATTCCAACTAGCCAATAGTGTGAACTTGAAAAACACTCCCCCTCTCTGCCATTTCCTTCTGTGCACAGTGTGCCTGGGGTGACATTAGCATGGCTCTGTAGATGGACATTCAGGTTAGTGCTTGGCACGTGGTATGTGTGAAGTTGGTGACTTCTTCCTCCCATCTCTGCTGCACCTTCAACATGCCATCACCCTTACAGTAAATCTAAACTTTGCAGCCCATTCACCCTCCTGCCCTGCCCTCTGTCATGGGACAGAGACTCTGAAGGGGAGTTTAGCCTACTCAAACTTCCACACCTCTAGGTTGCCCTCTCTCCCTGGTTCATGCACAAAATCCTGATTCTTCCATGAGCAAAGACCCCCCCCATACCCTTCCATGTAAGGGGCTCAGTGCCCCCTTAGACTGTAGCTCCTTAGGAAGTGCTTTTACTCATTTATATTCCCAGACTTGTACATTGCCTGGCACACAGTACATTTCAAAAGGTGAGAAAAGCATGATTGAATGAATGAATGAACATAGATGTCTTTCTTTTCCTTCTTCAATCCTGCTGTGACCATGAACTATCTCAAGAGTCTAAACCAGTATCTCTGAACCTAAACTATCACCATTATCCTCTGGTGTTTTTTGTTTGAGTTTTTCTTTTCAGACCAGTTCTCACTGTATAACTTAGAATGGCCCCAGATTCCCTGTCCTCTTGCCTCAGCCTCCCAAGTACTGGGGTTGTAGGCAGTGCCTCCTTATTGTCCTCTGGTGCTTTTAAGGAACAAAAATTCCCGCACCTCACTCCAGACCTGATGAGGTGTAGTCCGTGGATTACTTGGGGGAGTCATTGTACACTAACACCCCGGTTCATCCACGCAGCAGGGTGGACAGAGTCTTGGGACAGCAGTGAGCCAATGGGTATAGCACCCAGGAGACACTTGGAGTGAACAGCTCGTTTATTAGATTGAGGAAGGTGCTTTTATGCAGAAGGGAAAAGGAGAGGTGGGGGCATAAGCAGCAAGGGGATTGGCAGGGGCAGGGTGGTCTATGGATGTCTCATGAAAAGATTGACAGGGGCCAGCTGCACAGATAAGCTAGAAGGACTTTTTGTTGCCTGGGCCTTGTTATCACCTTAGAGAGGAATTATGTGAACTCCAGTAAACTTGGGCCCTGAAGTATCTGGACTTATCAGGGTTTGCTGGGGCCCACCAGGTGGCTTGAGGTTTGGGGAGGGAAGGAGATGGCCAAAACTCCTGCTGATCTCAGGATGAGATAATCGGGGTTTCAGGCCAGTCTCAACTTTTCTTTAACCCTGTGTCCTCTGTGCCTCTCAGCAGGGTCCCACAATGAGGCAGAATTGCAGTAAGGAAATCTCTGTTAGGGATTTTTTTTTCTTATAGTAAGAGAAATAGCTTACATATTAATTATTTTTAAGCTGGGTCCATCCATGTGACTTTGTGGATTCTTCTTCTGTTACTATCACTATTTCTTTCAGTGTTTCACCTGTCCCAGATTTGGCTCTTTAAGCTGGCTTCATCAGATTCATCCCTACCCATCTTGAGTCACCCATTGTTCTCCTGTACCAGACAGTTCAGATTCATAGTGCAGCATGTGCCTCTCTGACAAAGCACAACAGGCGATTCTGATGTATACCTGGGTTGGAAGCCATCATGCCTGATGTGAATATGCTCAACAAAGTTTGTGCTGATAAAGGAGCCACAGTGGTCATGCCAAGAGAGAAGAGGAAGTCTTAGGCTGGGAGCAAATGGGCCCAGTGCCTTCAGAAAGCATCCCTGAGGATGTGGCTCATTAGATGAGTCCAGTCCCCAGGTGCTACCTGCCTGGCCAGTTACAGGAACAAATGCATGGAACACTGAAGACAGTGGGGGAATATGGAGGAGGTCACATACAGTGAGAAAATGTGGAGGAGGTCACACAGATTGGGATTTGATGGAGTTGAATATATTTCTCAAGGACTTTTCAATTTTACTTGAAGGCTTGGGCAATGGCAACCAAGGAATCAGCCCTAGAGGCTGGCCATTCCCATTAAGGAATATCACAATATTTTCCTTGCATGAAGACCAGTGACCTCACAAACAGCTTGTAGTAAGCAGCGCCTTTTTCACCAAAGCAGTCAGAGGAACTTTTAAAAAAATTAATATCTTTATTATGAATAAATATGTACATTGTATGAGCAATGCTTGTGAAGATGCTCTCATTTCCCTCCTCTCTGTCCCCTACCCACTGGGGTTCCTCCTCAGTGCGCATATTGGATCTGTCCATAGGGCAGGAGGTTATGAACTGCACTATAGGAACTTTTGTGGTTGCTGATGTTTTTTTAAAATATTTTATTTATTCATTTTCAAGCAGAGAGAGAGAGAGAGAGAGAGAGAGAGAGAGAGAGAGAGAGAGAGAGAGAGCGCACCAGGGCCACCACCTTGTGGGTCTGGCTTACGTGGGTCCTGGGGAATTGAACCAGGGGCCTTAGGCACTGGAGGCAAGTGCCTTACCACTTAGCCATCTCTCCAGCCCGCTGTTTTGTTTTTGAAATGGGATCTGGCTATTTAGCCAAGGCTGACCTAGAGCCTATGCAGGCCTATGCAGAACTTGTGATTCCTTTGCCTCAGCCTCCTGTATTCTGGGATTCCAGGTGGGTATCACCATGCCTAGCAAAATGATCATCTATCACTTTGCTTTCCTTGAATAGTGTGCAGATGGGCTGAAAGCCTTCCCAAATGCAGGCTGCCAGCTGTCTTCCTCTACAGATGAGTCATAACCCCTCTTCTGCCCCAAGCTGCCCAGCTCTGTTGTAGGAAAAGTTTCCCAGAAATAAATCTGCTCACATCTGGGACTTGACCTGGAAAATAATTCATAGCTCAAAATCAAAACTACTCCTGTTCACACGTGGCATGCCAAAGCTTTAATGTCTGGGCATGTCCAGTGTGACCTGCAGCAATGCCCAGGTGAGGCTAACAGGGAGGTATTAATTCATTGCTTATGTCATCTTTATTCTTATGCTGGCACAGATGACCTAATTTTCCACTTACCCACCAATGGCCTAGAGATTTCCCTACCTAGGGAGGAATGAGCTTCAAAGGAGACAAATCTGTGTGGCCTGATTAACAGCCCTGATTAAATTACATTACCGTGGCCAATCCCACACAACAGAATAAACCACATACCCCTTGTAGAATCATTGATGTCTGCATGAATGTACCAAGGACAAAAGATTGTGTCTCTCAGACCCTGTGCACTAATGGCCAATGAAACCCCAGCCAGATGGGACTGGAAATTGTTCATCCCCTTCCTGATGACAGTGTCTTCTTTCAGTCTTAGCCCACACACTTCTTTGCTCAGCCCATCCACTGAGGATCACAAATCCAAGAGCAAAGAGGCGCCTCTCCTCTGGCTGAAAGTCATACTGTCAGGCTTTGTGTTGACAGCCCAGGTTTTTCTGATGCTGAACAGTGGGTCTTCTCAGATAGGTGGTCCATATTCCAGGAATGGCCCCACTCTGCATGCAATGTGCCCCACTTTAAGCCTACTGCCTCTGAGGGGTGCTGTGTTACTGGTGTGACTTTTCGCCCTCAGATTTGTGTTGGTTGAAAACAGGCGATGGGCTGGAGAGATCACTTAGCAGTTAAGGTGCTTGCCTGCAAAGCCCAATGCCCTGGGTTTGATCTCCCAGTACCCACATAAAGCCAGATACACAATGTGGCACATGCATCTAGAATTCATTTGCAGCGGTTAGAGGATATGGCATGCCCATTCTCTCCCCCCACACAAATAAATAAGTAAAGTATTAAAAAAAATACATGAAGGGCAAGTCCAGCCTGAAAAGGGAGAAGACAACGTGGATTCTGCATTTTGAATCTGCCTGTTCTGGGTGGGGAATGTGCGTTGACCCAGTGCAAAATGGCTGCACATCTAGACCTAAGCAGAGAACACACGGACATGTTATAAAGGTTGACTTAAAGCCACCACACCAACTTACTTCTCTAGACTACCACAGCACAGGCGATATGAAGCCCAGAGCCCTTTGTTAGCAAGAGGAGGTTTTTGATACAGATAGTACTGGAATAGGAGAAAACAGGATTACTCACAATATTAAAAACTGGAGGAATTTTTAAGCAGGTAAAGTCCTTCTTGGGGAGCTACTTTTCTCTCTTTGATTCATTCTGAAGATGTTAGTTTAGCCTGGGGTGGAAGAGGGAGCAAGGAAGGGTTTGGGAAATTCACTCACTAAGCCTAATTTCCTACACATGGCTCAAGGCATTGTCAATTCCTTCTCCTTACCTCCATGCTGTCCAGGTGAGGGATGGCGGTGGACTGAGTTGGGTTAGCTCCTTTCACAAAGGAGGAGGTGAAAGGTAAGAGAATGGCAGCATTCTTGGTAATGCCTACTGCCTCCCAAAGTTTCTGGATATCTTTAATGGATGCAGGAGTTCCATGTTGGGAGAGTTAGCATTCTACCTGTCACTAAGAGGAGGCTTGCTGGCCATGTTCCCTGGGTAGCTGGTCATAGAGATTAGTTTCATACCTGAGAGCTAGAGTTGCTGCCTGGTGAGGTTTGTCTGAGGATTCTCATAGCCCGAGAGCCATGATGTTGGGACGACAGGTGGATGAGTAAGCATACCTGCCCTTCCTTCTCTCTCACCAAACCCCAGAGTCCACACTGGACAAGATTCACTATATGGCTGACAAAGAAAAGCAACAGGAGCAGGTAACAGGTGCATTGGGAAAAGAGACCAAAATCTGAAGTACCACAAAACTCAGTGAGTCTCTTGTTTTAACCATTCTAGTATCGGCTGGGCTCACTTCACAGCCAGAAGCCTGGATGAACACACCAGAAGGAAATAAGGAGCTTCCATTGCTTAGTCTGAGGAAGAGGGAAAAGAACTTCTAAGCATCATAAAATGTGAGGAGAGCTCTTGGTTTATAACTCTTTGTTTACCTTTTCTATCCCAACTTCCAGTCAATCCACAGCAGTAGAGAAGGTAGCCGTCTCTAGAAGGTGTTTAGAGCCTTAGGGAGGGGACTTTTCTTTCAGAGTAGAAAAGCCATGGTCCCCAAGATGATGAGATCCTTCATCTATGACCTGCCATTGCTTGCCTTCTGTATTAGTCAGTTTTTAATTATTGTAACAAAATAACAGAAGCAGGCTAACTTTATTTTTAATGTTTTAAAGAAAAGACTTTGGAATACTAACAAAAATTTAAGGACTAATTGGTAGAAAAATAATCTAGCAGTTTTAATGAATAACCGCAATATTTGTATAATGAGATACAATCCTCTGGAGAAATGCTCCTACAATTTTGGCCTTAAAGCTTCTAGAAGAAAATATCTTAGATACCACTGAGTAATGATTTAATGTAGAAGGTAAGAAGTTACCTGTTTGTGAAGCCTAGGGCCCAGTTGATTCTGGAATATGTTGTTTACAAATCCTTGGCCTCACATAGAATATTGAAATCCATACTACTCATGTACAGATTTGATTAAGATTCTCCATATGTAATAGAGTGTGGTTCCCATTGCATCCACAGTGCTAACGAAAGTTCTAGCCATTAAGCAGCGGCACACCACTTTATAACCACCAACACTTGTGGCTTTCAGATTTAGTTTAGAAGATTTATCCTCAGGTAAACTTAGTCATGCTTTAGAAACATGCATTAAGTCACTACAAGCTTGGCAGTTAACATTCGGCATGAACAATAATAAAACAACCACAACTGGATAAATGATAGATGATAGACATAGCCTTGTAGACCAGCAGTACACAGCATGAAGAAATGGTGCCGAGTCAGTAGTTATCACAGTTAAAAGGGGTCCTTAGTCTCTGCAGAGCCATCTAGAAACTTTGATTCATAAACCTAACACTCAGTTCTCAGAGTAGGGGCAATGTTGACAACCCATGTCACAGTTGCTAACCCTGAAAAAAAGTCAATACAAAATGATTTATTATCATTGATATTACTAGTATTATAATTGTTTTTCTCAGATAGGGTTTCAATCTGTAGTCCATGCTGTTCTGAACTCACTCTACAGACCAGGCTGGCCTTGAACTCATGGCTATCCATCTGCCTCAGCCACCAGAGACTGGGACTATAGGCGTGAGCCACCATACTAAGTTCACTTTAATTAATGCATTACATCCTCATGAGGTATCACCAACACCTTAGTATAAAAATGTTGGGGGTTGGAGAGATAGCTTGGTGTTTAAGGTGCTTGCCTGCAGAGCCTCATTACCTGGGTTTGATTCCCTAGTGCCCACATAAAGACCAATGTGCAAGGTGGCACATGTGTCTGGAGTTTGTTTGCAGTGGCTGGAGGCCCTGGTGTGTCCCTTTTCTCTCTCTGTCTCTCTCTGCTTGCAAATAAATTATATATATATATATATATATTATATACATTCATATGTTTATATATATTCATATATATGGTCAAGTTATGTTATTCATAAAATTTGATGTGCTCCTTAAAGGGTGTTGAGTAGATTAAATGGAGGTGGCAGTGTTTCCCCAGAAATAATAGATTTTTAGGATGTTGACGACTGACTAGACTTGGAAACTTTTCAGGCTATTGATATGCACAGTACTAAGTTTTTATATATTTTTATATATCAAATATTTATATATTTTACATATTTTAACTTATGATAATGCCATATACATGACTCAGTGTTTTTTTGTCAACTTTCTCTGAAATTGTTTATTTATTTTTGAAGTAGGGTCTTGCTCTAGCCCAGGCTGACCTAGAATTCACTATGTAATCTTAGGTTGGCTGCTTCAGACTCCTGAGTGCTGGGATTAAAGGTGTGTGCCTTGTGTTTTTAATTTGATAAAACAAGCTGATATAAGTGGCACTGTAACCAATATGCTGAAATGGTTGCTGTCACAATGAAAGTTACCAAGAATATGAGTGTCCCCCCATGCCACCTAGTAGTTTGAACCAGTGTACATATTGTCACTAATACCTCATCATGAGGGACTGAACTCTGACAGAGGTTCTGGGAGACACAAACCATATTCAGACCATAATAATCCCACACTTTGTTGTAATAATAGATGTGCTGCAGAACAGGACACTAAAGGTCTAGCTTTGTTTTTTTTAAAGCTTATTAATATTTGTAGTTGTATAAAAATAATGTTTCATTATAACATTTTCATATATAATTTTAACTCATATTCGTCCCCATTTTCCTCTTGCTGGTTGCCTTCCTCTCCACAAATAGTTTCTCTTCTTCTTTTGTGTAAAGACCCAGATTTCTGACAAAAGACCACAAAATGAGTCTCCAAGGGGCCAAAAAGGCCACATAAACCTCCGAACGGAGAGGGCCGGAGAGAGCAGCCCCATGTGAACTCTTGGGCTTGCTTTTGGCATGCTCAAGGTTTGAGCCCTGAACTGAGTGACACACACCAGATGCAAGTAGCAATGAAAAGTCCCTAAGAACCAAACTGGTGCAAAACACAATTCATTTTAGGACTTCATCAAGACATAGGGTCTCGTAACATAGTATTCATAATGTTCACAGTACAATTCAAAATTACATGTAATTGAAAGAAAAAGATAAACATCAATGTATAAAGGAAAGGAAGCTCCTTTATACGTGATGCCAACTGTGAGATGGACGACACAGAAGTTGAAATGATTGGATGGTGATGCCTGGGCTCCTACAGCTCTGAAGTTCACATGATGGTCCAGCTCTGCTCATGACGGGGCTTGACAAATGCACACTGACGTATGTTCATTGTTGAGCGAGTATCAGGCAATCATTCTCCAGCTCTAAAAATCCTCTGTGCTGTCTATTCTGCTTTCCATCAATCCTGGAAATTAAAATTTTTTTTCACAATGTCATAATTCTGACTTTTCAAGAGGGTCATGCAGTTGGAACCATCCAATTTGTGTCCTTTTAAGACCGTTTTCTGTCACTTAGAAATAGCCATTGAAGGTTTCTCCTTGTGGACTGATACATGTCTTTTACTGCTGAATGAAATCCCACTGTATGGATGTATCATAGTTTGTTCACCCATTCCCCGTTGAAGTGCATCTACACTTCCAAAAGTTGCCAATTATGAATAAAGATGCTGTAAACATCAATGTTCAGGGTCTTTTAAAGTTGATATCATTATTATCCAAAATTAGATACACTGTATGAGCAAATCTTATGATGGTCCCCCCTTTCCCTCCTCCCTGTTCCCTATCCACTGGGTATCCACCTCATTGGGCATACTGAATCAGTCCATGGAGTAGGGGGTATGAATTGTATAAGAGGTAGTCATTTCCCCTCCCCCTGCTTTGTGTTTTGTTGCTGAGGAGTACAATGTCTCTGGATATTCTCCCCCACCGTGAATGTTCAGGTTTTTGTAAGGACAGAAGTTTCTAATTTATTTTTGTGGCTGTACTACACTACTCCTTGACTCCAGTAGTCATGTTGTGAGAAGGAAAATTTTTGTTTAAGTAAATCAAGAAAATTCCTTTTAGAGGTGGGAATAGACTGTTAAGCAGAATCACTTGGTGTGATGCAAGGCTATGGAACAGCACATTGGGAGTGAGACCAGTGGAGCCAAAAGTAAAGAAAAACATGTATTTTACCATGTAAACCAAGACATTTTGGCTGGTGAGAAGAGTGTCATTAATAACTTCATTAGAACAGCAGGTGTGCCTTAGCTTTATTTTCTAAAGACCCAGGCATATGCCTCCCCCTATCATTGGCTACTGTATAAAAGAGCATTCAACTTAACCATTTGAGTAAATTTAAAATAACCAACCATGTCCATGTTTATGAAGACATGACATACATATAGCAAATTATAGATAGAAATATAAGATGGTGAAATCACTTGTTACGTTCTTCAAAAGTCAATTCATACATTTATAACATGACAAAGCCACTCCACCATAGATTGCTATCAAATTAAAGGGTAGCAGAAAACTCAAGACTTATACATAATTGCTCATAGGAGTTTTGTTATCTCCAGAAATGAAAAACAACTCAAGTTCAACAGTAGATGAATAGATAAACAAGGTGAAGTTTATCCATTCAACTTCATGGGATAGCATTGAAACATAAAAAAACTAACTCTCAAAATCATACTGAGTAAAAGAAGTTAGGCCTGAAAAAAAAAGGATAATTCTGTTTGATTTTATTTACAAGAAACTCTAGAAAGCTAAAAAAAAAAACAAAACAAAAAGCACCTCTAGAAAAAATCAGACAAGTAATAGGGATGGAAGGTTTGGGGGGAGGGTGGAGGGCAGGATGAGATATACACAAAATTAAATCCAAAATGAATTGGTACCATTGAATCCTTAGTCTTGGACAGTCGGCTAAAAGGTATAACCCTCCAAAGGAATTTTAGGGTATCATCTGGTAAGAAGGACCATGAATACAATTGGCTCTGGCTTGTAACTCCCAGTATCAGAAATTGGTTATTACCCACATTGAGCTGGTGATTGAGAGACCTATGAGGTCCTCAAAACAAGGCAGGATTTTATCAAAGCACCTGACAACTGAGGTAAAAGATAAGACCCTATTTCTGAAGACACCACAGGCTGCTGACACACAACATGGAGACCTGGCTGGAATCAGGAAGGAAGCCAGTTCTCAGATGGTTAGCCCTATAGTGCTGGAATGCACTACATGAGCTGCTCAGGGAAATTGGCCAACAATGTTGGGAGAAAGCAGAGGACACTGCTGTGACAAGATGTACACACCTGTGCATTTGTGGCACTGAACCTACATAGGTAATCAAGGGCTCTCTGATTGGCTAAGAGATCCACTCAGTGGCAAGGAACCCATAGCTGGAACTGGGATCCAAGCCAAATTCCTATGGAGACCAAGACCAAGACCAAGGGGAAGATTCCAGTAACCATGGGCCTAAAGAGAGGCTATACACATTATAATCTCACCAAATTAACAATGCTTGTCTCATTTAACCTACACTGATCTCACTCTCCATTGGTGAATCTGTTTTTATTTTTCAGAAGGCAGTGAGAACCGAGGGCAACATAATTCTACCAACAAGACCAGAACTGAAAGCTGATTCCCTGACAGGAGATGAACCACCCCTAACACATCAGCTAGGGCGCAGGTGCAACCACAGAGAAAGTGGAGAGATGAGCAAGAGTGCTGTTCCCACAGCAAGCCTGACAACGTAAGCCAGGGTGATGGAGACAGACACTGAGGATACTCAAAATGTTCCAATGCAGAAGGCTAGAAGCTGCTAAGAGCTCAATTCTATAGTAGAATTAATACTCACCCACCATGGCTCAGGGAACTTTGCAGAAGAGGAGGCAGAAAGATTGTAAAAGCCACGGTGGGGAAAATATCTGGAGGCATTGCCTCACCCCCAATGACTGATGTTCACATAACTCATAGCCCTCAATCCTATGGAGCATACCAGCAATCCCACTGAGGAGGGCCCTTAGTACAATGTGGGCAAGGAAGAGGGAAACAGTGGTACTGACACATGACTTGTTCATACAATGTTTCAACTTAATTAAAAATAGAATAAAGATTAACCTATACTGATCTAACTCTCTGATGGAGATTTTGTTTGTATTTTTCAGAAGGCTCCGAGAGAGCTGTGGCTCTTCCAACCCTACCATTGAGCCACAGGCCGACAGCTGTCTTCCTGGCAAGAGATGCGCCACCCCAGACTTACCGTGGAAGATCCACATGGAACCCCGCAGGCAGTGATGGGATAAGCAAGAGACCTATAACCACAGCCAATCGGTCAACCCAGGATGAACCAGCGAAACAGACACCAACGATTTCAAGCACAACCTCAAGCAGAAGCACAGAGGCTCCTAAGGCCTCAACAACAAAGCAGCCTTAATACTCACCCACCATGACTCAGGGAACTGAGAGGAAGAGGGGGCAGAAAGATTGTAAGAGACATGGTGGGGGAGAATATCCAGAGACATTGTCTACCTCAGTAATAACATCCAAAAGGGGGGGGAACCGGGTTCACTCCTAGGCTATTCACAACCCCCTGCCCCATGGACTGATCCAGACTGCCCACGGAGGAGGATATCCAACTGACAGGGGACAGGGAAGAGGGAAATAGGGGAACTGGAGACATCAACACATTATTCCCTTATTAAGTGTATCTAATTATGGATAATAAAAAAATTGAAAAAAAAATAGAATAAAGGAAAAGCAGGCCACCTTTACCTAAGAACGGATGAGGGACAAGATGCATGAAAAGGTTGAAATAAAACTTTAGGGTTCAAGGGAATGGTAGAAATCTTGTTCAAGAGTGATTGCTTCATGCTGGGTGTATGAAAACTGTGTATTTTGAATATATGCAAGTTAGGGCACACCAAATATAAATAACATTGTGTTTTAAAAAAGAAATGTTTTTTAAGTTTACACGCACGCACAGGTCAGTGTGATTTCTGGTGGGGCTGAGAGTGGAGAGGTAAGGATTACTTTGTTCTACTTCTGGCCTGATGTAAACCTTGGTTTCTTTCTTCTGGATTAACCGTAGACACACACCATCAATTCAGTTTCTTTGCAGTCAGAGTGAGGCTCCATGGAGCCTTTAATTCGTCCTAGTGGCCATACTCATCCACAACTTCCTCTGAGAAGCAGCTCTTGATGGCTGTGAATGAACAATTATTGAACAGATTTCATTCCCCTAATTTAGGCCATGAATATTACTCATCTAATGATGCTGGATCATATAGTAAGAACATGCTAGGTTCTGTAAGACAATGCCCAGCTTCCAAGGCCTGGAGAGAGGGCTCAGTGGTTAAAGGTGCTTGATGCAGACTTGCTTTCACCTTGAGTGAGTGCAAGCCCGTTTCCTCACCAGCACTTGCTCTGCTCACCTCTTTGGATTTTAGCTATTCTAATATGCAACTAGTAGGCTCACATAGTTTCAACTTGCATTTTCCTCATGAACTATGATGTATAGAATCATTCCATAAATTTACTTACCATGTTTATATCTTATATCCATTTTAAAAGTTATGTTGTTTTGATATTGGGTTCTGAGGGCTTTTATATATTTAGGTAATATTCCTCTAACAGATAATGCCTTTTGCAAAAAGTTCCTCCCAGTCTTTGGCACGTCTTCTCATTCTCTTGACGACGTCTTTGCAGCGTAGAGGTTTTTAGTTGTGGTAAGAACTTGACTGGATTGCATCGAACCTATGGACTGATTTGCATTGATGGTAGATTACTAGAAATCTATAGGGCTCATCAAGAATAGATAGGAAAGGTGACAGCGTGCTGGCCTAGGAGGCATGGCTGAGTCACAGCATGCCATGTGCCATCTCTTCTGCCCACACTGTAGGTCTGAATCATAACTTCCCCTGTGCTTAGTGCACCCATAGACACGCCTATCTGCACACACAAACACACCCACTAGGGCCAGTGACTGGATGACCAATGAGGCTGCTGATAGTCGGGTTCCTCCCTAGCCTTTTGCTCTGAAGGACAAGAAAAACTTCATTTTATGATTGGAAACCCAAGCTGGATAAAAATAGCCTACATATTTCAGAGACTTGTGTGAGCCTCTCCAGAGCTGAGTAATACAGCTATCAGGTGGTGGCAATAGACACTATCAGTCAGACCAACGGCCTTCCCTGAGTTTTGTCAACATCAGATGGCTGGCCTTGCCACCAGCGAGCCTTCTGTACATTTTCTTCTAAAGTCAGACTTCTTGGTGATAAAATTAGATCCAAGATCTGATGTTGCTGGCAATCTGCCTCAAGAGTGGGTGGCTATGGGCCATTAACAGTAAAATAACTTAAAATAACACTAGTTAATAGAACTAGTGTTAAATGTGGAAAGCAGAAGCTCTCTTGCTGATTATTATGAGACCTGGTTATGTATTCGTTTTCCTAATTCATTTCAGCCCCCAAAATTATATCTATATTTAAACCAGTTTTGATTTTCCCACTTGGATAAATTCTGATCTTTGGCTGTTCCTGACAAATGGTACCTGACCCCTAATGACTCTCTTTGGAACTCATCTGCATGACCCTAAGCACAGGAGCCCCTTGCCTTCTCTGAGTCTCACTCTGTTCAGCTCCAGCTTCTCTGGAGTGACCAGGTCACAATTTGATTATGAGTTTCTGCCTCTGGACAGCAAGCCCATTCTCGACTGCTATCGGCAATGCTCATTCTTGCGTTCCTGGGTGTGTGCCAGCAAATATCTACCAATTCAAAGGACAGAGTTGGTGCGTTCAACAAAAATTTAAGACACATAAACACATGTTCCATTCTGCCAATTTCCCTACCCCTAGCAAATGAAGAGACAGCCTAGAAAAACAAGGCTCTGAAACAGGTGGCTTTTGCAAATTTTTCACCACCAAGAAAACCTGGGACAGTTGTTGGGCACTGCCTATTGGCGCTGCTACTGAGGGCACGGAGAACAAAGGGTTAAGGATGTATGAGTGAGGTGAAACCCCGATAATTCGGTAGGCGTTTCCCGGCTCCATCAACCCTGACTCCCAACCCCCATGGGCTAGCCACAGAAACCAGCAATTCCATCTCAGCATGACTGGCGTTGGGTATCAGAAAAACTTCCTTGTACCCATCCCCACAGACCGTGGCTAGAATCACGTATTTCCTGCCACTCAGGCCCCCAAATGAGGCATTCTCAGGTCGTCCATATCCACCTATCCCAGTGCAGGCTGCCAACTCACCACCCCCATCAACCAATCTCCTTTTCTCTTCCCCATTCCCCATCCCCCTGACCCCCTTTTCCTATAAAATGTAAGTTCCCCCAATTGAATAAAGAACCACGTGGATATACAATACACATCTGCTAGCCTCTGTACCTCGCTGGACCCCCCTGCGCCATCCCCCCAGCTCTGTGGACCCCAACCCTGAGAGAGCGGACAGCAGATAGCTCACTAGGCTCCCACTGCTTCTCTGTTTTCCCTCTGCGGTGGCCAAAGGCACCCCAGAGGAGAAAACAACAGACAGTCTTCTGTTCTTTCCATTTCCTCAGGTGTGCAACGAGGTCAATGACATCTATCTTTCCACATCATTTGATATCATACCCCATACCAGTTCCTTAAAATGTGGATGTCTCTTTACTCATTAATAAAAACACTATCACGTTGGGCAGTGTGATGGTTAGGTTTTGTTGTCAACTTGATCTTTTTAATTATCTTGGGTGAGTCTCTGAGGATGTTTACAGGAAGGCAGCCTCTCAGTAGGGGGGCAGGATATAAGGAAGCTCAGGAGAGCTAGAAGTAAACATCCCTTCCTTTATGGGCAGTGCAGGAAGGAAATTCCAGAGACTCAGGAAGCCATTAAGTCTGGGATAGGGTTGCAGGACCTCCCCCTAAGGCTATATAAAGGGGAAGAAACTCTTTCCTTTGCCCCAGACTTGTTCCCTGTTCTGTGTGTGTGGTGTAGGTGATAGGTTTTTCTCTCTGTTCAGACCTGTGAAAGAGGGCCAGCCTCTTTCGCTGTTATGGAACTTCCCATCAATCTGTAGTTTCAATAAATATTTTCCTCCCCCAAATTGTGCCTGGTTTGAAGATTCATCCCAGCTGCGTGTGGCTGACTATGACAGGCAGGAAAACTTTCACCAGCAGTTATATGACTTTGGAAATCACTGAATTCAGCTGAAGTCCAAGTTCTGTTCTGTAAACCAGAACTACACACGGACTGATCTTTAGACTAAATTTGATGTTCTTTTATATATATATATATATATATTCCATAATGAATTACATTATTTAGTGGGCAAACAATGAGTTGTTATCCCCAATGCCCCCCTCCCCATCCCCAATCAGCTGGATACCCTCCTCCTGGGTCGTCTGTATCAGTCCTTGTGGCAGGAGACCATGGATAGCCTAGTACCCAGCCCAGTCCTCCTGGCCCAACTGAAGGGTGCCATGCCTCTGGATAGTCTCCCCCACTACGGCTCTCAAAATCTTTCCGCCCCCTCTTCCGCTCAGTTCCCTGAGTCGTGATGGGTGAGTATTAAGGCTGCTTTAATGTTGTGAGCTTAGGGGTCTTTGTGTCAAAAATTGTTGGTTTCTGTCACCCTGGCTTATCCTGTGTTGATTGAATGGCTGTGTCTGTGGGTCCCTTGTTCATCCCGTCATTCTCTGCGGGGTTCCATATGGATCCTCCATGATATGATTGTGGGATGTTCTTTTGTTCTTTTTAAAAAATTTTTTTCTGGGGTTTGGGTTAGTGCTCAGGCTTTAATTCAACCAAGGCCTTGTTGTTAAACAAACACTGCCAATGATCTATGACTGCCATGCTTTTGTGTGTGTATAGATCTTGCCGTGTACTCAGGGTAACTTTGAACTTGCTGTTCTCCTGCCTCAGCCTTCCAAGTGCTGGTGTTTCAGGTGTGTACCTCCACATTGGGCTAGAATTCTTTTATGTCATTTTTTTTGAATATTAGGCATTGAATCCAGGGCCTCCAGCATGATGGTGGCAGGAGCAGCTTGGTCTGTGGTATGGACCAGGAAGAAGATAGGGGTGCCAGTGCTGAGCTGGATCTCTCTTTTCCCCTTTTGCTATTCTGGGTCCCCAGATGGGTTGGTACTGTCTTTCAGGGTGGGTCTTCCCCTGCAGAGAGACCTGAGCACATGACTTCAGCCTTCTGAACGGCCATTCTCTTCTCTGTGATGAACCATCCAGTGGCATATAGCAGCAAGAATGAACCAAGTGCACATTCAACAAGGACAAAACTTGTTGAAAGGTAGGTGCCAAGGATTCAGTGTCCCTGTTCCATTTGAACCCTCCAAAGAGTATTTCCTCCAGCATAGTCACTGGTGTCTTCACTATGCATAGACTAGCAAACAGGGCTACCTGGTGGAGTGCTGGGGTAGCCAATGCTGGCGTCTGAAAGGATGAATCAAACGGTCCAGTGTAGCAAAAAATGTGTTGAGGAAATTAACCACTTCCCCCAGGCTTTGCTACTTTCAGCATCTCCAAATGGAATGAGAAGTGGTCACTGTGGACACTGGTTCTCTGGTTCATCACAGAGAAGAGAATGGCCCTTCAGAAGGCTGGGGTAATGTCATCCTGCAGAGTGCTGCGATTCCTGTCCCTCCCCATGGAAACTGCATCTATTTCAGTTGGTAGTGATTTCAAGAAGGGAATATTTTGTGTTTATTTTGGCCTCACTAATGGTCAGGGATGGTTTTCTTTAGAAAGCTCTCTCTGCAGGCACTGTGAGTTTCATGCAGTTTTACTAGAGGATCATGTTCTGGTGCTGTTAGTTGTCATGGGCACCAACTTTCATTTTTTAATGCGGCATGATTCACAGTATTCTTGGCTTCAAAGCAAGAAAGCTGCTTTCTTCTCTGACAAAAAAATTATATGTCAGATACTAAATGAGGTAGAAAACAATCATTTCTAAAAAAAAACCATTTGTTTATAAGCACAACCGTGTTGCTATTCAATTTCTACACTTTGTTCTGAATATTTCAATTTCTTCTTTTGCCTCCACATAACCACTTGCTATTCCAAAGTTACTAAGGGGCTAGATACACAGGGAAGAGGCAGAAAAGTCACAAGAAGAGAGCATAGAAGGCAACTGTCGGAAGAATTTCTTTAGCCCTTTTCTTCTTTGGGAAACACTGAGATATGAGGCCTACCCTACCATCCATTCTTGTTACTTCGGGCCTGAGTCACTCTTCTGGTGTAGGAGTCACCCAGCTCCAGCCACCTGACACAGCTATAAGTCCCATCTGTGCTCTGTCCAAGGAGCTCCGCTATGAACAAGGAAAGAGGAGGGTAGGGGCTTCCCAGGGCCTCCTAAGGACCTCTCTGGAGGCTTCCAAGTTTCCACTTGGAATGACTGGGAGAGCCTGTATCTGTGGAGTGGGAACTGTACCAGTCCCGGGACAATGTTTTAATTATTATTTTCACCTAAGGAAGCTGAAGGAGAATGCTTAGTTTTATGGAGTTGGCTAACATCCTAGGTTTATCAAAGGGTGGAACCAGGAAAAGAACCTAGACTGTCTGGCTAAAGTCCACCTTCTTAACCACTGCCCACGTGCCTCTAAAAGACACATTTGATGTGTCTGGTGCATCTATAAGAAGAATTGCCAGAAGGCAGAAGAAACAGGACATCAGCTCACTCTTAGTGGGAGAGGAAATCGGGACATAGCTCTGGGAAATTGTTTACACATCTTATAAAGTTACACATCTACCTGATATTATAATCCAGTCACACACTTTTGTAGTTACCTTCTTGTCACTGGGACAAAACACAGACCAAAAGCAGCTGATAGAAGGAAAGAGTTATAGTCTGGAGGGGAAGCTTCATCCTGGCAGGGAGAGCATGGCACGAGCAGGAAGCTGACACATGTTTGGATGGAAGTGATCTTATATATAGGCTTGGAGCTAATAAACCTGAAGGTCTGCCCTCAGTGACACACCTCCTTCAGGAAGGCCCCACTCCCCAAGTTATCTCCAGTTGGAGACCAAGCATTCAGAACACATGAAGCTATGAGTTACACTTAATATTCACATGACCACATATACTCAGGAGGTGGGATGCATATGGCTGCAGAGGACACACAAGAGGACATATGCTTGGAGGACTATTTGGAACAGCCAATGCTTGAAGCGCCCATAGTCCCCCGGCAGATAAGGAATAAAGATTGGGCATGGTCATCCATTGGATACAGCAGCAAGAACGAGCCAAGTGCACGTTCAACGAGGACAAAACTTGTTGAAAGGAAGGGAAGGCGGACACTAAGTACATGTCATCTGTCAGCCTGTTTAAGAAAACCCTTGAAGAGTGAGGCAAGATGGCAGATGTCATGAGCTCCAGAGTGAGTCCTTGACAACTGCTGACTGGTGGATGAATGAGAACAAGGCCAAGGAATAGTAGCATGACAGTTAGCTGGGGTCTAGAATATGACAAAGATTTGACACTCACAATACGGACAGGGATGATGACTGGACCTCTAAACAACTTATGAAAGCCAAAGATAGACTTAAACTGTGAACCTAAATTCCTAGAAGCACCCATTTGTAAGGTTTGTAACAAAAATTAACATGAATAGAGCCGATAGTTCTAATGGTCCCAATAGCCACATCAATGCTAACAAAATGTAAAAGGTTCATACAGCTTCAGCATTATCCTGTAGAAGCTTCCATGCTTAACAATGTCTCAAAACTATGAAATTCCCCAACCACCAATGGGACAATGTTACAGCAACTATCATAAAGAAACCACACAGCCTTCCTCTCCCGTGTTCAATCTAAGTGGTCTTCATTTTCCACAGTAATAAATTTTCTAGATACATCTCATAGACCCCAAAGTAGGAGAAAGGGAGAAGCTCCCACACAAAGGTTCTTACCTTAACACACTGTACATAATACTCATTTTGTGTTCATTTGAAATGGATAAATTGCCCTCTGTAACAGATCATCCCGTTAAAGTGTAACCACTGCCCACACAATTGAACTTCTGGGACCAATTCCAATCAATTCCAATTAGATGCCTTCACATCTAACCCAACTGTGAACAGACATGCCACACATCGCCTTGCTGCTGTCACAGGCCTGGGTCTGCCTTGGCCCCACCTTGTCCCTCCCCTGCCCTCCCTGACACCGCCCTCCCGTGTGGTGGTCCCTCAGACTAGATCTAAAGGCTTTGGATTGGAACCTGTATGACTACAGCGGGGCTTGGAGGGTGCTTTGCCTGCAGCCTCACTTCTTCTTAAGTCTTAAGAGCCACGTTCCAAGTCATTGTCCTGTGTCCATCCTCCTCCCCTCCCACCCTTGGTTGAAGCATAGATTAAAATCCTTCAGTCCTGAAATTGGACTTTGCTGAGGAAATTAGTGCTGACTCTTCTCTTCCCCACCTTTATTGAGGATTGCTACTTTTTCTTTGAGAAACACCAAGATCTGAGGCCTACTCTACCATCCATTCTTGTTACTTCGGGCCTGAGTCACTCTTCCAGTATAGGAGTCACCCAGCTCCAGCCCCGTGACACAGCTATAAGTCCCATCTGTGCTCTGTCCAAGGAGCTCTGCTGTGAACAAGGAAAGAGGAGGGTAGGGGTTTCCAAGGGCCTTTGTGTATTGTCTCTCACCACCCAACACTTGGACTGTGACCAGAAGCCACCACATAAAGTTTGATGAGTCTGACCTCCCTGTTTAGTTCTAAAGCCACTTCCATTTACTCACCACCTGCCCAGGAAGTGAGGATTGGGTCCTCGGCCCTGTTGCTCTGCAGTCACCACATGCTTGCTGAGCTCAAAAGAAGAGTTAGTAGAGAGAGAGAGACCTGCTGAGCTCAGAGCCCTTGGAGGTTACACCTGGAGGAAGGTCACACAGAGACACTTGTCAGCCCCCACAGTCACTCTGAGTGCTTTCCTTTCCCCATAATTTCTTTGCTTTTTAAAAAAGAAGGTTTTATAGGTGGTCACCCTGGCCTGGGTCTAGTGTGGAACCTGACCCAGGGGGACTCTAGTTTGGGTGTCTCTGTTCCTCAGACTCTTACTAGGGAACAAGAGGCACTCAGGTGTCATGGCAATCTTGGCATTGGTGGAACTGACCTCCTGGCTTATTCATTTCTCATATTCTGCTCAGAGTTGTTAAACACTGCAATGTGGATGCATACCAAAATAAAGGCGATTCATCTGGCTCAAGAAACCAACATGCCCAAATTCTATCAGTGCTCTTGGAGGAGAGAGTAGTGGGAGCATGCATTTGGAGAAGAGCCTAGAAGGCCGCCAGGAAGATGTCTGCGAATACAGTTGGCATTCTGCTTCTTCATTGAGTTGGGCGTATGTGGATATGCTGTCCTCATAAGCTGCATGCTTTTTTGCATATATGTGTCTCTTGAATAAAAGGTTTACTTTTGAAACAAGATGCTTAGTACGGTGTCTATTAGTACAGAAGACTCAACAGTGTGATGCCCTAATACCATTCCCTTCTCATGGCCTGTCTGAAGCATCTGATGCACCACGTTGGTTCCTCTTGTTCAGGAACTGGCCTGAGAATGATGTCACAGGATCCAGGCAGAGATGGGTCAGTATGGAATGTCCAGTAACTAAGACCTGGGGAGTTCAGAAAGCATCCCACCTTTGCCAAAGCCAAGTGGTCATCCATACCTCACAGTTCAAGCTGTAGTTTCTGTGCTATCAGTGAGTCATTGAACTTGCTGTGGATAGAATTCTGAATTCTGAATCCAGGAGAGCATGACTTATATTTAGGCTTGCTAAAAACTTGCTCTGCCACTGGGCAAGTCACTCAGAACAACTAAACCCCCAACTTGCTTGTCACAAAATTAATTCTCTCTCTCTCTCTCTCTCTCTCTCTCTTTCTTTCTTTCTTTCTTTCTTCCTTTTTCTAGATGAAACCTCACACTGTAGCTGAGGCTGTGCCCTGGAACTCACTATATAATACAGAGTGGCTTCAAACTTGTGGCAATCCTCCTGCCTCCACCTCCTAAATGCTGAGACATAGATGTGTGCCACCACACCCTGATCTTCAAAACTCTTCACTATGGGTAGGAGCACAGTGTGTGCCATGTGAAAGTGGCCCAGGAATAAGCAGAGGAGCTGGAGTGCCAGAAGGGACTCTAGCTGAAATGGAGCTCAGCTTGCACAACTCTCAGAACCACCCCGGCTCCTCCTCTCCGAGCTCCGTGCTCCTCCACTCACCTGGCTCTGCTCACTGAGACTTAAGCCTCACTCCTGCGGTTGATGCTGTGGTCTCCACAGAGCCCCAGTAGACACTCTGGGTCTTAGGCTTTCTGCAGGCCCCTCCTGGATGCTGCTTCCCACCATGCACTGGCCCTGAGAGTGGCATGACCTGGATAGTTTGGTGAGGAATACTTGGCCTGCCTTTGGGATAGTCAGAGCTCTCATGTATAGGGAATCTCAGAGAGCACGGATGAGTCTTTTTTGTTGTTTCTGAATCCCACCCACAACACTCTTGCCCTGGCTCTGATGGGTTTACTACTTTCCACTCAGCCCTTCCACAAAGAGGCCAAAATGCCTCATCAACACTTCATCTAGATGAGGCTGTGGTGTGGTAAGAACAGAGATGACCATCTAGAGGTGTGTGAGAACAGAGCTCACTCTGATGGCAAGGGATACCCTGAGAAGCCACATTCCTTAGTTTCCCCACCACACAAGCCAAATCCAGGAAGTACCCTGCTGAGGATGTGCAGCCTGGGTGAGGGGAGGCCGGCCTGAGTTGCTTACACCTTATGCATGCCAGAGTCTTGTTTTATGGAGAGAGCACTCTGCTATGTCGTCACATACTGTGCCTCCTTTGGACCTGGGAGAAAGTAAGAGGGGAATGAGCTTATGATGCCTTAAAACCACTGTGAAAATATGTTTGATTTTGTGGTCCTCTAGTAGGGCCTCAGGAATACCCAGGATGCAGTTGGAAGGTCTCTGACTTAGTGATTAAAGAGAGATTTAAATTCTCTTTCTGCCATATAATAGGTCAATAAATGAGAGTTCATCATTCTTCTGGAAGGTACTCAATATACTCTGATTTTATTCTAGCAAAATATTGGACTAATTAATGTGGATGGACTGATATGACAAGACCCAAAGCCTCCCACAATAGAATTCAGAGAAGTTAGTAATGAGTACTATAGCCTAATATTGTTGCATGACATTCTTGTTTCCCTTGCGAACAGGATTCACACAGAACGCTCCTGCCAAAGTGTGGGACTTTGCTATAGAGATACTTTCTAGGGAAAGGAAAGATCACCCTCATTGTCATGAGAGCTAGTTTCCTAATCTAACTTGCATTTTGCTTCTCCTGAAAAATGAGGCTCATACACTATCTTCCTCAGAGATTGGTGGTTAGAATTAACTATGACAAGGATGAAATGCGCTCAGTCCAGCACCTGTGCAAGTCAATACCTGACGAATGTTAGTTGTGGTCATGGAATCGATTACCACATGAACAAGAATGAACAAACTCTTCATTCAGTAAGGTTGAATCTTGTAGTGTCAAAAACAAAGCCAGGTGGCACAGGCCTTTAATCCCAGAATTTGGGATGCAGAGCTAGGAGGATCACTGTGAGTTCAAGGCCAGCTTGTGAGTACATAGTGAATTCCAGGTCAGCCTGGACTAGAGTGAGACCCTACCTCAAAAAAAAAAAAAGCCAGGTACTAAAAGGTGCACACTACATGTACATTTATAAGACTCTCAAAGTTTGTCTATGCTGGTCAAGGTCAGAGCAGTGGGTATCCATGAGGGAAGTGCCTAGAAGGGAATACACATTTTTCCTTCCATGTTGCCCAGATTGGCCTTGAACTCCTAGTTTAAGTCATCTTTCTGCTTTGGCCTCACAGGTAGCATGTACCATTGCTCCAGCAACCTATTGCTTTTAACCAAAGGTTTGCCTTAAAAATTTTTTTGGCTTGTTTCTGTACTTTCTTTTATCCCTCTGATGAAACTCTTCTTGTAGTTTCCAGCGAGTCCCTCTACCATTTGGATATCATTAGCTTGCCATCCTCCATCATCCCTGATGACATGTTGATGGGCGCAGTATTTTGCAGGTTCTGTGCATGTAACTCACTGCTGCTGTGAGGACCTGCGCCGCCATATACTGCTCAGAAGACAGTGCTTCAAAACACTTCTCATCCTTTGACTCCAATGTTCTTTCTGCCACCTTTTCCTCATGTTCCCTGAGCCTGCGAGAGTGTGGTTAAAGTGTCTCACTTAGTGCTGAGCACTCAAAAGTTACTTTCATGAGTTTTTCCAGCAGTCTCCACCATTTGCTAAAAGAAGCTCCCATGACAAAAAGTAAGAGTAGCACAAATCAACGGGCATAAACCTAAGCATTTAGAACACAATTTGGTCTATACAACATACCCATTTACCCAAACAACACTAATAGCGTCCCAAAGTTTGCCTTTATAAATTTATTTTTTAATTGAGCAAATAAAATTTTTGCTTTACACCTGACATGGGGTACTGTGATAATATGACTAAAGATTAATTAATTTATTTTTAAATTTCAGTTCTTGGGATTAAAACCAGAACCTCCAGTCTGGCAAAATGTGCCAAGTGGTGCAGTGTTGGCATGTCTGTTTTGGGAAGACCAATGGCTCTCTAGATTTGAGTCCTGCTCTATGGGAGGGAATTCCTGCCTGATCCCTATTCAAAACCTATCCAAAAGCCTAGATAACCCATGAAAGGACAATGGAGACAGACACTGAGGATACCCAACACAATCCAAAACAGAAATCCAGAGACTTTTAAGACCTCGACAATCAAGCAGACTTAAAACTCACCCACCATGACTCAGGAACTGAGCAGAAGAAGGGGCAAAAAGAATATAAAAGCCATAATAGGGCAGAATATCCAGAGACATCACCTCCCTCAGCAACAATAAACAAAGAAAAAAAACTGGCTACCTCTTGTACAATTCATAACCCACTACCCCATGGACTAGTCCAGCAAACCTACTGAGGAGGGCCCTAAGCAGGCTGTGGGCAGAGAGGAGGGAAGTGGAGGTGCCATCACAAGACTTGCTCATGCAATGCATTTAATTATTGACAATAAATATGTTTCAAAAAAAGCCTGTGGGCAGTGGAGTGGTGGTGGTCATAAGCTGTTGAGGGAAGCTACTACCATTATTTGGCTAAATGGATATATTATGTCAACCAATATCCTTTTAAGTACTTATGTGTATGCCCATATATTAATGCTATTCTCACTGTTGGTTAGAGAAGCTTTTATTTTCAGTTGACATTGACCACTGGGGTGACTCAAAACTCATCATAGTGTTGAGAAGTGACAGTGGAGTGTTCATCACTGAGACAGCTCCACCACACTCTTCAAGGCTCAGGGACCATTGCAGAAGAGGTGGTGCAGAGAATGTAAGAGCCAATGGATGGGGAGGAGTGCTTTAGAAAGCTGTCTTCCAGACAGAGTGGCCATTACATTTTCTCATCTCACAATGGCTTATACTACCTACACAGGACCTATATAATATGAGGGCTGACATCAACATGGATGAGGGATTAATCAGAAAGAGGAAGAGGTTCAGTAAAAGAGGACTACGGGAGGAGGGACAAAGGAGGAGGTAAGAGATAATGATCAGGGTACACTGTATAATATATGAGATTGCCACTAAAAAGTTTTAAAATAAATAAATAAACCCAGGGCCACACTCATGCTAAGCCCTTAACCAAAGGTTTTTGATGGCAGTTGTTGACTGGCACCACAAGGAATCAACTATCTAGAACTACCAAAAGAAAATTTAGTTTTGACTCAAAAATAACTCCTTAGGTGAGACACTTTGTGGGATTTAGATTTATTGACTTTTATTTGTAGAATTGACTTTAGGTGTCTGGGCTCTCTGAGGCAAAACACAACAATGGTTAGCAGACACAGACCCTTTCAGGAGTGTGCTGCTCTCTAGCCACTGGCCACAGTGGAAGGCCACCAAGTCCCCCAGTGGCTGACTCACAACTGGAAGCTCTGCCAGCCAGTGAACATTCCATTCTCAGTCAGCCAGCAGTGTCTTATGAGGGGCTCTCTGTCATTTAAATCCTAGAAGTTCTGAAGCCTACACACAATTCTAATTGTTACCAGTAATGGCTTTGGGAAAAAAGGCTGATAGAATTAACAGCAAAAGCATTAAATTTTCATTTTTAGCAATGTTCCAAAAAAAAAAAAAAAACTTCTACTCCCTTTCCCCATAATTTTATGGCCAATGTATAGCCCAAGATAACTCTTCATCCAATGGCCTAGAGAAGTCAATAGGTTGGACCCGATGACCTAAATCCTTCCTGGTGGTTGTTTTTCTTTGGCTAAGAATCTTTGATAGGCAAAGCGACTATCACAATAGACTTCCTGGCTGCTCCATAAATTCTTTATTCTTCATTTATTTATTGTGCCGTGGACTGAACCCGGGGTCTCATACATAATAAGCACATACTCTGCCACCAAACTATAGCCTCAGGCCTCAGGGAGTCTTTTTCTCCCATAGTAACACTGTGAGTCTCCATCCTAGACTGGCTGCTATCTGCTTTGTGCAGGCTGAGTCATTATTGTTCAACAATACCACAGGTATGCATTCAACTCCACCTGCTTGGCAAACATTGCTACTGGACACAAGAGGAAAGGTAAGCTGCACTGGGCTGGGCCCAGGCTGGCTGGCCTTGGACGATATGGACACAGCTATAAAAATATGTGGTCACAGGGCCCAGGAGTATTTGCAATGGGCAGATGGGGGAGCATCTGAAGCTGCCTCCTCCCATCAGCCAGGCTTCATCTCAGTGTCGCCAAGACACTTCATCAGAAGTGCTTCTGTCCACCTGATGTGCAGTGACCCTCTTGTCTTAGCACTCTGTCATAATTGATTATCCCTGTAATTCTTCAATCAAATAGTTTCCATTTGTGTCTATGTTCCCGTTCCCCTAGACACTCAGTGAGGTTTCCTGGATAAACCAGTGGGTCTCCAAATGAACGAGTGAATTATATGCTTTCTGTATGTTGTGAAATTAAGTCATTAGTTTAAATTTCACAAATGACTTGGGAGGAAAAAGATGATCAATATGGCATATGAAATTACTGTCTTTACCACATCAGAATTTTTTTTCTTTTTTTTCAATATCTTTATTATGAATAATAAGTATATGAGCAAATCTTTGAAGGTGTTCCTGTTTCCCTCCTCTCTGTCCCCTACCTACTGGGGTCCCTCCTCAGTTCTCATACTGGATCTGTCCATGGGTTAAAGGGTTATGAACTGCATCAGAGGTAGCCAGCTTTTTTCCCCTCCCCCTTTGTGTATTGTTGCTGAGGGTGGTGATGTCTCTGGAGATTCTCCCCCACCATGGCTCTTACATTCTTTCTGCCCCCTCTTCCACTCAGCTCCCTGAGTCATAGTGGGTGAGTTTTAGGTCTGCTTTATTGTTGAGATGTTAAGTATCTCTGGATCTTTGCCCTGGGTTGTGTTGGGTATCCTTGGTGTCTGTCTCCATTGACCTTTCATGGGTTATCAGACTTGCTGTGGTGATTGGTCTCCTGTTTGTCTCATTACTTTCTCACAGGTTTCATTTGGGCCCTGTGTGAAGGCCCCGGGGTGGATCATCTCCTGTCAGGATGTCAGCCATCATCCCATGTCTTGCTGGTGGAATTGAGTATTCCCTGGCTCTCTCATTGCCTTCTGAAAAAATACAAATAGAATCTCCATCAGAGAGTGATATCAGTATAGGTTAAATGAGACAGCATTGCTATTTTGGCTAGCTCCTAATGAGAGTAGCCTCTCTGTAGCTCTCTGGTAATGGGAAATTCCCCTAGGAGCCCAGGTTCTTGGTACCCATAAGATTTTGCCATGGATCCCAGTTCCAGTTAAGGGTTCTTTGTCCCTAAGTAGATCTCTTAACCAATCAGTAAGCCATTGATTACTCTCCTTGGTTTAGCGCCACTATTGCACAGATGAGCACTTCTTGATTTGCTGGTCTCTTCCATACAGCAATGTGTTAAGCATTCTTGTGACAACTGTCTATATTGTATATCAGTGGTCTCTGCTTTCTCCAAATATCATTGACTAATTTCCCGTGGCCGCTCATGCAACACCTTCCAGTGCTGCACATGCTACCATCTGGAAGCTTGTGACTATTCTGGATCTAGCAGGATCTCTTGGTGCTGTTTGATAACACTGTGATTTTTTCAGCAATAGGGTCTTAGGTTTGGCTTCAGACAGGTATTCAAGAGCTTTGACAGAAGTCTGTCATGTTTTGGGGACCTCATAGTTCCCTTTGATCAACAGCTCAGTGTGGAAAGGAACCAATAACTGGGACAGGGAGATACAGGCCTGAGCAATTATTCTTGAGGTTAGACTAGGGTTACGTGTCAGAATTTTAATGAAAACAGATCAGTAGTCTTCTGTGAGTACAAAATAAAATAGACCAAAATTAACATGAAAGAAATTTTTTGACAAGGAATCATAAATTAGAAAAATATATCTGAATTTAGATCAAAGGGACTCAGGGAAAAGCAACTACTCTACTAGTTTTAATGTTTGACCCCTTCACCTTCTTGAAGGCAGGAGGCTCAACCGGATGTAGGATTATATGAGGCCAGAATAGAGAAGCCAGCCAGCCATGCCCTGGAGAACGGCTGCAGGGTCTTTGATGAGATATACACATGTGTATCAAACATACTTGTATAGAAGTGTATGTATACACCCATGTATTTCATATTTATAAATATGTATCTATACAACTAAACGCAGACACTTTAGAATGGTAAATACATGGGGGGGTGATAATTATCCAGTCCCGCTGGAGCTACACAGTGCCTCTGACAGGTCAGCCTTCTCTTTCTGGTTCCCAGGTACACCTGTGATGATGCATTCTGGAACAGACTCACCACCAAAGACTTCTGAGCTCATTAACTGCAGACTTGGACCTTTTCTAGTTATTTTGGAGATTTATGTACCTTGAACATCTGTCCTGAGCCCTGATTGAGTTCTAGGCCGAGGCACGCAGGTAACCTGCACTAGTGATGGGGGCCAGAGAGCAAAATGCAAATGTGCAGCTTCTGTGATGGGAGGAACTGCTGGCGTCTATGTGGGAAAGTGGTGACAGGGACAAGGGACAGGAGTGCTTGGAAAGAAGTTCCATCAGCCAGAACTTGAAGGCTAATAGAAACTTGTTGGTGGAGGTTAGCTCAGTGGCAGAACATTTGCTTAGCGTGAATCAGACCCTGGGTATCCCCAGGAATCCTCCTCTCCCCATGAAAAATCCCCCAAGATAATGAAAAGAGGAGCATAGAGTAGAAGGAGGCAGAGTTCATAGAGTGAACACCACCTCAATATTCCAGGCAGAAGGAAAAGTGTATGTAAGACAAGAACAAAAACCCACCCTCATGAATAATGCATGAAGGTGAGCCAAGGGCAGATGTGTGCTGCAGAAGCATGCTGGGTCCCCATCCTTAGGGACCTTCATATTTTGATTTTGACTGGTGGACTTCCTTCAGGAAATGTTCCAAGCACTCTAGTCCCACATCCTTGCCACCATCTTCCCACATGGACTTCAGCAGTTAGGGACCATATGTTTGAAGCCAGAGACTTTGAACAGTATCCTGAAAGAGCCACCTGATGTTGCTGGCTTCATGGTGCTGGTGCCTAGTGGGAAGGGCTAACTAGAAAGCACACCATCATCAAGCATAGCCAGGAATGAGTCCTTAGGAGAAGAATAACATTAGCAGAGCTGACAGAGGGCAGAATGGTTGAGTTCTGGATAGTGCAGCTGTGAAAACCTGCAGGAAATGGGGAGACAGGTCTTGTGATGCTGGGGAGAAAAGAAAAGAGGAGTGCAAAGATGTTGAGGCCCACCATGCTCCAGAAATTTCAAGGAGCCTGTGCAGCTGCAAGGACCCTGGGGAAGAACAGCAAATGAGCCACCAAGCGGGTGGAAAAGACCACACTGCAAAAGTGTGAGGGAGGTCAGAACTGCCACCATCGGGGGTCAGGAAGATCTGCGGTGGAGATAGTTTCTGGGGGATGATGGGGACTTTTAAAGGTTTAATTTGGGAGAGGTGAAGTTGGAGACATCAGGTAGAGAAGTCTAGGTAGCAGTGAATTACTGAGGCCTGGCCACTCCTGGCTTTCAGATGGAGCTCTAGCACAGGGTAGGTCCATCACAAAGTGTCCCGATGGAACTATCTCTTCCATTCTTAGGGTGTTTAGGGTCTAAAATTCTGTTTTTAAAGTCATGATTCCTAGTATAGTTCTTCATCATCATCACCAAGGAGTGATGTAAAAGGAATCCCAAAGGCAGGACCCAGGTGTATATGGATTTCAACACCCTTGTCAGTGACTCTGACAGGTGCTTCTGGCAGAGATCCCCACATTATAGAGCTCTTTCTGTTGACTTTATTGTTGCTTTAAAACTGAGATGGTCAGAAAATGAAAAGACAAGTAACAGATGGGAAAGAAACAACTTGCAAAGGACATATCTGGGTAGGTATTTAAAATATATGATGAACACTCAAAAATACAACACTAACAATTCAATTTAAAAATGCCCCAAAAGATGTAACCCACAGAAGACATGTGGATGGCAGAGAAGCAAAAGAGAGGACCCTCGTCCTAAGTGAGCTGAGAAATGCAGATGAGGATGGTAATCACACATCCATTAGAATGGCTTACATTCAAAGAACACTGGGGAGAATGAGAGCAGCCAGGCGCTCGCTCCTTGTGGGTAAAAAAGGAACATGGAAAGTCCATGATGGAAGGCAGTTTTACAGTTTCTCACAAAACCAAGTATGCTCATATGAGTAACAATCACACTCCTTAGCATTTAGCCAGATGAGTGTAACTTTTTATTCATATAGACAGAAAGTTGCATATGAAAATTTACAGCAGCTTTATTCATAATTAATATAACTTGAAGGCAACTAAAATCTTGTTCAACTGGTGAATCCAGACAGTGGAATATTGTTCGTTAATCACTGAAAGCAAGTCAGGCTCTTACTATGATCAATAATAACAACAGTAAGTATGAATGCACTCTTCTTGCACATTTTTGGGGGATTGTAAATGGATATTATTCAGCCACATTACATATTAAAATATGAATTATGCCTGAGAACATTGTGCTAAGTGAAACAAACCAGTTCCTCAGAGACAAATAATGTATAATTCCACTTATCTGAGGTTCCTAGAATTCCCAGGTTCATCGAAACAGAAAATAGAGTGATGGTTTGTAGAGATGATCCTGTTTAATGGTTCAGAACCTCAGTTTGCTAGGATAACATTGTTCCGAGATGGAGAGTGGTGACAAATGTCAGCGTGATTCTTCTTAATGCCATTGGATTATACACTTAATAATGGTTAGAAAGGGTAATTTTATATTATACAACTACAATTAAAAAAATAGATTCTTTTGTAATCAAGCCAAGAGTCAGTTTCAGGGTAGCTCAAGTTGGGTGGGTGTCCAAGGAGAGGTGGGTACCCAGGGAGAGTTGTGGTAGAGCCTGGGCTCCCAGGAACTGGAGCAGGAAGGTGGCTGACTGTGCCCGTATCCCCTTCTCTCCAGCTGCCCAGTGCTCTTCCTTCCTTCTGCTCTCTACTCTCTTTCACTCATACTTCAAGCTTCAGCCCTCTTCTGACTTTCCAAGGACCCTGCAAGGCGCTCCTTCCTCTCCTTCAGTGTTCCCCTCATCTTCAGACACTTGCTCACTGCCTACTTGTTTCCAGAGCCTCCAGTTCAGTCTGTGAAGGAATCAGGTTGGCCAGCCGTTCATGAGGTGCAGGCGCATTTCAGTGTCTGGCAGTCCCTGGCCACTCTTCTTTGTCCAGTCAGTAGCCCTTGCCCAGGGCAAGCACTTTAGCAGGGCTCTGGCTCCTAGCCGTCCTAAGTAGAGGCGGGAATGTCTGTTACTATGATAGAATGTACTACAACACCATAACCTGCTCTGACAGCTCAAGATTACTGGTTCGCAACCATGCCACTGTTAGAGATTTCCTCCTTCCCGTTCTTTCTCCTCACTTTTGCATCATTTGCCATTCTGTTGCTCATTTGCTCCAGAGATAGGAGGAAATTTTTGAGGCAAAGCTTGAGATATTCATTTTTTTTTAATTTTCATAACACATATGGTAGCATTCCAATGTTTATTAATAAACTAATTAATGACAAATATGATAAAGTGCTGGATTTTGGATTTGAGGACACAAGTTCAGTTAGTATCTGTGTGACCTTTGAACTGAATGAATGTCTCGGGATCTCAGCTTCAACTTCTGTATAATGAATAGAAGAGAATGATTGAGGAGCCCAAAGCATGCTCCAGTGCATCCTGAAAGAAGTTGAGTTGGCATCTTTACTGCCAGATGTCTCATTGCTTCATAGACATAGACCTTAGGAACTTCCCCAGACCTGAGACACTTGTGATTCTTGCTTAGTTTCCCAGAACAAATTGCACTGGATTACAGATTTGAAGTGATCTTGGCTTCCTTTCCTTACTTCCTGGCTTTATCTCATTCATGGTTGTCTGAGGTTTGCTTCCCTTGGCTTATCTGTGACCTGTAGGTCACCAAGTCCACTGAGACAGATTCCACTCAAGTTGCTTCTCCTTATCTCCAGAGGTGATGTGGTACCTCCTGGTACCAAACACGATAGACAGGCACATTACTTTGAGGCAGCAGACTTGCATATAAAGGCATGTGAGTGGGCAGTCGCCACCTGGGCTGGCCCAAGAGTGGATTGTTATCATCTCAGCTGTGTGATTAGTGAGAGGCACAATACAACTTTGGGTTTATCTTAGCAAAGTTAAATATCTTTAATGACTCTGATTAATGAGCAGATATTGTAAGTGATTGGAGACCAGAAAGCAAGGAAAATGCCATCAAATGAAATCTAGGCATGTTCAGGGATTTAGGCAGTTGGCCTCTGCCCTCCTGCACTACGTCCCAAGCTCCCACAATGAAGAGCCACAGCAGGATGCCCTAAAGCCACAGCAATGCGCCCCTGGAGGCTAGAAGCTTGGTAGCTTGGTATCCAGTGTCACCGGCCATGTACTGACTAAAGCCTGGGGAACATGTGAAGGGAGCAGTTTTCTTGTCTCTTTCATTTTCTGAAAGTGGCAACGTTCCTTGGTCGATGGCAACATTTCTTCAGTTTCTGTCTCTGTCATAATGTCAGAATAATGTCACAGTCACAGGTAACAGTGATCAAGCCTTCCATATATCATTTTACACCTCTGTGTCAAAGAAAATTACATTTAGATGTCAGCTGCAAGTGGTATGCTACACTTGGTCCCTCGTGCCTTGGCTGTGAATAGTAAATATCTAACACTCTCTTTTGGGGACCTGTTTGGGTTTCTAGAGAGGATATTCTAAAGTTCAGCCATCCTCAGCATATAAGGGATGCCAAAGGAACTGAAGACTTAATTTATAGATGAGAGCAACTATGTTCTGGAATCACCACCATGCGGGACCCTGGTGCCAGCTGGCCTGGTTTGGTTCCTGCCTCCTTCACTTAATAACTATTTAGATACTGAACAAAGCTCTTGACTGATCTGGACCTTGGCTTCTTCATAGGTAATGCCAATTACACCAACCCATCCCAGTGGTCCTCATCTGGAAGAGATTTTTCCCTCCACCCCAGCAAGAAGCAATGTTTTCAGGTAATTGATTGTCACAGTGAGGGTCCCTACCTGTGTCTGATGCATAGAGACCAGGGATGCTTCTGTCCATCTTACAATACACAGGACAATATTACACAGCTAAGAGTGACCTGGCCCCAATAGTACCAAAGTTTAACAACCCTGTCCCATCCTTACAAGGTCATTATGACCTTTAGAAACCAGACGTCAGGTACTTAGCATATGCTTACACCAAGTCAGCTCAATTAATGGCAGTACTACACATTAAAAATAAGGTTTGGGACTGGAGAGATAGCTTAGCAGTTAAAGGCGCTTGCCTGCAAAGCCTGTCTGCCTGTGTTCAATTCCTCAGTACCCATGTAAAGCCAGATGCACAATGTGGTTCATACATCTTGAGTTCATCTGCAGCAGCAAGAGGCCCTGGAGTGCCCACTCTTCCTCCTCTCTCTCTCTCTCTCTCTCTCTCTCTCTCTCTCTCTCTCTCTCTCTCTCTCTCTCTCACATAAACACATAAAATTATTTTTAAAAAGGAAATGTTTAAAAATTTTATATATTTTTATTTTTGACTTTTTCATACATGCATTTTGATCTTATTCCCCCAGGAATCCCATCTTATTTTCTCCCCTCCCAGTGACACCCTTCCTCTGCCCCATTAGCCTTCATCTTATCCTCATGCTCAACTATTTAAATCAGGCTTGTTTGCATGATCACGGGTGAAGATTCTTTACTGTGGCTGGGCAACTATTGCAGTCAACTTCTCATTGCTGGCAGAAAGAACCTGACCAAAAGTAGCTTTTGGAAGGAAAAGGGTTATTTTGGCTTACAGACTCTAGAGGAAACTCTATGATGGCAGGGAAAACGATGGTATGAGCAGAGGCTGGACATCACCTCTGCCACAGCAGGTGGCAAACAGTGAAACAGTGGCAAGAAGGTGTGTCAAACATTGGTAAGGGGAAGCTGGCTATTACACCCCAACAACACACCTCCAACAAGGTTCCAATTCTAAAATTGCCATCATCTGGGGAATCAAGCATTCATAACACATGAGTTGATGGGGGACACCTGGATCAAACCACCACAGCAACCTACCAGTGGTTTACCAAAGCTGTACCTGATGTGTTCAATTTCTCCCTCCGTCCCTCCTTCTCTCTCTCCCCCTCTCTCCCTGCAATCATTAGCTGCCATTAGCTATTCTGGCAGGTGTGAGGTCTCATGAACCCTTTCCCCATCCATGATGAAGTATTGACAGGCTCCATCTCGTGCAGGAAACCACGCTTCTGTGAGATCATGAGTGTAATAGCCATGTTGTATCCGGAAGACAGTATTTTCCGTTCTCCTATTTCCTATTGCTCTTGTATTCTTTCTCTGTTTCTATCTTCTGTGAGGTTCCTTGAACCTTGGTTTAGATGTCCTATTTGAGGCTGAGCACACAGCAGACATTTATTCTTAGCATTTTTCCATCTATGGATCTTTGCATTAACTTCTGTCCATTGTAGTAAGAAACTCCCATGATCCAGGCTGCAAGCAGTACTAATCTATGGGAACAAATACAGATAGATTTAGAAGGTAGTTTGACATGCTGTCCATTTAACATAATCATAGTAGCAGGTTCCCCCTGCAGCCCATGTTCGTAGCCACAAGCTTTTGGCCTGGTATATAGGACCAGGGCAGGAATTCCCTTCTGTGGACCGGGCCTCAAATCCAATCAGACATCAGTTGGTGACTTCCATAACACCCTTTGCACCAGAGGGTAAATCTTGCCTGGCAGATTGGTTGTAGAGTACAAAGGGTCAACAGCTGGGTAGGACTATTGATGACTTCTCTTCCAAGCAGCTTTCATATCACCTTGTGGTGTTAAGGAAACCAGCAGGGAGGAAGCTTCCAGCCATTCCTACTTAGTTTCTCAACATCCTGAAACTGAAACATGTGGTGTCTTCACCAGTAGGGACTTACCATCTATGGTGGGCAACCGAGAGTAATAATAATAGCCTATATTGTTTCATGGCCCTATGTAGCCTCCCCGACCAAACACTCATTGGGAAGTATCTCATCCCTGTCATTGGATGTCCTGTGGCTTCTGGGAGCAGTTTTATTCACCGATGTAAGGGATCTTTGTTCAAGTACTTTTTCTTAGTCTTTTTATTTAATTAATGAATTAATTAAATTTATTTACTTATTTTTGTGTCTGGCTTTATTAGGTGCTAGGGAGTTGAACCCAGGCTAATAACTTTGCAAATGAGTGCATTTAACCACTGAGCCCTCTCCCCAGCCCCTTGAATTTTATTAACATTTCCTGAATATAGTGTATTTTGATCATGTCCCCTCCCAACTCTTTCTTTTCACCCCTCTGCTGCATCCCCTTTCCACTGAACCTATTCTTTCCAATTCATCTTATTTTGATCAATTTTTTTTTGCTGTCCTCCATCATCCATGACAACATGATGGGTCCCATAATCCTCAGAGCTTGTGCAAGTAACAATGGCCACTGTGACGTCTTGCATGCACCAGCCACTTTGTGTGTGGAAGACATGTTCCAAAGCACTCCTCCCCATTCTTTGGCTCCTATTTTTTTCCACCACCTCTTCCCTGAACCTTGGCTGGTATGATAGAGATGTATTATTTTTTAGATATTTTTATTTTATTTTTTATATCTTTATTATGAATAAGTATATACATTGTATGAGCAAATCTTGTGAATGTGTCCCTGTTTCCTTCCTCTCTGTCCCCTACCCACTGGGGTACTTCCTCAGTGCGCATACTGGATCTGTCCATAGGTTAAAGGGTTATGAACTGCATCAGAGGAAGCCAGTTTTTCTTTCTTTTTTTGTTTTTCTTCCCTGTTTGTGTATTGTCTCTGGATATTCTCCCCACCATCCCACCATGGCTCCCCCCGCCATTCCACTCAGTTCCCTGAGTCATAGTGGGTGAGTTTTCTATTGGCTTTATTGTTGAGATCTTAAGTATCTCTGGACCTTTGCCCCAGGCTGTGTTGGTGTCTTTGTCTCCTTGACCTTTCATGGGTTATCAGACTTGCTGTGGTGATTGGTCTCCTGTTTGTCTCCTCACTTTCTCATAGGTTTCATTTGGGCCCTGTGTGAAGGCTAGGTGTGGTTTGTCTCCTGCAAGGATGTCAGCCATCATTCCATGTCTTGTTGGTGGAATTGAGTTTTCCCTGGCTCTCTCACTGCCTTCTGAAAAAATACAAACAGAATCTCCATCAGAGAGTGAGATCAGAATAGGTTAAATGAGACAGCATTGCTATTTTGGCTAGCTCCTAATGGGTGTAGCCTCTCTATAGCTCTCTGGTAGTGGGAATTTCCCCTAGGAGCCCGAGTTCTTGGTGCCCATAGGATTTTGCCATGGATCCCAGTTCCAGTTAAGGGTTCCTTGTCACTGAATGGATCTCTTAACTAAGCCAATGATTACCCTCCTAGGTTTAGTGCCACTATTGCACAGATGAACATTTCTTGACTTGCAGGTCTCTTCCATATAGCCGTGTTTTCAGCATTCTTGTGACAACTGTCTATATTGTATATCAGTGATTTCTGCTTTCTCCAAATATCATTGACCAATTACCCCTGGCAGCTCATGCAACACCTTCCAGTGCTACACATGCTACCATCTGGGAGCTGGTTACCATTCTGGATTTAGCAGGATCTCTTGTTGTTGTTTGATGACACTCTGTGATTTCTTCAGCAATAGGGTCTTACCTTAGGCTTTGTACAGGTATTCAAGAGCTTTGAAAGAAATCTGTCATATTTGGGGACCTTGTGTGTCTCTTTGATCAACAGTTCAGTGTGTGAAGGAACCAATAACTGGGACAGGGAGATGCAAGCCTGAGCAATTATTCTTGAGGTTAGACTTCCTCCCATTCTATTCATTATTAGTTTAGTTTACTGTATGAGTCACCCCACCCTCCCATTACCCCCTCCAATTCTTTTCATTACCTTTTACAGTCTCTCCATTCATTAACAGATTCTCTTACTGTTCAGGCTTAACCTGGTTAGGAACCATATATGAGGGAGAATATGTGGTGCTTGGCTCTCTGCTCATGTGTGAGGTCGCTAAGAATGATCTCCTCCAAGTCCGTCCATTTTTCTTTAAACTTCATTATGTCATCTTTCCTCTTAGCTGTGTAGAAGTCCATAGTGTATATATACCACAACTTTGATATCCATTCATCCAGTGATGGGCATTTGGGTTAATTCCAATTCTTTGCTATTATGAATTGAGCTGCTATAAACAAGGTTGGGCAAATGTCTCTGTGCTTCAGTGAGGAAACTTGGGGGTAGTTGCCCAATAGAGGGATATCTGGGACTGCTGTTAGCTCTATATCTATCCTGTTCAGGAGCCTCCACACTGCTTTCCAAAGTTGTTTTACAAGTTTACATTCCCACCAGCAGTGAATGAGGGTCCCTTTTCCCCCACAACCTCTCCAGCATCTATTATTGGTAGACTTTTTAATGATTGCAATTCTGACTGGTGTAGAGGTAGAATCTCATTGTTTTAATTTGCATTTCTCTGATGATTAATGACATTGAACATTTTCTCAAATGAGAGTTAGCCATTTGTATTTCATCCTCTGTGAATTCCTTGTTGAGGTCAGTTCCCCGTTTTGTGAGAAGACTGTTTGATAATTTTTAATTTAATTTTTTGAGTTCTTTGTAATTTCTAGGTATTAAACCTCTATCCATATTGTAGCTGGGAAAGATTAACTCCCAGTTTGATGGTGGTCTGTTGGCTTTGAGTATGGTATGCTTATCTGTACAGGAGCTTTTTTGCTTGATGAGATCCCATTGGTTAAGTGATTGTTGCACTTCCTGGGCTATGGGAGGTTTGTTCAGGAAGTTTTTCCCTATTCCTATCTTGTAGAGAGTTCCCCTAATTTTTTCTTCCAGGGTTTTCAGAGTTTAAGGTCTTATGTTGAGGTTTTTGAACCATTTGGAATTGATTTTGTGCGTGGTGAGAGAAGAGGGTCTAGTTTCGTTTTCTTGCAAGTATTTATCCAATTTGTCCAGCACCATTTATAAAAGATGCCATCTTTATGCCAGTTAACATTGTTGGCATCTTTATCGAATATGAACTATAGTTGCTCCATCTTAGGGCAGGGTCTTCAACTCTGTTCCATTTGTCTGTCTATTTTTGTGCCAGTACCATGCTGTTTTTGTTATGATGGCTTTGTACTATATCTTTAGATTGGGTATTGGGATACTGCCTGACGTGTTTCTTTTACTTAGGATGGCTTTGGATATCTGAGGCCTTTTGCCATTCAAAATAAATTTGGAGATTATTTTTTCTATGTCTGCAAAGAATGAAGCTGGTATTTTTATTGGTATTGCATTGAATCTGTACATAGCTTTTGGAAGTATTGCCATTTTCACAATATTAATTCAACATGAGAGATCTTTCCATCTTTTTACATCATCCTCAATTTCCTTCTTGGACATTTTTATGTTTTCATTATACAAGTCTTTCACCTCCTTGGTTAGTGTTATTCCAAGATATTGATTTTATTTGTGGCTATTAAAAATGGGACAGTTTCACTGATAGCTCTTTCTGTATGCATGTCATTTACATACAGGAAGGCTACTGATTTTTGTGTGTTAACTTTATATCCTGCCACTTTGCTGAAGGAATTTATCACCTTCAGGAGTTTACTGATACTATTCTTCAGGTCCATTACATATACGATCATGTCATCTGTGAAAAGGGATAGTTTCACTTCTACCTTTCCAATTGTATCCCTTTTATGTCTTTCTCCTGTCTTACTGCATTGGCTAAAACCTCTAGGACTATGTTGAAGAGCAATGGTGAGAGTGGGCACCCCTGTCTTGTTCCCGAATTTAGTGGGAACTCCTTGAGTCTTTCCCCATTGATTATTTGGGCTTTAGGAGTTTTGTATATGGCCTTAATTATGTTGAGGTGTAGGCCCTCTATTCCAAGTCTTTAAAGTGTTTTGATCATGAAGTAGTGTTAGATTTTGTCAAAGTCTTTCTCTGAATAGATTAAGATTACCATGTGGTTTTTGTGGCTAAATTTATTAATGTGGTGGATTATGTTGATTGATTTCCGAATGTTGAGCCAATCCTGAATCCATGGGATGAAGCCTACCTGGTCAAGGTGGATAATGCTTTTAATATATTGCTGAATTCAATTTGCAAGGATTTTATTCACAAGTTTTGCATCTAAATTCATCAGGGATATAGGTCTATAGTTTTCCTTTTTGGATTTATCTTTGTCTGGTTTGGGTTTTAGAGTGATGCAAGCTTTATCGAAGGAATTTGGAAGTATTCCCTGTTCTCGGATTACTCTGAAAAGCTTCAGAAAGAGTGGTTTGAGTTATGTGATAAAAGTTTGGTAGAATTTGGCTGAGAATCCATCAGGACATGGATTTTTCCTGCTGGGGAGGTTTTTTTTTTATTACATTTTTGATTTTGATCAATGTAATAGGTTCTTTTAGGAGATTTATCTGCTCTGGGTTTAGTTTTGGTAGGTGATAGGTATCCACGAATTCATCCATTTCTTCTAGATTCTCCAATTTTGTGGAGAGGCTTTGGAACTATGTGCTGATGATTCTTCCAATTTCATTGGTGTCTGTTGTGATCTCTCCCTTTTCATTTCTGATTTTGTTGATTTGGGACTTCCCTTTTTTCCATTTGGTTCAATTGGCCAGTGGTTTGTCAAACTTGCTTACTTTTTCAAAGAACTAGCTCTTTATTTCATCAATTTTAAAAATTGTTTTCTAGTTTCTAATTCATTGATCTCTGCTCTGATCTTAATTATTTCATCTTGAGCTACTAGGGTTTGATTGTTCTAATAGTTCCAATGCTTTTAGCTGGTTAGTTAGGTTATTAATCTGGGATCTCTCTGTCTTTGTTATGAAGATATTCAGTGCTATAAATTTTACCCTTAGGACTGCCTTCACTGTGTCCCATAGGTTTGGGTATGATGTATTTTCATTATAATTTAGTTCAAGAAAATTTTCAATATCTAATTTAATTTCTTGAAAGGCCCATTCATTGTTTAATAACATATTGTTCAATCTCCAATAGTTGGTGTGATTTCTGTTTGTTCTTTCACCGTTTATTTACAGCTTCAATGCATTGTGGTCCAATATGATGCAGGGTGTTACCTCAATCTTCTTGAATTTGTTGAGGCATGTTTTATGTCCTAGTATGTGGTCTATTTTGGAGAAGGTTCCATGAGATGCTGAGAAGAATGTATATTCTGTGGAATTGGGATGAAATGTTCCATATATGTCTATTAGGTCCAATTGATTTATGGTGTTATTGAGTTCTATTATTTCCCTGTTGACCTTCTGTTTGGATGATCTTTCTAAGGATGATATTGGTTTATTAAAGTTTCCAACTATGATGGACTTGGGGTTTATTTTTCTTTTCTTTTCCATTAGTTTTTGCTTTATGAACTGTGGTGCACCTGTACTTGATGCATACATGTTTATGATGGTGATATTCTCTTTTTGGATTATTCCCATGATGAGTAAGAAGTGTCCTTGATTGTCCTTTTGAATTGATTTTGGTTTGAAGTCTTTTATGTCAGATGTTAGTGTTGCAACCCCTGCTGTTTTTCATTTCTATTAGCTTGGAAGATCATTTCATCCTGAGAAGGTTCCTATCTTTAGAGGCAAGGTGGGTTTCTAGAGGCAGCAGATAGAAGGATCCATTTTTCTGATCCATCCTGCTAGCCTGTGTCTTTTTATGGGAGAGTTAAGACCATTAATATTAAAAGTTATAACTGTGAGGCTTGGCTCAATCCCTGCCATATGGTAGGGTTAGTAGGATTTGATGCCTCTCTTGTTGTCTCCTATAGGCTTGATTATTGTGTACAATTTCTGGATGGCTTTTGGGGTTGGTTACTTGGCTATTCTGAGTGGAATATTTCATGGAGAATTCTCTGTAGGTTTTGTTTAGTGTCTATAGAGCTGGCTTTTATCTTGAATTATTTTCCTTTCTCCATCTATTAAAGGGATACTTTCACAGGGTACAATACTTTGGGTTAAAAGCCAAAGTGATTTAGGCTTTGAAGCACACCATTCCAAGCCCTTCTCACTTTCATGGTTTCCTTGGAGGAGTCTGGTGTAACTCTGTTGAATATGCCTTTATATGTGATTCATTGTGTTGTTCTTGCTGCCTTTAGAACCCTCTCCTTGCTTTCACTGTTTAGGGTTTTGACTATAAAGTGTCTTGGGGAGTTTCTTCTTTGCACCTGCCTGTTTTGTGTTCTGTGTGTTTCTTGTATCTGGATGGAATTCTCTTTTGCTAGAATGGGGAATTTTTCCTCAATAATTGTGTTCAATATGTTCTCTATACCTTTGACGCGGTTTATTTTCCTTCTGGTATCCCCGTCATCCAGAGGTTTGGTCATTTAAGGGTGTCCCATAGTTTCCTCATATCTTGTTCACATGCTTTTTTTACTTATCCAAGTTTCTATTATCCCAGTCTCTTTCTTCTGCTTTGTTTTCAATGTCTGAGGTTCTATCATCCATGTTATTAACTCTTGTAGTGAGGGATTGTAGAGATGTTTTAAATATTTCCATTTGATTTTGGCTTTCCAATAAAGCTTTTTGCATGATCTCTATCTCTTTTTTGAGTTGCATTTTCATTTCAAATGTTGTCTTATTTAAGTTTCCTGGTACTCATCCTTGTATTTGATTGTGTCTTTATTTAGTTTAACCAGCTGATTCTTGAGCTCCTCTGATTGCTGATTTGCCTTTAGATCATTTACTGTTCTAGCAAAGTCCATCTATTTTACGCCATTGTATTTAGCCTTGTGGCGAAGCTTGTGAGCTGATTCTGCACATTTCCACTTACATTATTAATTTTTGTTTCCATTTCCATTAATAACCTGATTATAGACTCCATGCAGAGATGTCCTAAATATGTTATTATCTCCTCCTGGGATTGCATCTGTGTTCTTTCGTTGATATTTTCAATGTGGACTTCCAAACTGGGGCTAGGCAAACTTTGTATGGGGCAATCCACCTGTTGGTTTTTCTTCATTGTGATCTACCCATGCTCAGAGAGAGAATTGTTTTTCCTGGGCCCTCAGCTGTGGCAGGGACCTAGCAGGAGATTTCGGGGAGGACTGGTGAGGTTTTGGCATGTGCTTGGCTCCTCTGCTCTCAGGCAGTGTGTGTGTGTGTGTGTGTGTGTGTGTGTGTGTGTGTGTGTGTGTGTGTGTCTGGGGGGGTGTTCAAACCTTCAGCAGCAGTAGCAGGCTGGGGGCTGGTCCTTGTTTGGAACCTGGGGTCAGTGGGCAGGGTTGTGAGGTGCATGGGCTGGTGGGGAGCTAAGGCACAGCTCCCTCACCTCCTCACCTGTCTTTGCCTAGGGTCAGGAGTTCTGAGCACACAAGGGTGGGAGGGAGGTCAGGGCACAGGTCTGCAACCTGGCCTCACTTAGGGTCAAGGGGTTAATGGGCAGAGCCGGGGGTGCACAGGCTTGTCTGGAGCAAAGTGGCGGGCTTGCTTACCTGGCCTGGAACCCAGGGTCAGTCAGAGGAGTCAAGGAACAGCTCCCTCACTTCACATTGCCTAGGGTCATGAGGTACGAGCATGCAAGGGCAGGTTTAGAGATGTATCATTTAATGCTGAACGCTTAACTGTCACTTCTTCCACAGTAATCACTGACATCTGAAAAGAGATGTTTCTCTAACCAAAAGCAAGAGCAGCACTAATACATGGCCATAAACATAACTATTTAGAGAGCAATTTGGTGGGTATACTATGTCCATTTAGCCAAACAACAGCAGTAGTTTCCCTCCTCAGGCTTATGACAAGATTCTCAGTACCAGGCATGGATTTCCTCCTGTGGAGTGGTCTCAAGTCCAATCAGAGAACAGTTGATCACCCACCTGACTGTCATACCACTATTGCACCAGTGGGCATATTTTGCCTGGCTGGCCAATTCTACAGCCTACAATGGCTCATGGTTAAGACTTTTAGTGAATTCTCTCCCTTGGCAGGCTACATAGCATTTTCTAATACTATGACAGCTAGTTAGCAGGGAGGAGGCTTTCCACTGAGTTCTGGCTTCATGGCTCAGTGTCCTGCAACTGAAGCATGCCAAACACTTCTTTTTTTTAAAATTAAAATTATATTTTAAACTGGATTAAAAAGTAGTACATTTCTTTCTTTATTAAATATTTTGTTTCTTTATTTGTAAGCAGAGAGAGATAGAAAGACAGTGGGTGTGCCAGGGCCTCCTGCTACTGCAAACGAACTCCAGATGCATGCACCAGAGTGCATCTGGCTTTATGTGGGTACTGGGGAATCGAACCCAGGTTATTAGGCTTAGCAGGCAAGTGCCTTAACTGCTGAGCCATCTCTCCAGCCCCAAAGTAGTACATTTGTATATGGCTTATTCATTCATATGTCTTCCGTTTGGGTTCATCCTCCCACCACTCCCTTCTCGCCCTCATCCCCCTGCCACTATCTCTGCTTAAAACTTTTCCTCCCAATATTATCCACATCTATGTTCATGTCCCTTGTGTTGTACTCTCCCCCCTCCATAAAAAACTTTCTCCCCTCCATGGTCCCTTTCCAGCTTACTGGCTTCTACAGACACTCTGATTGATACCCACTAATCTAGAAATTCCAAGCTAAGGTCAGCTTGTTTTTATGAGTCTGGGTTAACTCATCCTGTTTAATCTTTTCCAGTTCCGCCCATTTCAGTCTTGATTCCATTGATGTGACAAATTACATTTATTGATTTATATATGTTGAACCATCCCTGAATCTATGGGATGAAACCCACTTGATCATGTTGTATGATCTTGATATGTTCTTGAATTCAGTTTGGAAGTATTTCACTAAGAATTTCATATCTATGTTCATCAGGGGGAGTGGTCTAAAATTTTTGTTACCGTTGTGTCTTTATCAGATTTTGGTTTCAGAGAAAGAGTTTGGAAGCATTCTTTCCTTTTTCTTTTTTATGGAGGAAGTACATAAGTATTAGTTGTAGTCACCATTCTTTTGAATTCTTTGTCTGAAATTTCATCTAGGTCTCTTTCACTATTGGCCCTCACTCTGGGATTGGCTGGTTTTAGAGGGGACATATCTTGATATGTAAATTTTGGAGGGGGACTTTTACATTTGAGGTTTATTGTTGATTGATTTAAAACTAATTTAGGTTACTTTCTTTTTTCACTGGAGTTATTTGTTTTATTCAGGAGGGACTAGCTATGTAGCAGGGTTGAGGTATCATCTTCTGTTAGACAAGTGTTCAGGCTCTATCCCCAGTCTTCCCCTTTGAGTAGAATAATGCCTGTAACAACAGTCACTATCTAGGGATAGACCCACTATAAAAACAGTGATAGTCTACTGTAAAACAACAACCTCCCACATGCAAATCATTTTAGAGAGTAAGAGAACATTGACATTATTGTACATGTGGTTATATTAGCTATTGTGAGCTTGAGGCAAAAGAAAAAAGATAAAAAGAAATAACAGTGCACAGAAAACATAGTTTGTATTGGGATGATAAAGAGAAAGTAAGGAAAGGGAACACAAATAGGAGGTGAAGCTGTAGGAGCTAAAGACAACAAACACATCATGGAGGATGAATGTACTAGGCCTGAAGGTTCATTGGGGAGAGGGAATAAGGTATGCTAATAACTCATTTAGAAAGGTTCTCTTTTTCAGGATGCTAAGGCTCAGAATCCCTGCCCACCAGAACAGACTATGTTCTTTGGGAGATGTTGTGGTCAGCTTTCTAGTTGCTGCACAGAAAGAACCCAAACAAAAGCGGCTTGTGGAAGAATGGGTTTATTTGGCTTATGGATTCGAGGGGAGACTCCATCCTGGCAAGGAAAACGATGGCATGAGCAGAGGGGTGGACATCACCTTTGCCACAGCACTGCAAACAGCGGCAGGAAGGTGTGCCAAACACTGGCAAGGGGAAGCTGGCTTATAACCCCCAAAAGCCCATCCCCAACAACACAGCTCCATCGAGGTTGTAAAATCCAAACTGCCATCAGCTGAGAATCGATCTATCAGAACACATTCATTTGTTTGTGGGGGACACTTGGATCAAACCATGACAGGAGAGGAAAATGTAGAGAGAAGGAATAAGGAGAATAAAGAGAAAGGAAAACTAAACAAAATAAGAAACAACTCACACACCCAAAAAAGTACAAACACCCCTCCTGCTCCCCCCTCCAACTAAAGTAGAGTGGGGGCTGAGCTAGCTTCTAAGTGGGCAATAGGTGTGGAAATGGATAGGTGTAGAGACAGAAAGGGCAGATCAGAGAGAGAGGACTTGAAAACTGACTGGCCTGATATTTGGCTCTCATCTGGGCTTCCTCAGCCCCAGAATGGTGTCTCCTGTGCTGGAACTTACTGTCTTGACTTGGATGGGAAGTCCTGTTTTACCTTCTGCAGTCAAGCCCCTTGCACAGACTTATGAATTTCCCTTTCTCTGGAGCTGAGTCTGTGAGTGTGGATGGTTCTGCAATTGTTTCTTGCAACAAAAGTTCTCTTGTTGCAGTTTAATCCATTTTTGAGGTGTCTGGGTGTGGTCACTTTCTCTTCCAGACTGTTGCCAGGATGGGGGTGGGCTGGGGGGAAGAGGCTTTGTATCTAGTGGGAGTCTCTAAATTTCAAATTTCCAGATCTCCAATCTGGTGTTTGCCTGCACTCTCCAGGAGATCTTCAGACTTCAGATTTACTTTTCCAGTACTCCAGGGACTGGAGTATCTTGGAAGTTTCCTCTGTGGCTGAGTGCTTGTGGCTGTAAAGTAGGACTTTTTCGTAATCATGTACAAATATATGAGCTTCCTAGAATCTACAGACTATGAGGAAAAACAAGGCTCTCATATTCAGAGCTATAAGTATTTGAGAAACACAGAAAATAAAAACATTTAATGGCTAAAGCAGAAAGGCATCTCTTCTCCATCTTTTGGCTAAGATCAAGTATAAAACATACAGGCACACAAGAGAGATGCAAGTATTAATGGTCTGCTTGTGTCATATGCCCTTTACTTTTTACTTACCACATCACCAAATCCTTTTAAATATGACGAACCAGGAGCTTTTATTTTATAAGCTTATTTTATAAGCAAGAAAGCTAAGACTCCCAAGAACTTAGTAGTATCTTGCCCCTGAGTTATGCACCTCAAGAGAAGAGCTAGTGTATTTGAACCCAAATCTCTGTCACTATGCCATGACTTTTGGTTGCTCCACTTTAATTCACATGTAATTGCTGCAGCTGGTAAATGTATTAGTCACAAATCCAGCAGTGTGGATGCTGAGGATGTAGATAGACAAGGAGATTGATAGGGGAGCTAGGAACAAAGTACAGATTTCTCAGGAACTCTTAAGAGATCTCTGACATTCTAAAGTTTCTCCACTCTTCCTCTATTTGAGCCCAAGGCTCTATTGATTTTATTTCTGGATATATATGCAATTCTTGCCATTCAGAAACAATGCAAAATCCCAAGAAATTAATCACTTATTGTCCCTTCTCTATCTGATCATGACAAATCTTACTCCCTCAGCATAACAATCTACCAGTGGAGAAATCATTTAAATCAATCAGAGATCTGACAATGTTATAAAACAGAATAGATGCACACTCCTATAATGTGTGTGTATGTGTATAAAGCAGTCTAACATCACTTGATATTAGACAGTAATTAGTGAGTAGATGTTTAGTATACATTTCAAAGCAACTGCCAAGATAATATGAAGAGATATCATCAAGAAGCCACAGAAGAGAGGATGAAATCATCAAAGATAATCTTTCCAGCAAGGAAGCCAGATCCTAGGCATTCTTAGTTATCAAGGAAATGCAAGTCAAGTTCCCAATAAAACACAGCTTCATACATAACAGGATAATAGATGCTAACAAATGCTGGGATAGTGTGAAGAAACATGTACACTCACACACTACTGGAGGGAGTGTAAAATATAAGCAGCAACTTTGCGACATTCTGGACATCCTATGACTCAGTAACTCAACTCTACGTAAATTCCCAGAACAAATGAAACATGTCTACTTAAAAATTTATATATGAATATTCACAATAGCATTTATTTGAAATTACCAAAAAGCAGAAGCATGAAGGTCCATGGATTCCTTGGGGGTCATTGTGCACCCAGCTGGGAGGACAGGGTTTTGGGTGGCCTTGAGTACACAAGACCCCTCTTTCTTTTATATATAAAGTTCCAACTATATAAAGAAAAACCTGATAGAACTCCAATGAGAAACGGACATTCTCAATTATATCAGACATTTAAAAACAACCACTTATTGTACCACAACAGAATACCATTGGAGATTCTCTATATAGTCCATTAACTTTCTTGTTTGAGGGAAACAGTGCCTATGAAACTTTTCTGACATAGCAGAGTGAATTAATGACAGATCCTGATCATCTGCACAAGTGTCACTAGCTTCCCTACAGTATAGACTCCCAAATTCAACTGAAAGTCTGGTGAGAGCTTTGTAATCATGGGAAACTATCCTTTCATGCCTTGTCATAAATATTTATTAAGGGTTGTGCACTGCTGGAGGTGCTGTGAATGTAACAGTGAAGTCCAAATATCTCCCCTCAAGCATTCCCCACTTTAGTGAGGAAGAGAAGGCAGTAAGCAATATATAAGTGATAAATGCTCCTAAAAATTAAGGTAGGGTGACTGAGATAGAATGGGCCACAGCTTTTAGAAACTCTTGTAATTTGAATCTAGAGTGTCCCTTACAGTCCATATTCAAAGCTTGGCTGCCAGCTTATGGCTCTATTAGCGGTGATGGACACTTTAGGAGGAAAACTAGAGAGAAGTTAGGTCATTGAGGTGTGTCCTTGAAGGAGATATTAGAACCCCAGCTCTTCCTCTGTCTTTTTGCTACCTAGCCACAGTGAGGTAAACAGAACTTCTCTGCTTTGTATATGCTACTGGCATGAAGTTATGATCTGGCACAGGCCCAAAGTAACAGATCCAAGTGACCTGGAACCAAAACCTTAGAAACCATGAGCCCATACAAGCCTTTCCTCCTTGTAAATTGATTATCCAGGTATTTTGTCACGGTGATGGAAATATGACTGCACAGGCATCTTAGTATTTTCCTAAGAGAGAGTGATGTTGGGCTGGAGAGATGGCTTAGTGATTAAGGCATTTTCTTGCAAAGCAGAAGGCCCAGAGTTCAATTCCCTGGTACCCACATAAAGCCAAATGCACAAGGTGGTGCATGTGTCTGGAGTTCATTTGCAGTGGTTGGAGGCTCTGGTTCACCCATTCTCTCTCTGTCTGCCTTTCTATCTCCTTTAAATAAATCAATAAATAATAAACATATATAAATATAAAGAAAGGGTGGTGTTGTGAGATGGTTTACATAATGGGGCAAATGAGCACTGTTGGTATGTCCTCCTATTAGAGAGGCTCTACACATATTAGTAAGTTAAAGGCCATGGGAAGATCTGCTGCCATGACACTCATTTTGATTGGTTCAATCCAGCAATTTCGGATCATAGTGCATATTTGGAAGAATTTTCATGGTGCCTCTCGGGCTCACTAAAACTTATTTTCTGCCCACTTTGGGGAGGAAAGAGCCAAAATTATGAATTTTTGTGTCTTCAGTTTATTTTTCTCAAAGATCATGGTTCCCTTCAGAATTGTTTGCTGTTGAAATGATTATATTCACCAGAGGGGCAACGTGATGTGGGAAAGGAGCTGGCTCTGGGCCTCACATGTGATTCCCCTGCTTTTCACAGCCTCAGGCGCTGGACTCTGGGCTCTTTACCCCTACAATCCTGTATTTCATTGCAGTGAGTGATTCCTCACAAAGAAGCTCAGTGGTGTTTAATGCTGTCTCTGGAGTCGCCTAAATCTGAGACATCAGGTCACACTCTGGGGACACTCCAAAGGTTTGAGGGAGTCATTTGTTCATTCCTGAGGGAGGTGAGGCTATAGGGTAAGGGACTCTGCAGGCCTTCAGTTTACCAATATTTGTGAGCAGTATCGCTACAAAAGAATACCAATGGTGATGTAGAAAGGAAAGGGGGTTTAGGTGAATTAGAAAAAGGCATCATGAGGTTGAACAAATGTGGGGTTGGTGCTTCTGCTAGGTAAGCCTGGGGGGGCAGGGCAGATAAGGTCTCCTGCTATTCCTGTGTTTATGGGAGCCTCACCCTTCCCCCCAGGTCCATCCCAGAGATCTTTTCTTCTGGCCCATGGCTGAGCTGAAAGAGCCTTCCCACCTCCTTCCCAACAGTGTTGGGTCCAAGAGCATTTTTCTGTTGGTTATAAGGTAGGAGTAGCTGCCTTGCCTCCCTTTCAGCTTCTGGATTATTTTGTGGGAAGTGTGTGCTTCTAATTGGGCATCTAGAAACCAAAGTTAATAGAATCTCCTAAGAAGAGTATTTTACAAACACTTAAATTCACTAAATAAGAAAGAATAAATGGTTCTTTCAAAAAGAACACATCTAGAACTAACTGGAATTCTGCTTTTTAAAGGAAATGAATAAAGCAAATAGGAGCTTCATTTCCTAAGTGCAATGGGGATAACCACATTGGCTTTAAAGATTAATGAACATTATTTTCTGAAATAATTACTCTGGAGAGGAAAGCACAGCATTTCTGATGGTAAATGCTCTCTATTTGAGGGCGTAAATGAAGTTCTCATTTGTTGAGGCTTTGCCATTCACAATGATCCCCAACCAAATATACCGCAAGAAATAAAATGTCAGTGGGAAGGCATTTAGGGTGTCATGGAAATGACAAAATACTTCAATTACCAGCCATGAAATGAAACAGTAAATCAGCAGACAGCTTTGAAAGAGACATCTGAGCTTCCTGGAAGTTGTGGATGGTTGTTCTGGTTTCCAACTGGTAGCAACCTCTGATTGAATGGCTGATGCTAAGCCACCCTATAAAGCTGAAATGGATGCACTATGTTGTGAGTTCTTACCATATGCTATGCCCTGAACTTGACACTGAGCCACAGTGACGATGAGCTAGTTAGGCAGGGTCCTAGTCTCTTGGAACTTCTGTGCACATAGGAGGGAGGCCCATAGGAAGAAATGAAACTTAGTATTGCAGGAGAAAGTACCAAAGACTTCCTGAAAGACCTGCTGTGGGAACCAATGATGTTGGTGATGGAGCACTTGGATACTTACAAAGACCTGAAGTCCTGGAGTCCACTCCCAGGCATCCAAGTTACTGGCCATGCCTTCATGCCGGACTTGATCCAGATGTTTGGAGGACCTCTCTCTCTCTCTCTCTCACTAGTACCAATCCACCAGCCAATTTTCTGAACATTAAAGAGTTCTGACATCTCAGGTCATATTTGTCCCTGGTCATGGATTTTGGGGAAGGCCAGGATTCTACTGTGGTTGACATACCTGTGGCTAGAAATTTGGCATCATTCATCCAGGCTATGTCCTAGAAACACCATAGCCATCTTCGAGTAACAGGATAGGCACTCCCTTCACTGGGGTTCTGTTCATGAATTTTAGGGGAGAGGGAAGTCACAAGGACATAGCTGGATACTGTGTGCATGTCCTAGGCCAGTTGGTGGACCTCATTCTCAGATGCCAATGGAGCCATATCACTAACCCAACCCTTTAGACAACAAGACATCTTTCTGACTACCAGAGCCCAAAAGCTGCTGGTTTAGCCTTGCACCTAGGGGGAAGATTGTATTTCTTATTTAGCTTCACATATTAACCAAAAATTAAAGAAAGAGGTTAAGAACATTCCTAGGGTGTTTCTTCCTTCCCTCTGATGCTTAGATTAAAAGGTACTTGAAAGCTGGATGTGGTGGCACATGCCTACAATCCCAGAGTTTGGGATTGAGATAGAAGGATTGCTGAGAGTTTGATTCCATTCTGGGCTATATAGCAAGAGAGAGAGAGAGAGAGAGAGAGAGAGAGAGAGAGAGAGAGAGAGAGAGAGAGAGAGAGAGAGAGAGAGAGAACAAAGAGTGTTTAGCTGACATATTTAATTAGCATCTAGTGAAAGTATCCTCTTTAGTGGGTGGAGGTATTTAGGTGCTAAAAGTACCAGTGCAACTTAAAAGTCCCGGGAACAAAAGGCAAATATCTGGGATCCTGAAGTGGGAGCCAAGTTGGGATAAAATTTGTTGAGTCACAGGTATTCATCCTCTGAACCAGAGAGAAGTCTTTTTTGTCTAGTGGTGGGAAATCGTCTGGGGTAGGAATCCAAATTAGACAATACTAAAAAATAATCCCTTTTATTCTTTCCAGCAAGTGATCTTTCTTATTTATTCATCAAATAAGGTATAGTTTTATATATAGAATGCCTTTATTTGGCCCCAGCATATACTCAACAGCCTTTTCTTTATTCATATGTATACCAAAAATTCTCCACAGAACATTAACAAATCAAGTCTAATAGTGGATTAAAAGATTCATATGGCATAATCTAGTAGATTTATCTAGATATGAAGATTGTTTCAGCAATCATTGCATGTCCTCAAGGAACTACAAACTAAAACCATAGTAAGTCAGCACTAGATCTTTAGTAGAATTACCACAGTCAAATCATCCACGTCACCAAACATGACAGAGCAGGAATGCTCATTCACTTCCGGTGGAAATGTAAAATGAGACAGAGAACTAAAGACGTTTTTGCTGTAAGAGCCAGCAAATACACTAGCTGGAAATATTCTTTGTCCAGAGACTATAAAATCATAAACTCTTCATCACTGGCCATCAAGGTGGCTTTTAGAAATCTGTGCATGAGCATGGCCGAGAGGAGGAACTAAGGCTCCATGGAGATATTTTCGACCACAGGGAAACTGGGAAGACTGAACCATTTATCCATGGTTAATACAGAGGAAGGATCTGGGACTCACATCAAGGCAGATACTGGACAAAGTAAAGCCCACTTGTCAGCTCCTGAGCTCCAAGAGGTCTGAATGGGAGGGTGCCACTATCACCTTCCTCTTTCTCTGTCCCTCACAGTACAGCACAGGGTCTCTGCCAACACCAAGCAGTGGTTGAAGTATGCATGCCTTTCTTAGTTTCACTCCTACTTGACAATGGTATATACAGAAAACACAGAGCATCAGATCCCGAGGAGGACCAAGAGTCAGGGGAGAAGGTCAACAGCACAACAGAAGACCTGACAGTCCTCTATTCTGCCTGGACACAAACATCATAGCCCTGGGCCAGGTGCTGTGGCCTCCCTAAGCTGCTCATCAACATTAGTGATAGACATCAACATCTTCCTCCAGGATGGATCTTCCCAGGGTGCTGGGCAGCTGGGACAGGTACAGGACCAGAAGAATTTGCTATTCATTGTGTCCCCAGGCTCTCCCTCTGGCCACAGCCAAGGCTGGAGGGGACCCTGAAAGGTTCTTCAGCTTCCTCTAGGGATATCTGAATTTCAGGTTAGCTAGAAAAAGAGGCACTATGATGGATACAGAGCAGGGGTTTGGAACCTGGAGTGGTGGGTAGAGAATCCGCAGTGAAAGCCAATGATGAAAATGAAAGTCAAGCAGTGATCTGTGACTTGCACAGAGCAGGAAGATCCTGAGCAAAACTGAGTCCTAGATGGTAGAGAAGATGATGTGTGATGGGAGCTTACAGCTGCAGGAAGGAGCAAGGAAAGAGGGGCAGGAAACCCACACTACTGTGCCCGCCCAGCCTGTGGGGCCAGGAGTGTCTCACACACCACAGAAGGATAGCTGACCGCCCAGGCTTAGATCAGGAAGGTTGAGATAAGAGAGTGCCCAGCCCTCCCTGGTCTTCAGAAGTATGGTTTCAGGCTAAGTGCTGAGCATGATGAGCCATGAGCTGCCCAGGAGACAGGGGGAGCTATGGGCCACTGGGGAATTCAGAGGCTTTCTGTTTCTCCCCTTCCTCTCAGATCCTCTGGGTTTTGTCTTCCATGCATGTGAGGCTGGGGTATGTTCTGCAGAAAACACCAAACACACACAGTGGCGATTCTTCATGATTCTTCTTTCCCCGGAGTTGATGCTTTTTTCTGAGCAATTCAGCAGTTACAGGACCATCACCTACAACTGTTCCAGGGGAGGCCCTGAACCCTAAAATTGTCTTGTGACCCAACTTAAAAACGAACAAAACACTTCTCCAAGGGAAAGCAAAGCCTGGTGGGAAAGTGGATCATTATCAATGGATGTGAACAGCTCCATAAGGAGCTAGTGCCACCCACAGTTAGGGTGGGTCCTCCCATGTCAACTAACCTACCTAATCTAAAAATCCCTTATGGAAACAGCCAGAGATTTGTTTCCACAGTGATTCTAAATTTCGCCAAGTTGATAGCCAGAAAGTAATAACCATCACAAGTCTAGCTCTTGTCAATTTGACACCCAAACATATCACATAACCTTTCACCCTTTGTTTCCATAAGTTCAAGACATCTCATAATGCAAAACACATCTAGTCTATCTTCAGAGTCCTCAGTCTTTGACAGTTCCAACACAGTTTAAAAGTGTAGTACAGAAGGGAGGCATCTGTTCCTGATGAGAAACAAGCCCCAGGACCACAGCTTGTGTGATAAACATGCTGTGAGAGGCCACTGTGATGTGGAAGAGCCAGTGTCCTCTCTCATGCCCTGTGGGTCACGGCCCCTCCCCAAGTGGCCTCTCTGCCTCAGGATGTCTGCTGGGCCTTCCAATGGAGACATCTGCTGGAGCTGATGAAGGACCAGAGGCAGCCTTAGTTCAGCATGGCTGCTGAGATCCCCAGTGCAGGGAGGACCACACTGGTGAGCATACTGGGAAGCCTGGCTCACTGGGGCTGGGCTTAGTCTCTACAGGCTGCTCTGTAGCAGAGCAGTAGGCACTCCACTCAGAGATGTGAGTGCAAGGGTTCCTGCTGATTTATTGTCTGTACATGGACTCCATGAGCAGGTGTGGAGGGCACAGGGCCTTCCACTGCCACTGGCCATGTGCCTACTATACCACCACATATCACAACCCATAGTAAGGTAGGGTCTGTGAACCCTGCCCATGTCTTGACTTTCCTCATTGGAACACGGAGAGCCTACTCTGGTACAGGTCAGGCTAATAGGAGACATTTCTTTGCTATCTGGTATTCAGATAGCATCCATGTTGTCCAATGCATAGGGTTGGTCAAAGTCACTATCATTACCTGGTTGGATATTATAATTGACTTGGAAGTGAGTAGTCCTTTGTAGCAATACCGGGGGTTTGTAAATTGCAACATGATTTCCTATTTATCAGTACATGAAATGAAAGAAGCCAGGAAGAGAAAGAATAGGCTTGCATGAGTGGTATCTAAGCTAGAAAATATAAATGGATGTCTTTGTGGAAACAACGTACTAGTGGTTTCATGAGAATGGGTTGAACATTGATAGAAATGTTGGAGATATATTAGTTGCATATGTCAAAACTAATAGATTTTATATTTTAAACCTGCACCACTTTGATTTTAACATGATTCAACAAACTTGGGAAAAAAGAATGTCTTTTGAAAAAAGAGATGAGATGAGGTAAGTCAGGATGGAGAGAAGGCTAAAAGGGGTGAAGGGGGTTGTCATGGTTTGATCCAGGTGTCCCCCACAAACAAATGAATGTGTTCTGATAGATGGATCCTCAGCTGATGTCAGTTTGGGTTTTACAACCTCGATGAAGCTGTGTTGTTGGGGGGCGGGCTTATGGGGTTATAAGCCAGCTTCCCCTTACCAGTATTTAGCACACCTTCCTGCTGCTATTTCCAGTTCTGTGGCGGAGGTGATGTCCATCCCTCTGCTCATGCCATTGTTTTCCCTGACAGGATGGAGTCTCCCCTTGAGTCCGTAAGCCAAATAAACCCATTCCTCCACAACCTGCTTTTGTTTGGGTTCTTTTCGCACAGCAACTAGAAAGCAGCTGACTGCAACAGTTTTGGTACCACGAGTGGGGTCATCTGTTGCTGCTAGAACCCTGATTGTGTGGCTTTGGGCTTTTGGAAGCGATCTGCAGGAGGAATATGGACAGATTGGAAACCTTGTCCTAAGAGGTGCCTTGCAGTGCTGTAAGTACAGCGTGATGGATCATTCTGATCAGAGTTAAAAGACCTGAATGTAACGAGAACTATGGACTGTGAGGTTTGGCTTACAAAAGTGAGAAAGAACTTTGTCAGGACTGTGCCAGAAGCAGTTTGTGTGAGAGGCTTGCTGCGTTCTGCCTGCCTGTGTCCTGGGAACCTATGCAGGGTTGTTTTATGTAAAGATGGACTGGTGTGAGAAGATGGAGATGGCACAGAAAGAAAGATCTTTGGGTCAAAACTGCTGCCCATTCACCTGCAAATGTTTGAGAGATTACAACCACTGAGATTGGGCCAGCTGGTCTGCATTGGAACAACAGGAAGAATGCGGACTTTTTGAAGTAAAGGGCCTGAATGCTTTGTTCCCCCCTGGATTAACAAGTTGGTAGCCCACCTGGTTCTGTGGAATATAACAAATGCAAGAAGAGAGGGTCATTGGATTTGCAACACAGTTTTGTTTTTTGAAAAATGGCCATTGGTGTGTGAAGCATGTGTGCTAGGTTGCCTGCATAGAAGCCCAATGGAGCCATGAGGATCAACTGTGGATTGCAATGGAGACCCAAAGAATTCCAGGACTATGGATGGGTGCCAAGGCGAGCTGCCAGCACCGGATGAATTTTTCCTGGACTGTGAGTAGCTGAGCTGGAGGGGCGGAATTGAATCTCCAAGAGACTTGTGTTATTGGTTAAGAATCATTGAACTTGGAGTTAGAGATTGATGGTGCCCTGTTTGTTTTAAATCTTGTATTGAATTGGTCAATCTGTTTTTGCTGTGCCTCATGTTTTGCATTGTGAATGTTCTGTGCCATTATGGGTTTATTTTTGGTATTATGGCTCAGTTGAAAGCTGTGGGGACTTAAGAGTTGAGCTAAACATATTGTATTTACATCATGTATGATTATTAGTTTGTGGGGGCCAGGGGCGGACTGTCATAGTTTGATCCAGGTGTCCCCCACAAACAAATGAATGTGTTCTGATAGATCGATTCTCAGCTGATGGCAGTTTGGGTTTTACAACCTCGATGTAGCTGTGTTGTTGGGGGTGGGCTTATGGGGGTTATAAGCCAGCTTCCCCTTGCCAGTATTTGGCACACCTTCCTGCTGCTATTTCCAGTGCTGTGGCAGAGGTGATGTCCACCCCTCTGCTCATGCCATCATTTTCCCTGCCAGGATGGAGTCTCCCCTCAAGTCCGTAAGCCAAATAAACCCATTCCTCCACAAGCTGCTTTTGTTTGGGTTCTTTTCACACAGCAACTAGAAAGCTGACCACAACAGGGGTAAAGGGACCCAACAAGTTAAGTCAGCAGCTAACAAAACAGTGATCAATTCTGCATTTTGAATTGTAGGCCCAGGGAAAAGGGCCCCAGCACATTGATTGAGAAAATTGATGATGTCTAATAGTCTTATTAATCTACTATGTTATTCTCTGTGTATTTCTTCTCCTCTCACTTCTATATGTACACACTCAATCTTTAATAAGATAGACAATCCCATTGGATGGGTGCTGTCTAGATGACATTAGGTAAAGCAGGTGAAACTCTCAGGTTATAGCTATAAGGGAACAGCTAAAACAGGAGAGAAGATGGAAAGATTGAGGAAATAGGAAATGAGACTGAGATGACATGGCGATTTGTTGGAATTTTGAGAATCTCTATTGAGTTTGAGAAGTTGGCTAGGGGAAGCCAATTTTACTTGACTGTCCAAGGATAGTAAGATCATGGTTGACATTTGAGATGTCCAAGGGCAGAGGTTACGTCATCCTAGCCAAATGCCACATGGAGTGGCCTCTGCCCCTTACAACATAGTTCTTACTTGAGGGTCTGTTCAGCGAGGACCAGGTCAGTGGACTTTAGCTTCTTAGTCAGCACTTTCAACTATAAGCGGTGGTGAGGGAGGAGGGAAAGCAGCGGAGGTTAACAGGAGAAAGCATTTGTCAATTTTCAATTTCATCACCATGGAGCAGGCACTGGAAATACAATGATTTTTAATTCCTAATGCTTCTATGTCTGGAGCTTATCAGTTCACAGTAACAGGAATGAAATAAGAAAGACCATTGCAGGCTAAAATAAAAGGGAGAGGAAAAGAATGAACCTACAAAATAAAGATAACTTAGCCTGAGAGACTTGCCTGGAAAGTACAGGTTTCTAGCTCTAGGCATCTTCTCTAATGCAAGAGGCCCTTTAATTTTTAATTAAATTATCCTTTCACCATGTGATCCAAAAAATGTTCTGAGTTTTGGAAAGCAGCCTGCACTTCCCAATAGCGGTTCCTCCCTTTTTGGTTATTAAATACTTAAAGAAGCATGGCCTTGTTTTCTCTGTGCAAATGAGCAGCATTATGTATGTGGTGGTTTGAATGTGGATGCATGTTGCTCATAGAGTCAGGTGTTTTATTAAGCTTGTGACTTTGGGTCTCCAGCTGCCTGGTTGGAGGAGGTGTTACTGGGGGCAGATCCTGAAGTCCAGCCCAGAGGTGTGTTTGGGGGGCAGATCTGATTTAAACACAGAGGTGTGGAGAACAGTGTGAGCTCTGGCGCGGTTCCACTCTGTTACTTTTTGTTTTTGCTGGCTGATGGTTTTCCTCTCTGCTTGAATCTGTGAAATGGTACCAGCTTCTTCCACCATGGATGGAACCTCCCCTGGATCTGTAAGCCTGAAATAAATCCCTTCCTCTCAAACTGTGTCTGGTTTGGATGTTCATCCCAGCATTGTGTAACTGAGTAGACGATGCACTTGTAGGACAGCACACTGGAGGTGGTGGGAGGTAAGTCTTTGGATCTGAGTGAGTGCAAGCCTGCCTCACATGGCGAGCCCTGGTCTCCGTCCCTATGTCCAAAAGCAAAGCGTGGGCACACTTCACCCAGGGACGGCCCACACTGTCTACCCAACACAGTCCCTTGGACCAGGCTGGAACCCGGTCTGGAGAACAGCAGTCTGGATCTCAATCACCCTGGGAGTCATCCCAGCAAGGGTGGCACTGGCCCCGCCCCTGCGCCCTAGAGCCCCGCCCCTCGTGTCGTGGCCCTGCCCCTGCGTCCTAAAGACCCGCCCCTCTCGTTGTGGCCCCGCCCCTGCTCCCCGCCCCTCGCGTCGTGGCCCCGCCCCACGCACTCGTGTTGAGTCTCCACCTCCTCGCTCCGTGGCCCCGCCCCTTGTGCCCCGGGAATGCGGGGAGAGGCGTGGCCTCCAGGAGGAGGCGTGGCCGCGCGGGTGGGCGGGCGGAGGGCAGCGCGGAGGACTGACTTCGGCTCGGATCCCCGGGCGAGCGGCTGCGGAGGCGGCGGCGAAGGCGACGGCGGCCGCGCGCTGGCTGGTGTCTGAAGGCGCTCGGGCGGGCGGATCCCGCATCCATCCCGCGCCTGAACTCTGCGTGGATCAGCGCCTCGCCGAGTCCCGGTGCAACCCGGGTGGCCGAGTTCCGCCGCCGCCTCGACGGGTCTTGCTGGCTCCTTCCGAAGAGCGACGCTGACTTTGTCCCGCGCGGAGGCGGCGTGGAGGGCGCCCGCGCCCGGGCCGGGCCGCGCACCGAGGCTCAGGGGCAGGTGGAGGGACGCGGCCGCGGAGGAGCTGGGCGGAGGTCCATCGCCCCTCGCCCGGCTCCGCACCGCCAGCATAGGGGCCCGAGTGTCAGGCGTGGAGCCCGGGTGGGGAACCCAGGGTGAGGAGGGGTCCCAGCGCCGCCAGGGTGGAGGAGAGAGGGGTGTCAGCCTCTTTGGAACCCAGTGTGGTAAATCCTCCGCACGTCTCCACACGGGCCAGCCTCGCCGCATCTGCGTGCTGGAAGTTCACCTGTCCCTCACTAGTCTGAGCCCAGGCACTAAGTAGAAGCGCTGAGAGCAGACCGATTCATTTCGTCACTTTCCCTGTGGGTTTCTAAGTGGCCAAGCAAAAGACTCATTTTAAACATGGAAGATTTGATGCTTGTCTGCGGTAGCAACTTCTACCCCTAAGTCCTGTATCCTTCCACTCTGCGCTTCAAAGGCCCCCGGGGGGCCACTTCCTCAGCCAAAGTTCTGTAGTGGAAGCCTTCCTGGGCCCTGGATCGGGTTTGGCTATGGGAAGCACCCTGGGCTGCCATCGCTCCATTCCCAGAGACCCCTCAGACCTGTCCCATAACAGAAAGTTCAGCGCCGCCTGCAACTTCAGCAACATCCTGGTCAATCAGGAACGGCTCAACATCAACAGTGCCACGGAGGAGGAGCTGATGACCCTGCCTGGGGTGACACGTGCTGTGGCACGCAGTATCGTGGAGTACAGGGAATATATAGGTGGCTTCAAGAAGGTGGAAGACCTGGCCCTGGTCAGCGGTGTGGGCGCAACCAAGCTGGAGCAGGTCAAGTTCGAGATCTGTGTGAGCAGCAAGGGCAACTCGGCGCAGCACTCGCCCAGCTCCCTGCGGAGGGACCTGCTGGCTGAGCAGCAGCCTCACCACCTGGCCACGGGTGTGCCCCTCACTCCCCGAGTCAATATCAACACAGCCACCCTGGCTCAGCTCCTGAGTGTGAGAGGCCTCACGGAGAAGATGGCCCTCAGCATTGTGGACTACCGCAAGGAGCATGGCCCCTTCCGCAGCGTCGAGGACCTGGTGAGGATGGATGGAATCAACGCAACCTTCCTGGACAGAATAAGACATCAGGTATTTGCAGAGAAGTCCAGGCCCCCATCTACCCACACCAATGGGGGTCTGACCTTTACTGCCAAGCCTCATCCCAGCCCCACCTCGCTGAGCCTGCAGAGTGAGGACTTGGACCTGCCTCCAGGGGGTCCCACGCAGATTATCTCCACCAGGCCCTCCGTGGAGGCCTTTGGAGGCATGAGGGATGGGCGGCCTGTGTTTAGGCTGGCCACCTGGAACTTGCAAGGCTGTTCTGTGGAGAAGGCCAACAACCCTGGGGTGCGAGAGGTGGTGTGCATGACGCTCCTGGAGAACAGGTGAGCACAGGAACCACCAAGTGGGCAGGGGTGTGTGGGTGCCAATGAGTAGACTCTGGCTAGGGAAGAGAAAGAACTTTTGCCCTTGAGGTCTGGGGCCAAAAATGTCACCTGAAGGTGAGTGCTGTGTAACTGAAGGGTGTAGCTTACAAGGCTTCATAGAAATTATGCTGAATCAGAACTCAGCCTGGGAAGTGGGGTGCAACTTTGCAGGGGGGAGGAGGGACAGAAACCCTTAAAAATTGTTTTTATTAATGGGTGGGAAAAATCACATCTCTCCGTCAAATGCATCTATTTGCGTGTATAAAATCTACTGAAAGACCAGATATTTCCCAGAGTGCCATGAATGAATCACCATTCTGTTTCTTCCTGAACCTGAAGTTGGTTTTCAGTGTGCTACTCTCCCCGCTGTCCCATAGCCAGAGAGGCCAAGCTGACCTTTGTGAATATTGATCAGATTTTTTCCATCTGAACCAAAGGAGAAGAGGCAGAGTATAGGCTATTAGTAGAGAATGTTTGTAATATTCACAAAGTTGCTGTCTGTAAGAATTTCCCATAGAGACAAACAACGCATGATAGCAAGAACACCTGCAATTATAAGTAAAATTGTGTGCAGTGTAATATCATCAGCTTTGGGAAGAAACTAAATACTGAAATGGTTCCTTCTGGGTCAGACATCCTTAGATCCTGGTCTTGAGTGATCTGACCTGCCACCCACCTGAGGGACACTGCTGGTGGCTCCTCACTGCTTTTTACAACATAGTAGTTGATAAGCTTGGCAGGGTGGCAGTTTGGTGGCACAGAGTGAGCTCACAGTGGGAAATCAGTGCATTGTGACTGGTCATTAGGACAAATTAGTGAGGACCAAAGCAGGTCACAGGGCTTTCCTGTCACTGTCCCAGAGGCACATCCTTATCACTGGGAGAGAAGGACTGCACCCTGGATCAGAGAAAGAGCCAGGAGACCAGAAGACAATACTGTGTCAGCTGTTTGACACCCTAATTCATTCCTTCTGCAAGTCATTTTGTTCACTGGAGGAGCTGGCCCAGTCCTGGGAGATACACATTAGTCTTGGTGTGATAACAGTCTCACCCATAGTTTCCTGGGTGGTTGAATGGGTAACGGGAAGAGGGCAGAAGTAAGCAGGGCAGCTACTATCTGGGGTTTTCTTAAAATCCACCGACTTTTTCTATCACTGTCCCAGGATGTGACACTGGGACAGTGACAGGAAAACCCTGTGACCTGATCACCTTGAGGTAAAAGAGAGCAGTGATCAGGATCTGAAGTTGTCCATAGGAGTGACAGGCTGGGCAGTCCATGTTCCCTCCAGTGTGGCTCCTGGATCAGCACCATTAGCTACTACACAAGAACTCCTGGACTTCAGTGTTTCAATGCCCACTCCCAGTGCTTCTGATACACACTCGAGTTTGAGAGCCATTGTACTCTGTGTTGTCAACATGTCTCTCTGGGCTTCAAAGCACTTCCCCGTGGGTTATCTTTTCCAGAAAGATCAGTGATTTCATGCGGAGATTTCCAGGTACTTTGCCCCCTCCTTTGATTGTTTTGATTATCTCTATTAGGTCCATAATATTAAGTCTGGTTAGGATTTGGGGGCTTAGCAGCTTTGAGGACACAAGAATGTGGACAGTGGAAACAGAATGGTGAGAGCTGCCTGTGGTGGTGCATGTATGTAGTCCCATAGTCCCACATACTCAGTAGGCTGAAACAGCCAGCCTGGCTCTACAGTGATGATGGGCCCCATCAGGAGCACTCTAGGGAGGAGCACTAATATTTCCTGTCCCGCATGGGGTTTGCCTATTTTTGTTAAGATTTCCTGGGGACGATGGTTTGTTGAAGAACTGTAGCTTGCTCAGGCAAGAGGACATGAAAAGCTTGCCTAAACCCAGCAAGGGGTAGAAGGGAGCACGTGTAGTCAAGGGACAGTGACCTGCACTTTCATCAAGCTCTTTTATACTTGGACATGTGTGTCCTAGGAGGTGGTGGTTCCTCTTGCCTTCCCAATACAGCCAGTATCCTACTTATTCCAAGTGTACTTCTAGTACATGGTAAGAAATAATAAGCTTAGGGCCTGATCCTCTACAAAGCTGGGGTGAGGGCATTTGACGCTGTGACTGCCCTAGGACACAGAAGCTGTCACAGAGTCCTCTGTGATTGGTGGCAGTGCCCATTCTTCAAGAGCTCTCTGTTCATCCTGATTCACAAAAGTCTCCTAACATTCCAGTTGCTCCCCTTATTAGTAATAAGAGACACATGTCATATGAGCACGATGGCTGTGTTCAGTTTTCTGGGTGGCTCTTGTTCTTATCAGTGTATACTTAAGTAGAATAACTTCCAGGCTTCGGGACAGGTCTTTGTATTTTCTAAAAGTTTTCACATTCATTTATTTTTCCCGGTAACTCCAGAAAGTAGGTGATACTTGCTTTTTATCAATGGTTCTATATCCCTCTGTGAGGAAACTAAAATCAAAGAAGTTAAATGACTTGACTCCGAAGCAGCTCATTAGTGACTCAGCTGGGATAGGACCCAGATGTGACGACTTCTTTGCAGGTGTAAGCACAGTACCTCCATGCTGTCTCTTAGTTAGGCATCCCATGCTCAGCTGAATCAAGGGTATTTGCCAAATCTTGTGTCAGCCACAGAGCTTAAAGCCATTATGAGGGCATCTTAAAGCAAGCTCTGAGCAGCTTTGCAGAGGGAATGGCTGGCTTCTCCTTTTCCTGCCTGTAAGTTGGCTCCAGCAGATGCATTTTCTCAGGTCGAAGGTGCCTACAGGAGATGGGCACTGGAGTCCTTTCTTGCCCTGGTGTGCTGTGGCTTTGGTGGATGGGCATGCAAGGACTGTAACACTCTATGTTTTGTATGTGAACCCTGAGATAGGACAGCACAAAGCTGAATAATTACAGTCATCAGGAGCCTTCAGGGACACCATGCTGGTGGCACAGAACTGACAGGTTTGTTTCATCAGCTTCTTTTGCCAGACCATGGTCTTAGGCAATGCTCTTCCTCCTTCAGTATTTATAAAGCAAGGTTAAAAGAGGAATGCTTCTGCTGAATATCCTTGCAAAATGTGATGACCGCCCATGTGTGGAATGGTGGTTTAATTTTTATTTCTTTACTTTTTGCCGAGTTAATCATTCTGTTTTGAAAAGTCCCTTTGGATACTGGAAGTATAAACCCCAAGGGAACTGACAGATAATCTCCTGAAGAAATAAGGAGATTTAACATTCCAGGTGCTCATTTTCTACACAGTCTAAATCAGAAGGAAGCACCAGTGTCAAAATAGTTAGCTTTTTAATGGTTTCAATCTGATTTTACTCTGCACCTGCCTTACCAAGGCACAGGTGAATTAGTGACTGGCAACACTGACAGCTATGAAAAGAAGGGATTTTGGCCTATCAGACATGATTTGTGGGATCAATATGGACACAACCTGTCTGGTTATGAAAAGAAGATATTTTAGTCTATCACTCTTGATTAGCGGGATCAATAGAGACACAACCTGTCATGTCACTTGATTCATTCATTGAAAAATACATATTGACCGCTCACTGTGTACATGCATAAACTTTATCAGTAAGTTTGGCCCACTTACTTGTCAGAATGAAGTAAATATGGCTTAGTTTGTGTGGCTCAGAATCAAAACAGTCTGCTAAGCCTAGATTTGTCTGGCTAATTCACACAGCCTGATTGATATTTGGTTGTATTTTTCTCATATGAATAATAGGCTTATCTTAGGGAATGAAAGGGTAGGTAGACGAGCCAAATATAACATCTGTGGACAAAATGCCCAGGAGTCCTCTTAAAGTAGAAATTATGAAATCTGTTGATAGCTGTGGACACTAATTCTCTGAAGGATGAAAGAGCACACTCGAGGCTTTCAGAAATGTTGATTTGGAGTTGGGAGTTAAATCCAGGCATTTGTCTGATTTCAGAGCTGGGACTGGGTGTGCATTTTCCAAAACGCTAGGTGTTTCCACATCCTGTCTGTGACCCTGACTTACCTCCATCCCGCTCACTGTTTCCTCCTTGTCTTGGCCTGGCTAGGTATCAGACCTTAGGGAATGGAGGGCTTCACTTCGATCCCTGGGACTGTCTCAGGTCTCAAGAGTCCTCTGCTCCCTTCCTGTTTTTGTTTCTCCAAAGCCCAGGGTAGCCAGATGTAGAGCAAATTCAGGGCACACCAAGGCCCTCCGCTTGGCCCCAACTGTGAGTCTGAGACCTTGGGCCCAACTCCAAGGCAGAGTTCCGGGTTTCCAAGCCAAGATATTCTGGGTCAATTCCAAAGAGCAAGGTGGTCGGGGGGAAAAAAAGTGCTGTGAATTCATAAGAGAAGACTTAGTGAGTGAAGAGAAATTCTCAATGATGGGCACTGCTAAGGGTTTATTTCACTGAAAGGAAAGGAATTACTTTTCTTTTTCAAGAAAGTCGAGCTTCTTTTGAGTCTGATTTCAAGGTTATGTTGAAGCTCAATACTATTGATTCTCCTGGGTGATATGCATTCCTTTAGTAACCATTCATTTGTTCTTTCTTTCTACTGATATTTGGACCTTACTCTGGGTAGCAGGTTCTAGTACTAAAGTGGAGAATAGCCAAGTCTTGCTTTGAGGGAGCTTCCCTCCTGGGTAGGGAGACAACCATGCCAGTGCACAAGTAACTTATTACATATAGGAGTGCATGCTGAGGATTTTGGAGGCGTGGGTGAAGGGAGGCTTCAGCTGGGTATTGGTGAATAGGCTCGGGAGTCGGGCATGGAGCATCTGTGGTTACAAGTAGAGGCTAATGAAATGAATTCTCACCAGATTGTCCTGGTTGCTGAGGCCTGACTGAAAGAAGCCCTGGGAATTTAGGGAAGAGGCTGTTGCATGATTGGGGTGTGGTGACTACTGAGATGGGGTAGTGGGTGGAGATCTTCTTGGAGGTGAAAACCGGAAGGACTTGCTATGGTTGGGATAGTGTATTAAGTATGGACTTGTTTGAAAGGCACTGAAATTCCTAGAAAACTGGCTGAGAGTTATTTAAGAAATCCTGGGGCTGACTGACATGCTTCCACATTGTGTCAACATGATCCAGTTTACTTACCTTGGCTCTTCCCTCTGGAATGCTGCACCTGGAGAAGGGGTGTAGGGTTGTGGATGTCCATAGCATGTAGAGTAAGAGGCTGTCTGTCCTTTGCTCATAAATGGCATCTGACAGGCCACACAAACTTCTTAGCATCAATGACATGTAGAACAAAGGCATGCTTAGAGATTGTAGGTAGCTTTCACTCAGAAAGCATCCACGTTGATTCTGGTACTTTGTGCTCACCACATGATGAGGTCAGTGGTACAGGGAAACCTGGGTTTAGGGAATGTACAGTCTTGAAAGGAGGTGAGAATTGTAGGAACTTATCAGAATGAGGGAGGAAGTAGTTTGCTAAGGGACTTGAGAGCGTGGGGATTGGGTACCAGTGTGGTTGGCTCCACAGGTATATGGAGACCTCAGCCCCAGGGAAAGTATGAGGAGAAAGGACCAAGCCAGGGAATTGAGAAGAAGCTAGCCTGAAGGAGGTTGCCATCACAGCAAGGGTGTGGAAACAACTGGGGCTAAGAGTCAGCAGCTCCTCCATTTCCCTCATAGCTAAGGAGAGGGAAGTCCAAGTTGGGCCCTCCACTCGGGCTTAAAACTGAGAAACACAGGATCTAGAATACTGTACAGGTACCTCTTTTATGAAACAGTGACTTTTATCCCAGACTTTCCTAAAATTCCCTGGAGTAGCAAATGCTACATTTCACTAAAATTCAATTTAGTTATTTTTGACATTCTTGCCTGTGTGCTATCAAGTCCAGCAAGGTGGAAATCCTACACCCATGACTTTACCCCCAGGAGATGCTGTCCTTGCTGGGCTGCTGGTTCTCAGCAGATGTTTAGGAATTGGAATAGCTATTTGGGCCTATTCCTTATGACTGCACACAGGCATGATGCTGGGCCACTGTTCTTATTGTAGTGTGTTTTTGTTGTTGTGGTTTGATTTTTGAGGTAGGGTCTTGCTCTAGCCCATGCTGACCTGGAATTCATTATGTAGTCTCAGGCTTTAAACTTAGAGATCCTCCTACCTCTGCCTCCTAAATGTCTCCTAAGTGCTGGGACCACCATGCCCTGCTTTATTGTAGTGTTTTGATTGGTAGGTATCCAAACATGTGGATTCCAGTGGCTGGGAGCCTGCGGAGGTGTTTTAGAAAAAGCATGTCATTAGAAAAGAAGTCTGGAATCCTTCCAAATTTCATATAAGGAAACCCTGAATTTTCTTTATTGTTTACAGTTCCAACTAATGCTGATTTGTGCTAATTTCCAAGGAGCCTTTGTTTCCTGAGAATGCTATTTTGGCCAGCCATTACCTGATTAAGCTGTTGAGCTGAGCCTTTGATTGTTTCAGATTGTTTGGAGTCTGCCAGGAACACTGTTGTCTTAGGTCTCATACATTTGGCTGTTGTAGGGATCTGCAATCTTGTTTACACACCCCGAACTGGAAGGTCACATGAGTACTTCGTCTTTCTCAGCTCAGGCTAAAAGCATTGGAATCATTTTAAGAGGGCAGTCTAAGGTGGATTGTTGTTTTTGTTTTTAAAGTATTGATCCAATACCCTGGGTGATAGTTTCTATTAACAGGGTTTAGAATCACTGTGAGAGATTATGTAGAATAGGTTAGTTTTGGGCATGTCTGTGAGGGATTATCTTGATTAGGTGAATTAAGGTGGGAAGACCTACCTTAACTGTGGGCTTGGACTGGAGTACTGGACTGTGTAAAAAGAGCAGCATTCACGGATTTCTGCTTTCTCACTGTGGCCTGAATGTGACCAGCTGCCTCAAGCTCCTGCCACATGATGGACTGTAACCAGAACTATAAGCTGAAATAGACCCTTCTTCTGGTAAACCAATTTTGTCAGGTGTTTTGTCCCAGCAACCAGAAGTTGTTCACAGAAAGCTTCTTTAGAAGGTATTTGAGCAAAAAAAAAAAAAAAAAAAAAAAAAAAAAAAGGTATTCTGACTTACATTTTAGCAGTTTTAAAAAATAATGGGGTTCATTCTTCCACTATTATTTTCTCTTGTCTTCTTCTGCTGTTCCTCTTCTCTTCCCAAATACTCACCCTTCTATTATTTTTATGTTCTGTGTAAAAAAGAAAAATCTGGATTCCACTCATAAGAGAATAAATACATGCCCTAATTTATTTCTCTTAACATGATTATCTCCTGTTCCATCCGTTTTTCTGAAAGGGACATGGTTTTGTTTGCAGCTTTCTTGAATGAAGGAAAAGGTTAGAACATTGTAGGGACTGGGAAGACAGTTCAGAAGTTAAAGGCACTTGCAAATGGTACAAGCGTCTGGTATTTGTTTGCAGCGGCAAGAGGCTCTGTCATGTCCACACATGTACATGCACATGCATGTGCACACATAAATAAATAAATAGGAAGCAATATTGTGGTCTGAAAGTACCAATGACTGGATTTTGGTCTTGGACTTAAGGCTAATGGGCTCAGCCGTCTTCCTTTTTATCTTGGTGGGGCACCTCTGCAGCTTCAAATCCCAGGATCATTTTTTTAAAATTCTAAAACAAAGTGATTCCTGCTCTTAAACCTTGAAGTCTCATTGTAAACAGTGAAGTATTTCCTGTTCATCTCCATCTCTCCCCCACCCCCACCATAGTACTTGGCTGTTAGTGTCTGCTTTGTGGTGGTAGCCATTCTAAGAACCCAAACTGTGATCATTAACAGAGGAATTGCTGGGACCATGGCCTGGGTTGACTAAACTTCACCTGTGTCTTACAGACACCAAAGGGATGAGTCTGGGAAGCCCTGACCTTTACCCATTGTCACACAGGTTTTAAGTACTGGTGCCTGCATTGCAGTCAAAGCAGATAGTTTCCAAGTTTGATGATAGTTTGTGCCTCTAAGTTCAGTAACGCTCTTCTTCATGTTTGTATTTTACCCTCAGTCCAGGCTATGAACTACACTAGACATTGTCTGAACCACGGTTTAAGTTCCCTCCGATATATCAGGATATCATCATGTGTTTTTGAGTACGTGGGTTTCCTCTAGTCTTTGTTTCTTTTGAAGTGGAGCAACGATATTTGCAAAGCAGACTGGGTATAGGATACTATGGTTTTATGACTTTTCAGTAGTGTTGGCTACAGCTATTTGGATAGCAGTTTTCTTAAATAACTTACTTTTATTTATTTTAAATTCTCATTTATTTGCAAGGAGGAAGAGAAAATAGGCATTCTAGGGCATCTTTCCACTGGAAACGAACTAAATACACATGCACCACTTTTGTGCATCTGGCTTTACATGGGGTACTGGAAAATTGAACCCAGGCCATCAGGTTTAGCAAACAAGTATATTAACTGCTGAGCCATCTCTCCAGCACAATGATTTACTTTTATAAAAGACTTCCAAGCATTCATCTTCATTTTCTTAGAAGCATCTTCTCTTTCTGTTTATGCTTCCATCTGTCTCCTTCATGAATGGATGTCACAGTTTAGAAGGTCATACTAATATGTACAACTGGCATTAATGGTCTGAGGACAGATACTGTTGACCTGTGGTAAGCACATGAGGCCCCCGTGCATAGCTGACCCAGTCAGGAATGCTGGGTGTGTGCTGTGGGCCACCTAAGTCAGAGTGTCTTATAAAGTGAAGGAGCTGGTGAGTAGAGGATGCTGGGGAAAGTGTCTACTATGTTTGTAAAATTTCCAATACCTATAGTAAACCTCAGAAACATACTACCCAGGTGTGGTGTTGCATGCCTGTAATCCCAGCCCTGGAGAAGCTGAGGCAAGATGATTGCGAGATGGAGACTATCACAAAATGAAACAAACATCCAGACAAACAAAAACAAAATGAAACAAACACTAATACCAGTACCCAAGTTACTTATCTAGTGGAGAGAGTATTTACTGCGTATGTCTCTTGCAGACTCCAGGCAGTCACAGAAGGTTGTGACTCAAAGCAGGAATATCTTGGCAACCAAATCAAGACACAAAATAAACAAGATGATGAATAAGAGATAAAGCTACAAAGTTGTCCATAACCCCTGGTTTCAAGTACAGTATTGATGTTCATCAAAACAGATATGTAGGCCAGGAGTGATAGTACACTGTGATCCCACTGCTGTAAGAGGCTGAGGCAGGATTGTGTCCAGGCCATCCTGGACTCCTTAGTGAGATGTTGTCTCAGAAATTCAAAAAACAAACATAATAAAAATAAAAAAAGAGAGGGAGTGAGGAAGGAAGAGGAGGAAGGTGTGATATTTTGATAGATTGATTCTGTTGATGAATGCTATACACCTAAATGTTTACATTTCTTCCAAGTTGTAAAAGTTCCTTCAACTCTGAGGCTTTTTTCCACCTAGAGGGAAAATTACCTTTATTTCTGCCAAGTACCTGTGGATTCTGAGAAGGAAGACAGGTTGTTCTCATGGAATGTGTATTAGTTAACTAGGGCCACCATGACAAACTACCATGGACTGGGTGCCTTAAACAACTAGAATTTATTATCTCACTGTGCTGGGAACAATAAATGCAAGATTAAGGAGTTTGCAGTTGTTTCTTTGATTTTTAAATTATTTATTTAATGTGTGTGTGTGTGTGTGTGTGTGTGTGTGTGTGTGTGTCTGTCTGTCTGTCTGTCTGGGCATGCCAGGGCCTCTTGCTGGTGGTATGGGAATTGAACCCAGGCCGACAGGCTTTGCTAGCTAGTGCCTTTATCTACTGAGCCATTTTCCTGGTTTCTGTTGATTTATTTTCTTGTGTGTTATGTTTTCCCTGAAGCTTCTCCCCATGGCTTATAGATGACATCATCTCCCTGTGTCTTCCATCACATGATCATTCCTTTACCCCTGCATTCACGTTTTCTCTCTTTTTGATGATACTGGTCATGTTGATGAGAATGGCTGATTATGTCTTATTACCTCATATATATATATTTCCAAGGCGGGATGGAGGGAAGGAAGGAGGAAGAGAGATAGACAGACTCACCCACATAGATGGAGAATGAGAATATGGGTTCACCAGACCTCTTGTACTGCAGATGAGCTCCAGATGCATGTGCCACTCTGTGCCTCTGGCTTTAAGAGGCTACTGTGGAATTCATTCTTGGCCAGCAGGCCTTGCAGAAGCAAGCACTTTAACTACTGAGCCATCTCTCCAGCCCCTAATTTCCTCTTTTGAAGATCCCAACTCCAAATATCTGTATTCCAACCTCCTGGGGTCAGGACTTCAACATGCTAGGTTTGAGGAGACACTATCAAGCCTGTGACAAGAAGACTTAGGGAAAGTTGCTCAACGGGCTGCTTTGTGGCCATTTGTGAGGGACCTACTTCTGAAATGTTTCAGGCCATCTCACAGATTAAAGGCTAGTTCTTAGACTGCTGCTGTCCTCCGACGAGATGACAGTTTCCTTATGAGTCAGGGAAGGCCTGGCCCAGCTTTGGAGAGCTGGCTTTAGTTTCCCCTGTACTTCCTTCAGAGCTGGCAGTGTAGGCTTCTTCCCCACCTCCTCACCCAAGCTGCTGTCTTCAGTCTAAGCTCAGTGCTTTCCCTTGGCCTCAGGTAACAGTGATGCATGGCTTTACCAGACTCTAGGTGCTGACTTCAGGTAAGAATTGACTGTTTGCTGTTTAGAACTTGGTGTCTTTAGGATTGTAGCTGGAAGATGAGATTTAGAGTGCCAACCATGAAGCCAACTCGAGTTGGGCATTCCCTGACTTCTGCTGAGAAGGGGCCCAGCAGCAGGCTCCCATATACCTGGATCTCCCCCAACATAGCTGTCCTTGTACCGTAATTGCACATGGTGCTATCCCCCTCCTAGACTAAAGGTTTTATAAGAGCAGGGGCTGCGTTCATGGAGCATGACTTTGGCAGAGTGGCACTTAAAATCTGTGCTTGTTCATGTTTATTATTTGCCCCAAGTGCCATTGGTAAGCATTTTATATTTAGTAATTAACTTTATCGTCATACATCCCTAATGAGGTGGGTAAAGTATGCCTATTCTATACATATATAAACTTAGTTTATAGAATTTAAGTGAGCAGGTTGGGGAGATAGTTTAGCAGTTTAAGGTGCTGGCTTGCAAAACCTGTTGGCCTGGGGTTCGAATCCCCAGGACCCTTGGAAAGCCAGACATCTGTGACCCCAATGTCATATGACAATGGGAGGTGGAGCCAGGAGAATTTGAAGCTCAAGGGCCAGGTACTCTCTCTCTCTCTCTCTCTCTCTCTCTCCTCTCTCTCTCTCTCTCTCTCTCTCTCTCTCTCTCTCTCTCTCTCACACACACACACACACACACACACACACTAAAAGAACTTCTGAGAAGAACTTCCAGGTGTCTGTGCTCTACCATCTTTGATACGGGGTCTCTTGCCATTGCAAACAAAATTCTAGATTACAAAGGAATGTCAGAGAAAGAGTGAATTGGGGGAAGAACCATGTCTCTTGGAGGGAGCAACCAGCAGTGGCTCTCAGGCAGCTTTCTAGAAAGTCATCTCATTCCTGACCAGCGAGGTAGGAATAGAGGGCTGTGTCAAGGCTGGATTTTTGTTGTTCATCAAAATATAACTTCCATGTCATTCAACTAATGTCATTTAAAGTTTTCATTATATTCACAAAGCTGTGCAACTATTACCATCTATCTGTAACTTTAGCAATCACTTCCTACCCCTTCTCAGTAACCACTGATCGACTTTCTCCTCTGCATAGTCTTGTCTTCTGGAAATTTCATCTAAATGGAATTCCTTCTTTCACCTTGCATGATGTTTTCAAGGCTTGTCCAGGTTGTAGCATGTTTCAGATTCCTTGTTTCTTGATGGCTGCATAATATTTCATTAGACAGGTGTACCATGTTTTCTTTATTCATCAGTTAATACATATTTGTTTCTTTTCTACTTTTCAGCTATTATGAACAATACTGATATGAACATTCATATACAATTTTTTTATAAACAGATATTTTAATTTCTCCTGACTATATATACTGAGAGGTGGGTAAAGTTGCTGGGTCTCATGGTAATTCTGTACTAATCATCTTGAAGAACTGCTGGACTCTTTTTTTCAGAGTAGTTGCACCATTTTACATTCCTCCTAGCAGTATATGAGGGCTCCCATTTTTTCCACTTCCTCTAACACTTCTTACTGTCTGTCTTTAATATATATATATATATATATATATATATATATATATATATATATATATATATAATTTCTTTTGATGTAGGGTCTTGTTCTAGTTCAGCTAAACTGGAACTCACTATGTAGTATCAGGGTGCCCTCGAACTCATGGTGATCTTTCTACCTCCTCCTGAGTGCTGGGTTAAAGGCGTGCACCACCTTGCTTAGCCTGTCTTTTTGACTGTCCTACTGGTTGTGAAGTCATGTCATCAGGGTGTGAATTCTGTCTCCTGCATCATCAGTGACGTTCAATATCTTCCTGTGTTTTTAAACCTTATTCATCTTCTTGGAGAAACATCTATATTTAAGTCTGGGCTGGCTATTTTCAAAGTTGTTGCTGAGCTGCAAAAAATAGACCTTTATGTTGATTCCCTTCAACCCTTCCCCTCTTCCTTGCCACTTAGTCATGGTATCATTATACCAGAGTACCATCAAGAATAATTTCTTTGTAATAGAAAAAAAACCTACCTGGGAAGAAACTGGAGAATTTCATTTGGCAGGATTTATGATTCCAGCTGGAGCACTGAGTCTGAACTTGGCTTTTAACAGAGTCCTTCAGAGGTAGTGTCCTCTGATTTCCACATTTATGTATTTTGGATGGAATGTTAGCACTTTTATCTGAAGCCAAAATATAAGGTACAGTGTGCTGGCAGAGAGACATGAACTTCAGATAATTTCATCAGTATGTCTGCAAATCCCAGCTTCCCCCCTCCCCCTGCCAGGGAAACACACTGCAGGAGACCTGCTACAGGACAGTGGCAACGCCATGGCAGAGATCACATGACACACAGTGTGTTTATTTTCTTATTCTTGTGAGTCATAGCTGTGGAAAGCTGAGCCATACCTTTCACTTCTTGGGACCTTATCATCAGCCAGTGCAGGGCTCTACTTCCCCCTTTTTTATATCTGTGGAGTGCATGTGGTTAGTGTGTGTGTGTGTGTATGTGCTCAAGTGAGTGCAGACACATACACCCAGTGCACACACATGAAGAGGCCAGAGGAGAACATTGTGTGTCTTCCTCTATTACTCATCCCTTGGTTTCCTATACTGAACTCAGAGCTGCCATTTTTGGTCAGACTGGCTGACTAACAAGCCCCCAGGTGTTATCTAGTCTCTTCCCCACAGGACTGGGGAAAACAGAGTGTGTGGCCATGCCCAGTTGTTTATGTGGGTGCTGGGGGATTGAAGATTGCTTAGATCAGTTAGTTCTTGTGTCCATCTGCCATCTTTGCCCATGTGCCCCTGAGGAGATTTGTTCTACTGTTTCATTGTCCTTCTCTCCTTAATGTACAGCTTCTGCTGTGATCGCAGAACACCTTAAACTGGGAAATTTCTATGACTATTCTTATTTGGTTCTGGAGTCTTGGAGGTCCAGGGTCATGGTGCCAGCATGGCTGAGGGCTCTTGTGTTGCATCATCCCATGCAGAAGGTTGACAGGAAAGAGTGGGCAAAAGCAAGAGTAGAGAGGGCTGAACTTGCTTACATAAGAAATGCACTATAAGAAATGTAATAACTAATTCAACTCCACAGTGGTGACCTTAATCCATTTATGAGGGTAAAGCTTTTATGACCTGATTTGGTCCTCCAGTCCAACATCATTTCACTATTGATGAATTTTTAAAAAACTTTTTATTGATAGCTTCCATAATCATAGATCATAAATGATTATGCTTCCCTACCCCTTCCCACCCTCCCCCATATTTTCCCCCTCTCAATTATTCTCTGTTTTGTTTTGGTGTCATAATCTTTTCCTCCCATAATGTGTAGGCACTATAAAGTCATGGATATCAAGGCCATGTTGTGTCTGGAAGTTTGCATTGTAAGCAGTCCTCCCCTTCCTTTGATTTTTACAATCTTTCCACCACCTCTTCCACAATAGACCATGAGCCTTGGGAAGGAAAATTTAAATATATAAACTTTAGGGACCGTAGTCAAGTATGTAGTTTAGGTCCATTTTTCTAAAACGGTCCTACTTAGAAGTAAAGACCAGTCACTCAGTAGTTTCCTGGAGGTTCTCATATAACTGGAGACCTTGGTTTGGTTTCATCTCATATTGTTACTCTAATTAATTTTCATCAATTCAGACTTCCCATGCTTTATATTTTTAGGGAATAAATCAGTTTCTTTAAAAAGAAACCTATACCCCATACCTCAGACTTCCTTGGTATATATTTGTGTGAGTAGATGTGCAAATGTGAGTTAACCCAGCAGAACAGACAAACATCAAAAAATTGTAGTGACTAACTTACAAATAGTCAAAATTTTAAAATAATTTTATGCAAAGCAAAAATCTAGCAGCAAGTCAGGTTTTGTGACAGGTTAAATTTGTGATCAGCAACCTTGGAATTATTTTCACAGTTCACCCCTCATTGACTGAGTCTTATTTTTGTAAAGCTTTCGTGCTGCTCACGTGTCCAAGGATTTGTATGTGTCTGACCACAGACATATGTTTGCACATGTCTCCACCACAGCCAGTCTGGTTATGCACGAGTTGTAAATATACCGTCTTTAAAAATAGATCTTTATCTTTAGTGTTAATTGCATTTCTGCTTCCACTTTCTTGGTGGGAGAGTACAATCAGGAAGACCTGTATGCAGTTGGCTGCACGCTGCATTCTATTTGTAAGCTCTCCTCTCTAGTTCATTTCAGATAAGTGCAATGAGACTAGGAATCTGATTTAATCTAAAACTAATCCAGGTGAAGACGAGAAATGTCTCTAATTCTGACCAGGTTTCCAAACAGTTATTAAAACTGGAGCCATGTAGCTTAACCTTGGTTCAAGAGTTTAAGGCCAAACTGTTGAAGCTCATTTTTGTCTTGACCCTTGAAGTTTTATATGAAAAATTTAAAAACATTTTATGAACAACTCTTGTTAAGGTGTCCCCATTTCCCTCCTCTCTGTCCCCTACCCACTGGGGTCCTTCCTCAGTGTGCATTCTTGATATGTCCATAGTATATACTTACTCATAATAAAGATATTAATTTAAAAATATTAAAATATAATTAATACTTGCCCGCCCTTTTCCTTACTGTTATTCTTTTAGGTCCCCTTTAGGGCCTGGAAAATTGTCTTCCTGATGAGAGACAGGTAGGCAGCAGAGTTCCCTCTGCCCCGCTGGGGAAGCTGTCAATACAAGCTTCATGTCCCTAGTATATCAATGCATCCCTGGTAACCTTGGTTCAGGACCAGTGGGATCAAAAGCACAGGAACTAGAAGAGCTTCCTCTGCCTGTGGGGCAGTCCACACAGGATGGAGTGTTTGGGGCAGACAGAAGAGCCTGATCCTGGCCACAGGAGCAAGGCCGAGAGCTGCTGGCTTCACATTCTGCAGCACTGCCTATCAGGTGCTCTGGAGGTGGAGTTCTCATTGGACCAGTGCTGGAGCATGCTCGCCTCATCTTCCTGACTGCCCACTCCTCATTCCTCAATATCCTTTTAACTCAGTGTGCCTTGTTTCAATCAGCTAGTGTTGGTTTCTGTTTCTTTCAGCTAATAATGAATTTTGGTAGATATACTTTGATACATAGGCCTTGCACAGTGCTATCTGTCTATCATCTATCTTCCTGCTTTCTGTCTATATCTACCTGTCACTTATCAGTCAATCAATATGCAATCACATCTATCATCTATCCATCCATCCACCCACCCATCCATCCATCTACCTATCTGTTATTTTTGGTGCTAAGGATTGAACCCAGGGCCTCATGAATACTAGACATGCACTCTACCACTAAACTATATCTGCAGTCCCTGGACACACCTCTCCTTAGATGAAATGATAGGAGGCTTCATGAGCTGCTCAGTTCTGGGGCTCAGGGACTCTGTGTGTGTGGGGGGGGGGAAGGACGAGCACTAGGTTTTAAAAAGGCACAGGTGAAATCCATCTATGGACATTTTGTCATCTGGCTCCCCACCTGTTTCCAGGTCCTGTTCTCTGGCAGCAATACTGGTGTAAACATTGAGCTCTTTCTGCTGGCTTTCCAGCTTGTGTTTTCAGAGCCCTCCTAGAGCTACCATGGCCACACTGGTTCTCTCTGCCTGCTGATTGTGTTCATAGGCGAGCATTTCTATACCTTCTCATGTCCAGACTTCACCCAGATCAAAGAGCTCCAGGTCCCTCAGAGTCTTCAAAACATAAATCCATTAAGAAGAAGAAAAAAAAGAAACTTTAGGGGCTGGGGAGTTGACTCAGCAGGTAAGAGATCTTGCTGTGATAGCGTGAAGACCTGAGAGGGCCCGATTTGCCCTGAATTGGATTCCCTAGGACCCACATAAACAGCTGGGTGTAGCCACATGTCTGTAATCTCAGCCCTGAGGAGACTGGAGAATCACTGAGGCTTAGTTGTCAGCTAGTCTTACCAAAAATAGCAATGCTGGGTTCGGTGATTCTGTCTCAAGGAAACAAGCAGATGGGCAACAGAGAAGGGGCACCCAATATTATCTTCTGGCCTCTGTATGCATATATGCAGGACACATGCATGCACACACATGCTCACACACTATGGCTCTCAGGGGAAAGAAGGTTGTGCCTTTGGCAGAGTCTCTGGGCCTCAGCTCTCTGGGTTCTTTTTATTTTTTGGCTTTAAAATTTTGAGATGATTATAGATTCACTTTCTGTCATATTCTTGAGACAGCTCCTTCTTCATGGTGGGGCTAGCTTATGCTCTATAGGATGTTTAATGAGTAGACACCATAAGGACCCACCTTCTCCACACGTGATAACCAAAATGGCTCTGGAGGCCCCTGCCCAGTGAATACCCAGAGAGGTGCAACTTCTCCAGGTCGAGTGCCTTTACTCCAAGCCAAGCTTGGGAACATTATAAATGCACGAGACTGGTGTGGGGACCAAAGCATGGCCTGACTGATGTTCCCTGGTGATGGTAGTGGAAACTGACCAGCAGGCAAAGACAAGGCCAGTATTGAAAATAGCACTCGGAGGGGACCAGAGCCTCAACTGGATGGGGAAGGATTGGAGCAGAGAGGGAGACTCTTCTGTCCTTGTGGTTGGAGAATCCAGCTTCTCACAGGGAGAGAGCTTTTGTGTTTCTTCTTTGAGCCATGGAGTGTGTGACATGGATGGAGCTGGGGACACAGGATGAGGCTAAGTTGGTGAGGCCCAAGGACCTGTCAGCTCACTCCCACTCCTTGCTGAGGCTTAGTAAAGGTAGAACCTGGAAACTACCCCTGGTCTGTCCAGCTGCTGCTGGTGGTGGTGGGGAGCCAAGATGGGTATGTGGGAAACTCAGGGAAGGTTTCTTGGGAGCAGAAACAGGTCTTCCAGATATGAGATGTTTCTCTGAGCCCCCTGAGGGCAGGCAGGCTGTTCTCCTCTGTGCAGATTGCAGCACCAGCAGTACCTCCAACAGAGCATCTAGGAAGGTAGACCATCCTGAAGGGACGAGCTGCTCCAGCCAGCAACTTGGTCCTGGAGCATGTTCTGTTCATTTGAAAGCCTTAAAATCTGCCCTATCCTTTAAAGTACATTATATATTTTATGAAAATGTTCTTAAGAAACCCGGTACCATGTAGAAGAATTTATGCCAATAGAACAAAAACAACAACAAAAGCAAGAAAGCAGAAATCCAGTGCCCTTCTCTCTTTGGGTCTTTATTCAAATAAAAACTTTAAAAAATTTTGTGTGTATATGTGTGTATATGTGTGTGTTTGCATGTGTGTGTGCATGTGTGTTTGTATATATGAATGTGTTTGTGTGTGTGCACATGTGTGTTTGTGTATATGAATGTGTGTGTTTGTATGTGTGTGCATGTGTGTTTGTATATATGAATGTGTTTATGTGTGTGCACACGTGTGTTTGTGTATGTGAATGTGTATATTTGTCTGTATGGGTGTTGGACATGCATGTGCCATGGTTCATGAGTAGAGATCAGAGGGCATCTCTGGTCAGAATTGTGAAGGTTGCACAGCTATCACTTGAATCGTATACTGTCACCTTCCATTGTGAGGCAGGCCCTCCAGTTTACTGCTCTGCTCCTCATTTCTGAGAAATTCTCTGGTCTCCACCTCTCTTCTCACCAGAGATGCACTGGGATTATGGAAGCCCACCACAGCTTCCTTCCGGCTTTTAAAATAAGGGATCTGGGGAGCTGAACTCAGGTACTCAGAGTTGTGTGACAAATGTTCATCCACCGAACATCCCTGACCTTGAAACTCCTTTTTGAGACTAACCCCTAACTAGGAACAGGATTATGGCTTTTGCATAAGGTAGAGAGTCCTTGCCATGGGAAAGAGCCTTCCTGCCTCTGGTCTGGCATATCACAGCCCTAAGGTAGAAGTGCTTTCTTCATGTGGGAGTGAGAGAGCACTTTTAACCACTGAGCCTGGAAAACACTTTTCCCCCTTATTCTCTCTTTGTTATTTCTATATCTGAATTTCTAAAACATACATGAATGCAGCCTAAGTTTTATAGTGTGTCTCATTGAATTTGATGAATTCAATGTTTTACCTCATCTGCTAAGGGGCCTTTCCCTCTAGGGTTTGAGAATGATCTGAGCTGCTATTTGTGTGTATTCTGTTCAGTTTTACTTTATTATTTTGTGTGTGTGTGTGTGTGTGTGTGTGTATGTGCGCACGTGCACTATGGTGTACATGTGGTGATCAGAGGACAACCTTGGGGTGTTGGTACTCTCCTTCTGCCTTGTTTTGAGATATCCCTCTTATTGTTACTTGCCACTGGAAAGGCCAGGCCTGACTCTGCCTCCATGGCTACAGGCACGTTGGGATTACATATGCATGCTCTTTTGTTTTCTATCAGGTGTTTTGTGTGTGTTGGGGATTTGAACTCTGGCCAGCAGGCTTACAGGGCAAGCACCTTTCACCACTGAGCCATCTTCTCACCATCCCTCAGTTGTATTTTATAGTGTGTCTCATACTATATTAGCACTCCTACATGACTTACCAGTAAGTGATACATGCATGGTCACTAAGGCTGCTTGTGCAAGGGACAGTTGACGTAGTGATGCCCTGTTGTAAAATGAGGATAATGCAGGTAGAATTTCAGGATGTGAGCTGGGTGTGGTATTGGTCACCTATAATCCCAGCAGTCTGAAGGATGAGGCAGGAAGATCCTGAGTTCAAGGCCAGATGGAGCTACATATAAGACCCTGTCCCAACTACCCAGTCCCCTAAAGAATTCCAGCATGCACACAGCACACCTACAGATCGAAGTAGTGGTGTCAGGATGCACACTACTGCTCACCCCCCTGTGGTGTTTGTCTCTGTTCTTGTGGATTTCAAGAGTATTAGCTTGGGAAGGGTTCCTCCCCAGCTAAGTGAGTGATGGTCTCACACACAGACCCCAGGGACTTGGACACAGCAAATATAGAGCAATGAGAAAGAGTGAACTGATTTTTTCCCACCAAAAGTAAATTTATACATATAGGGATTAAGTCATTTGTGTGAGTGTTGGATGCTCAGAACAATAGGGTGATCTGGAGGGAGGAAAGGGAGCGATCTCCCCAGAGGAGCATTCCCTATCCTGGTTCCCATCTGTCTTTGTCACTACCCGATGCTCATCCCATTGTGCCCTCTAGAACTGGATTGACGAGAGTGGGCACAAGAAGGCACAGGGGAACAGGCAGCAGCTATTTTCTTCCTCTCTCTTCATGCCCTGCCCACTCTTTCATGACTCATTCTGGGGAGCCCTGGGGGAAAAGGCTGCAGCCTACTTCTTCAAACCCCTCCCAGAAGCCAAGTGAGGGTTCTGTGATGGAATCCACCATAGGCAGGAGACATTTTATTAACTAACTCAGGATGTGCACAGGCTGTGAGTATTGAGGAGGGGGATCAGGGAAGCCCAGAGAAGTTTGGGTGTTTATACTCCTTAAAACACTTGGTTATGTATTTCAACCATCTGCCTGTCTACTTCACTGACTCTCACTTATTCTCAGTTCCCAAGTTACAATCTCTGCCTCTGGGAAGCCATCCCTGTGACCTGTCAGGCTCCTTTTTTTTTTTTTTGTGGTGTGTCCCTACCACAGTGGCATAAGTCATGCATCTGTTCAGTTCTACTTTAAATCTGTCTCCCACTCTGCCAAGCCCCTTTGTCAGGCACTTGGATTTGTTTACCAAGGTGTCCCTCTCTGGGCTCTCGCCTTCCTGTTTCCTGCCCCCTAGTTAGCTCCAGAGTGTCCTGGACCATTCAAGCCTTCTGACTCCATACCTCCATCTTCTTCAGCAATAGTTTATGAAGTCAGATTGGATAATCTGCAAAAGGATTACCTTTGTATTGACATATATGAACATACTGTAATTTGGTCATAATTCCCTCTCATTACCTTCTTGTGTCCCTCTTCCCTACCCACTTCATCAAACCTCTTAGTCTTTCCAACAAGTTCCACTTCTGTTTGATGTCTTTTTTTAAATCCACATAATTGTGCTGGGCCTGGCAAATGTGTTTTTGACAAGATCTCTGTGAACCTGCTTCAGGCAGAAGTTTTAGGACCCCTGAGCTGCCCACTAGTGGTCAGCAGTCTCCTGCTCATGCGTTGGCTTCATCTTAAGATCCTCACCCCATCTCTCAAACACTGCCAGCCACAATAAAGACTGCCTTACGTATCCCAACATGCCTCAGTGCTTCTACACACGGAGGGCTGGGCTATTGGCTGTGATTCCTCTCTTGTGTCCTGTATTCACCTCCATATTTTGGTAGCTATAAAGTCTACCTGATGCCCATTCTGGGATAGAATTTCTGGTAGATGGATCAAGATGAGTGATCAAATCTCTGTGCTCCTAACATTGAGCACAGGAGACTAAGAAAAAGCTTTGGTTTGGGTTTGCCAGGAGGAGAGCAGGCAGGGTGAAGCGGACCTGGTGGAGAAATGAGGATATAAATGTGTGAGAGAGGAAGCAGTATGACAACAGAGGTAAAAACTGTTCAGACCTCGTCATCCCGAGACAAAATCCTCATCATGAAGCAGCGGGTTAAATGGAACTTCAGGCTTTCTTCTTCATAGCATTGCTGAGTTTATTTATTTTTATATCCCGTATGTTCGTTTGTTCTTTTTCACTCTGTGTCAAGAGGAGGAGAAAATGAGGGATGACAGGGCAGCCTGTTACTCCTGTTCTAATCTTGCTAAGAGCAACAACAAAAATAAAGACGCCAAAGACTTTCACCAGCCCCAATTTGTATCTCTTATGCTCCTCATCAGTGACCAAAGCCCTTGAACAAAAACAAGGATTTATTTTTATTTTATTTATTTTAAAACAAGGATTTATTAAACAGAACAGGAGGAGAAATTCAAACCTGGAATGTGCTTCTTGGAATTTATTTTATAGACAAATATGGATAAAGTTTTAAATTGCAGCACTGTTCCTGGAGACCATTTGTATGCCTTCTAAAGCTAGCTGCTCTACCCACACAGGGAATGCTGTAGATGTGACAAGATGGAGAGAGGGAAGGAGGGAGGGAGGGAGAGGGAGAGGGAGAGGGAGGGAGGGAGGGAGAGAGAGAGAGAGAGAGAGAGAGAGAGAGAGAGAGAGAGAATAGAAGGCTGTATGGAAAGCTCCCTAGTCTATATTGCTTATAGAGGACAAACAAGGTAAAGAACATTATGTATTTTATGTATGTTTTCAGTTAAAATGTATTTATACATACTAGTCAATGCATTAAAAGATACTAAGTACAACACAGCCAATAAGACAGTGTGGAGGGAGGTTAGGGTGATGGAACTTACCAATGTGTATCTTTTATAGCATCTTGATTTATTGAACTCCATGATTGGTACCTTTTAAAATGTACATAAATGAAAGAACTACATGACTCTCCTCTTTTAAAGATTTCCCTCAACTGAGAATATCTAGAATATAATTTTAAAATTTAACATTCTATAAACAGACTAATGGTTCTCTCTTAATTAAATCCAAGCTGCTTGCCAGCAGCATTTGCCCCACCTGAGTTCCAGAGCGTTCACAGACCTTTCATGTCCTCTTTATGCGGAGGATGTGGACCTGCTCTCTCACATGAGGCTGAGGCTGAGGCTGGAAGGTGAGCCCCAGCTGGGTCTCCATCAGAGCTGCTACAAGCCAGAAGCAACACCGAGCTCTGTCTCCTCCAGGATGGACCCGGGACCAGCACCCAGGACCAGCATGCAGACTCTGGCTCCGAAGTAGAAGCCTTGCCCTTGACCCCACAGCTTGTGTCTTTTCACCTTTTTGAGTTTCGCTTCATGTCTCCCTGCTTTGTCGAGCTTCACATTGAGTTCGGCATCACAGATCATGCCCTAGAGCTTTGAGCCCCTTCCTCTTCTTCCTCTCAGAACAGCGGGAGCCCTGCAACTGCCCTCCCCCCAGGTGCTGGCATCAGGTGAATGAGGTGAGCAGGGCCTCCAGGTACCTGAGGTGAGGCAGGGCTCAGGTGTGTGTGGTGGGGAGCAGGAAGCTTGGCAAGTCTGGGGCTAATTCTCAGCCCAGAGCTAGTTCCCAGGCTCGTTTGTTCCAGTGGCTTGGCTGTGTCCATGGAACAGCTCGCTGAGGACTCTTCTCGTATAACTTGGGTTGTGCAGGCAGCACACATATGTCATACTCTCCACAGAAACCTCACCCACTTGGTGCAGGGTTCATACTTGACTAATGTAACTCCATGTGCTCCTTGGAGACCCTGGAGACCCAGTTGGCCAGAGCATGGTCTCAGATAAAACATGGCACATCAGCTCGGCAGAGCCCTCAGAATTGCTCTTCTCCAGTGATCTCTGACCCACACCCTTGGCTACTCTTGGGAAGCCCAAAGCCTGTGATTGCTTTGGTGGTGAGGTGCTGTCAGACAGTGCCAGTCTGCGTGTCTGCTGCGTACCTGATGAGCTTTGCTCAGCATAGCTATTGTTCTCGTTTGCCTTCCTCAGACAGTGTGAAATTGTCCACATTTGTGTACCTTTGCGCTTTAGCTGTTCAATGCAGATTTGTGTTCCAGCATCTATAATGGTGTAGACTTTGTCTTCTCTTCCTGGTATATCCAGATTATTCCTGGCCTTCAATTTTTTTTTTTGTTTTCTGCTTATTTGTTTATGTATATATTTGTTTGTGGAGCTGGTGATTAAGCCTAGGGTTTTGTGTAGACAAGGCAAGTCTTGGCATCAGTTTTTTAAAGTCTCATATTATTTATTACTTTTAAGTTTACCTTATATTCTCACAAACAACATAAGCACTATACTATTTCTGACAAACAATATGAGCATATAGTATTTGTTACAAATAAGTTTATTATGTAGTCTCACAAATAACATAAGTGAAGAAACAGATTTTCCATATCGATCTGAGTTTTAAAATGTTTTTTTCTAGAGGCCACCCCACCTTATCTGCCAAGGGTGAAATAGTGAATATTTCAGGCTTTTTGCCTTGTTTTAGGCAGGCTTTGCAGTGTCCTGCAGTTGCGCACATCTCTGTTGGAGAGCAAACGCAGCCACAGATGATGCATAAATGAATGGGGTTGTAGTCCGGCAGAACTTCGTGGCACTAACAGCTGCATTTCATATGATTTACTCATGGAATGTCATTCCTTTGATATTTTTTTAGTCATTAGACATGCCACAAAGCACTCTTGCATTACAAGAGGTACCAAAATAGATGCACGCTGGGCCTAGCCCATAGTTTGCTGGCACCTGCTCTGGAGCCCCATGAGTTTTGGATTTGGGTGCTTCCATAAAGAGGAGTCTTTCTTATGGAAGCCACAGACAATGCTGAGCCCAAAGCCCATTTTACCCAAGTATCACTCAGAAACCATACACCCCCTGGGAATATCAGACCCAGGACCACAGAAGGCAGGAGAAGTGTCTGGACAGCAAGTCTCTTTTCTGTTCCTCCCCCTGAAGATTTGCGACTTGAAAGACTTCACAGTTCTTTCAGAACTAGGAAGCAGATTGCTAACTTCTTTGGTTTTTGAAATTTTTCCTTATTTAAAACAAGTTAATCCATGGCTGTCATAATCTAGTCAAGTATAGTGGCACACACCTGTGTTACCAACTGCTTGGGGCTCTGAGGTTGGAGGATCACTTGAGCCCAAGAGTTCAAGGCTACCTGTGGTAACATAACAAGACCCTGTCTCAAATACACAGTGAAAAATAAAAAGAATAAATGATGCAGTGAACAGCCCACACACCAACCATGCAACCTGAGCTCTTCCTCTGCAGAGATAACTGCTTGCAGAAGTGTGTGCACTCCTATTCCTTTTCTTTTCGAGAAAGTTGTACAGAGGAGTTCTTATCCTGAAGCAGGCCTATTGCTGTGCTCCATATCCATGGAGCAGCTTGCTTTTTTCACTTGTGTTCCCGAGGTCTCTCCCTGCTAGTCCCTGTAGTTATAATGTAGTCACCATGGTACTGTGTTCCACTGGGTGGTTTGACCACTATGGACTCAGCCATTTTATTGTTGATAACATTCAAATTACTTCCTCGTTTTTGTTATTACAAGCTGTGCTTCTGGGAACATTCTCATATGTGTCTGTTGGAGCATGCAAGCACACACTTCTCTTGAGAATGGATTAGAAGTAGAATGGCCATTAGTTGAAGTTTTATTTTATTGAACCAAATGATCGTGTTCCAGACAGGATTCACTAGTGACTGGTGAGCATGTAGCTTCTCACATTCCTTGTCCTAACTCCCACTGCTACGATCTACCATTGTGGTCCATGTCTGGGAGCCATTGCATTGCTACTCTGGAAAGATGCTGTCCCTCGCAACTTCGGCATCCCAGGTTGGAGATGCTACTTTAAGGTAAGAAAATCACACCTGTGCTTCTATGCACAGTTTCTAAAAAGCCCCAACCAGATTCACTTCATGCACTTTGTGTTGGTGACAGTGTTTTCTTGCTGTGACCTTAGGCTTGCAGTTATCCTATATTCTATTATCAAGTTTCTTTTAAGCTCCATGGAAATTTGTTACCTTGGATAACAGTGTGCAGCATGAAGCAGAATGTCCATTGCCAACTGCTGAAAGGGACTGTTAAATACTGAAAGAAGTAACAAAGAAAGAGGAATGTTAAATACCAAAATGCTGCTTTTGCTAAACACACTTTTCTGTAATGCAGGTTAGTGCCTGTACCTTTGTGTCCATAATCACAGGGAGGCTTCGGGATGGACTTCAAGTGCTCTCTGCATGCTGGGGTTTCTGTAGTGGGCACAAACGCATCAGGAGTCTACAAGCTGATGAACACAGAAGCCATGCATCTTGTCTTGTTCTGGTTTTAGTTTTATTTTCAAAAAATATTTTATTTATTTATTTACAGAGAGGTGGGCATGCCAGGAGCTTTTGCCTTTGCAAATGAACTCCAGATGTATGTGTAGGGAATCCAGCTGGGGCAGGCATGCTTTCCAAGCAATCCTCTAGCCCTGCTTTTATTTTATTTTATTTATTTATTTATTTTTTTTTGAGGCAGGGTCTCTTTCCAGCCCAGGCTCACCTTGAACTCAAAGTGCTCCTCCTGGGATTAAAGGCGAGGGCCACCACACCTGACTCGCCTTGTTTTTCTGCCTCATCCCAGATCCCAGCCATGTGCTCTGGAGCAGTGATTTTACATCTCTGTGAGCTTTGTGTATTTGGCCTCTTTCATTGCCGTTTTGTGCCCTCAGTTCCTCCTTTTTCAATCAAGCCACCTTTAACATTTTCAATTTTAAATAAACTCCAATTTCTATTTTTTCTTATTTTTTAAAATCATAGAAGAGTATACTTAACAGAAAATTTTTTGTTGTAACCACTAAAGTGTACACTGACATTCCGTGTTTTCACATTGTTGTACATCCATCTCTAAATCTTTTCATCTTCCAGGACTGAAATGGTTATGAGTAAACAATACCATTCCCCTCCTCCACTTCCTGATACTGTCTTTGTGCATCTAACCATACATGTAGAATGTACATATGCATGTGTGTATGTATGTATGCATACATCCACGCACAAAATCATACAGTATTTGTCATTTGATGTCTGGCTTATTTCACAGCATGATGCCTGAAGATTCACCCATGTTGTAACATATGTCCAATTTCCCTTCTTTTTAATGAAACTAATACTGCATTTTGCTTATCTTTTCATCTAGCACTAGATACTGTGTTGCTTCCACATTTGGCTATTGTGAATAATGTATAAAAATACCTGTTTTGAATGCCTGTAGGTCCTGTGCTTTTACTTATTAGAAATGGAAGTCATTTATAATTGAACTGGTTTTCTGTCTTGTTTGCTTATTTGAGACAGCCTTGAACTCTCCATTTTCCTGCCACAGCCTTCCAAGAGATTATAGGTGTGTGTGATCACCATGTTCAAGCAGGGGCTTGAACTGGTCGCTTTAAAACTACACTTGTCACTTTCTTTGTTAATTCTCTGGGTACAAATTATAACATTTAGTGGGGGTGGGAACTGGCTTATTCTTTCTTTCTCTCTGTCTCCCTTCCCCCTGTCGCCATTTTTTTACTATAGGAATTTTTAACATGTACTTTTTGATTCTCAATATAATTATCATATTTGGTGATGAAGCCAGATGATGAGAGAGAAGTACTTCCTCTCATTATCATCAGTTCTAGTGATATAATTTAATTGGTCCTTCTGTGTCTGGCACTTACTGGCTCTGTGCTAGGATCAAGGTGTGGCCATGACCTTTGTGTCCTGCAGCAGTCTGTCAGGTGGTGGTACACCTTGATTCTGTGCCTCTGTGACTGTCTAGACTTCAGGCTGTTGATTGAGTCTTTTTAAAAAAGATATATTTCATAAAATTTATCATTTAAAATTAGACACACAATCTGGGACAAGTTTTATGTGGGTACCCCCATTTTTATCCTCCCTTGTCCTAACTCATTGAGAGCCCTCCTCAGTGGGATTGTTGGATCATCCCATGGGATGGGGAGTATGAATTGCATAAGCTTTAGGCTGTGTGTGTGTGTGTGTGTGTGTGTGTGTGTGTGTGTGTGTGTGTTGTTGAGGGGGTCAATGTCTTTGGATATTCTCCCCCACCATGACTCTCCTACATTCTTTCCTCCACCTCTTACATGAATTTCCCAGAGTCATCGTCGGTGAGTTTTAAGTCTGCCTTATTATTGAGCTCTTCAGAGCCTCTGGATCACTTTGGACTATTTCGGGCATGCTCAGTATCTCTCTCTGTTATCCTTCCATGGGTTATCTGACTTGCTGTGGAGGTAGCCCTTTTGCTCCTCTCACCACTTCCTTAGAGGTTTCGTTAGGGCTCCAGGTGGTGAGTTAGGGGTGGTTCATCTCCTAGTTGGGTATCCCCCATCATCTCAGGTTTGGTGGGATTAGGTTGTTCATGGTTCTTGTTGCTTTCTGAAAAAATATAAACAGTCTCCAATGGAGAGTGAGATCAGTATTGAAGATTACTTTGTATTAGAAGGAGTATTATGAAATCTCAGATGTTGTGATAGATAATAAACTTCAATAACAATAATAATTCACTCAGATGAGAGCTCCAGTAGATAGGTGATGTATTTCTGTATCCTTTTCTCTTGTTCTGGTTCTAGTCATCTGCTGAATGAATGGTTTCCATCTACAAAAATTGAACTCTGAAATATATAATTAATCATTGTTACTCATTTTAAAATATATTTAGAAAATGAGACCCATGAGTTACTCCTGATGCCTTATTATAAAAAATGCTTTTACTAAAGATTGCCATAATATCATATTTTGGGATGCATTGCTGTAATCTATTGGCTAATATTGATTTTCACATTTGAAAAAACAATCTGTTTGATGTATAACAAATTGAGTCACACCATGAAGAATTTCTTGGCTGGAGTTGATACTTGATACAGTTGATACTTGAAGGTATCCGATTCTGTTCATTGTGCCAGCCCCGTGGGGAAAACATAAGGACAGCCACAGCAAGGGCTTGAGGAGGGGCACCTGACCTAGGGCAGCCACATTATTTGCTACCTCAGTTTATAGAAATGTCAAGAGAGTTCTTATCTCTTCTGAAGGATAAATAGTTTTCTGGTTGAAAAGTGCAGATTTTTAAAATTGTTAAATCCTAGGGTGTGTGTGTGGGGGTGGAAACTGAGTGGTTTTATTTAGTTTTTGTCAAACCAGTCTTTAAGAACTGGTGTCATTACTAAATGTGCAAGAACTATGGTATTATATATGGAATTTCTTTGTTACAATCAACATTAGTTTTGCTAAATCTTTTTTTGACATTCTTTGATTACATTATCTTTCCTATGGATAATATCATTAATTGTGAGATTCTTGCAATCCGATCAGTAAGTTGTTTCTTGAGTACCTACCTTGGATTCAGGGATCTTCTGGGTATAGAAGAAAGAGCGTGACCCCGTTTCTGATCCAAGGTGACCAAGAAGGAGGCTTTCCAGAAGTGATGTAACTCCATGCTTTCTTGTTGAGAGTCTTAAGACTAAGGCTAAGAGAAGAGGCCTGCAAGTAGATGTGGTCCAACGCCTATGTCGGAGCCTGCTGGTTTGACATGCCAGGCAAATTGCTTACCTTGTTATGTATTTCCTTACCTTTAACACAAACATTACATGATTTTGAGGACCTGTAGATGAGATGTGCATGGAAGCTTCCTCTGTTGTCTTGCCTAACATACTTTTACAAAATATGGAACAGGATGGTAACCATTGTTTATAGTTTGGGAAGGTCCTTGATTGGGTGCCTGTATCTTATCTCCTACTTCATTCCTGTGACATGACAAGACAAAAGAAAAATAATGTAATTGAGCAGGGAATTCTTGTTTGACTTTTCAAAGGCTTCACACTTCATCCTTAGGCACAGGTACTCTCGTGGAGGTGAGAGCTGTTGAGGACTTGGAGAAGGAAAAACCTCCAGCAGCTTCCATAGGTGCCTTTTGTTCCTTTGCATTTACTGTAGTAGACTGATGACTAATGGAAGCCTGGAACACAGAAATAACACTGATGAATCTTGTTGTAAAGCAAATGCCGCTTTCAATGTGGCAGTGATGGGGCTGGGATGAAGCCTGGGGTTTGGGTATCCTGAGCCCTTGGGGAACCACATGTCGTTCCTGAGTCTGTGTCCCAGGTCTGGTTGAACTATGACTTTCAGCTAATATACCCAGAACGCCCCAACTTCCTCATTCTGATTTCTTTGCCAGCTGTCTTCCCTTAAGCCATCATCTGTCAGGTCATTGACCTCTTCCCTAGAAAAATGCCTAAGAGTTCTCTGAATTTCAAATGACTTCTGCATTCACTTTAGAGCCCTTCCTTTAGGCCAAGTGGTAGAAAAAAAAAAACTATGTCTGGAAGCTACTATCTTGGTACTAGGTAGGACATGACCATAGCTTCTGTCAAAGAAACATTCTGATAAGTATTGGGTTGTAGCAAGCCTCACTGTTTTGGGTGACTCCATCACTGGTCCTAAAATTGAATCCATGCTTGGGATGGCAAGAAGGAGATAACAGGACAGGAGATAGGGCCTTAGTCATTCCAAGGTCAGGGAAGACTTTTGCTTAGAATTTAAAATGAATATTTCAGCCTAGAAATACTGTCACAGCTGTCAGGTGATGGGAGAGGGGTTTGCTAGACACTCAAGAGAGGGTAGAGGAGAGGAGAGGACAGGTCTAGAGAGAGGCCGAAGAGAGGAACTAATGTAGGAGGAATAATACCATCACCCTTGTACTGTTAGCTTGGCAGGCCTTCTTGTCTTACCCTCATTCTGGGTCAGGCCAAACTGGGAATGGCTGGAGCTAAAGATGATTCTTCCCTAAAAGAGAAAGGAGCAGCAGATGAGGATTAGATGTGTTCAGCTGCCAGCTCCCTGTGGGTACCCACCTGTCTTTAGCAGTGCAGATAACAATCCAACATGGGCCTGCACCTGTCCCTGTAACACCAGGTGTCTGATGAGAACCCTTTTACCTTAGGAAGTGGTTCTTTTGTGTCAGCCCAAGGGGACTCACCATGGGGACAGTTTATGACTGGAGACCATATGCTTTTCTGATTTGGAAATCTTGGAACATGTCCCTTGAGGTTGAAGGGAGGTTTAGGAACACCACAACTCTTCCCAGGTGGCTAGAATCCTTCAGGTCAACCATCTCCTCTTGTGCCCCACACTGGTACGTGGAGGCCTGAGTGCACTTTAAAAGAAGGCACTGGGCACCCAAGCCTCTCCCCCTGTTCTAAAAGGAGAGCATGTGAGCTTAGCTTTGCAGATGTGATTTTTATTTTTAAATTCAGTGAGTGATGGCGTGTGATCCACAGCCAGCTCATCTGTATTGTGTAAAAACACATAAACCACAAATTATTTTTAAAAGGGAAGAAAGCAAAAGAACAGATGCAGCAAGCTCAAGTCACGTGAATGGAGGGAAAGCTTCATCAGAAGCATTGTGGAAGAACAGTGGCCGGAGAGCAGACCATTCTGGGCAGAACAAGCAGGAAACAGACGGCCTGCTTCTTGGGCTAGCTGACATTCACAGAATCTCTTTGTACATTTCTTCTTTCTTTCTTTAGAAAATAAAGGGTTAACTGCTTTGTGTGCCTGCTGCAAAGTACAGTAACCAGATGTAGCAGCATGTAGCATTAGTGCCAAGTGAGCCAGCCTTACTGGAGCCATGCAGGCTTACCTGTCACTCACTAGTAGATGGACACTAAAAAAAGTGGATCCCATAGAAGAGATTGAGACCTGTCACTGGAGGCTGGGGAGAGCAGGGGACTCAGGGTCTAGGCTCATATAACAAAGTGTAGTTAGATAGAGAGATGGATTCTGATGTAGGGATATGCATAGGATGACTATAGTTTACTACAATTTTTAGAGATAAGAAAAAAGAAGCTAGCTTTCTAACAGAAAGAAGTGATAAATGTGAAGAAGTTGCTGATTCCTCTGACATGGTCGCTGCATGTAGAGATGTATCAATTTATCATGCTGTGCCTCATAACTATGTACTATTATTATATGTCAATTAACATATTCATTGAGGGACTGGAAGTATAGCTAAGTGGTAAGAACCCTTGCCTCATCTGAGTAAGACCCTGGGTTCAGTCACAATATATATATCCATTGAGGACCTGAATCTCAGCACTATGCAATAACATGCACAGTCCTGGGTTGCAGAAGTCATAGCCTATTATATAACCCAGGCTCTTCTTATGCTTTAAGTGAGATTAGAATTTCCACAGTAATGGAAGTGGTATTCCCTGGACCACCATTATCACAACATTGTGTTTTCATGGATGAGATCCAGAAACACAAAGCACAAGAGCCTTCTCATCCTCCTGTCTTCTCTGCCATAGCCCAGGCTGTCTGGTGAAGCTGCACACTTTCTGTGAAGATGAGTGGTACCCAGTTGCTCCTGGACTAGCAGGGTAGACTGAGGCAGGGAAGACTGTATGAATGGGGCTCAGTTGGCTGGATAAGGAGTGGATAAAGAAGGCATCCCAGGCCTGGACTATTCCCTGCTGTCTCCAGGGGTATCAACCAGATCCTGTAGGGCCCTGGTCTAAGCCTCCATTGAGGAAACACCTGGTCTAGCAGAGGAATTAAGGACACAGAGGAAGTGTTCTGATGGGGGTGAAGGTCCCATGGATATTCATAGCAGGGATACCAAGCCAATCTTGGGTGTGTGGGCCATTAGGAAGTGTCCCAGAATACCAGAAGATGAAGGAACAGATTAGAAATGCTAGCCAGGAGACTTGAGACAGGGAGGCTTAGAGAGAAGACAGGCTGGAGAGGGAGAATGGAGAGATGCTTAGAGTGATGAAGGCAGGATGCAGTGTAGCTAGGAAAGAGAAAGTTCCTAAAGGGAAGATAAGTAGTGATGCGTGGGACAGAAGGAGAGGGCCCTTCAGGTGGGCCTTGAGAACACCCAGAGGTATGGAGTTAGCCCGAGATGGAGGGAGGTCCTGATTAAAGGAGGCTCCAATGCTTCACTTTTATTGACAGGGCAGTTCCCTCAGGTGCTCCCCTTCTGAGCTCCACAGACAAGGAGAAGGAGGGAATGTGCCTGCAATATTCATTGGAGAAATGAGGAGACTAAGAGACACTGTAAACTGGTGCTTGGGTCAAAGCCAGGTTCAGCAGGTGTTGAGATGCTGTTGGCCGTGTCTATCAGAAAAATGGTGTGGTCTGAAAAAATGTTTTCCTCTTGAACATTTGTAAGAGAGTCTGAGAAAGCCATCAGCTAAAGCTTGATACCTTTATGGATTGAATTTGTAGAAATTTTAAATTTTTATTTAAGAACTCTGACAAGACAGATGGTCTGGTTTATATGTGGAACCAAAGAAAGCAGAGCTCATAGAAGGAAAGGGTAGGCTGGTGGTGCCAGGAGATGGAGCAGAGCTGTGGGCCGCTAGGGAGGTTTGGGTCAAGAATACAAAATGTCAGTAATTCACAAGGGACCTATAGGTTCCCCCCTCTCTCTAGATAATTATGTAATATGGACTTGAAAATTGCTAGTAGAGTAATTTTTAATTTTTTACCATATAAAATATATAAGGTCTGCATGTGAATTCTCTGATTTGGCCATTCCCAGTGTGCACGTATTTCAAAATACCTTGTTGGATGACATAAATGTATGGCATTTTGTCTAATCATTTAAAAAGAATACGTAGGTCTACTGCATGATATGTGAAGGTGAGTTGGGCACCTTTGGTTTTTCCCTTGATGAAAAATACTAAATAATTAGCATGTCAAGAATTTTTGCTCCTGAAAATGAAAAAAAAAGCTTTAACATATTCGACATTCTGTATTCCTTGGTATGTGGGGACATTTGTCAGTATACAGTTTCAGACTGACTACTATTTTGGCCTTATTTTCTCCTGCCCTGGAGTCCACAGCCAGAGACTTCACCCTAGTCATGCTAGTCAGACCCGGTCCCCTTCCCTGGGCATCTGCTTTAATGCTGGGCTGTAGCCTAATCTCTGAGGCTGGGGTGTGGGGTGAGGTGCCCTTCTTGAGGTTCAGGATGCTCTACAGTAAGGGCAGAGCCATGGAGCATAAGAGAGAGAGAGAGAGAGAGAGAGAGAGAGAGAGAGAGAGAGAGAGAGAGAGAGAGACACTCTCTCATCTCCTCCTCCAACATGGCCGTGTACCCTGAACATTGTCCATGGGTACAAAGATTTCCCTTGTTTCATCAGTGTTAATCAAGGCACCCAAATTTTGTACAATGTCTCTGACTGGATTCCAGGGCCAGAAACGTAGGCTTTTCTCAGGACTGGAAGGTGAGAGCGCCTTTGTTTTCTGAGAGGTCTGAGGAGAATTCTCCAGAAGTTATTGTGTGCCAGCACTCAGCACAGGCTGAGCTTTGTGCTGTGCCTGATAAATGTGAACTTTTTAGAAACTGTATAAAGTGTCCCCTCATCTTTTCCACACTAGAATTGGGAGAAAAGTGCTCAAGTTTTGGAGCCAGAAAAGACTTAATTTGGTTGAAATCTTGCTTCTAGTAACAATTAACTGGGTGTCACAGGCAGGTCCCCTGACCTAAGCTGAGCTTGCATTTTCTCAAATGAAAATAGATGAACTGCCCATTTTCTGGTGCTATTTTGATAAGAGCAGCAATTCGAATAACCCTCAGTGTGTGACATGGTCCTTTGTTCTCCAGTTGTAACCTGCAGGTCGTTTTTCCCACCTGGGGGCTCTCTGACTCTCTACCAGCCCTCACCTCTCACACTGTCCTGTAGTATTTTCAAAAAAGCCTTTACTCACATTTACCTCCAAGGGCTAGAAAGATGGCTTTATAGATGAGAAATTCTCTGGGGATCTTGCTGAATGACTCTTACCGAGGTAGGATTGAGCCCTGGTCCATCCTGGCCTTTGTGCAGTGAGCTTTTAAGAGATGCAGACCCAGAGACTCAGAGAAGTCCTCCGCTGCAGAGCTGACCCAGGAGTTGGTTCCAAGCTGAGAGAACATAACTGCCTTCTTACTGTTCACCTCCATAGTGGAAGGCTGACCCAGAGCCTGCACAGAGCTGGGACATAGGGCTGTGGGTTAGAAAGGTCTTTAATATCTACATCATTTCAGCCAGCTCCTTCTGAGGAATTCTCTTCCCCAGAGAACTAACTCAGAGGGAGATCTTGTCGACAGCCTGGAGTTTCAGGGAGGGCCTCTGTGTAGGGGTTGACTGACCAGAGTCTTTCCAGAGAGAAGAATGCTGTTTACTTTCTGGTCAGGATTTAGGTTTCTTGCTCTATTCACTAACCTGTGCCAAGCATGCCTAGTAGTTCTTGCTGGAAGTAAATGTTAGCTGTTACACCAGTTTATAACCAGGATTGTCACCTGGTTCTTAGAGTGACATGGCTGGTATCCAGGGCTGCACAGGTGTTCACAGAAAATGAACAGCACAGATTGCCTGTCAGTGGTAAGTATTGGTAATGCTCAGCTTTGTTCAGGTGCTGAACTGGCTGTTCTTAAACGAAGCCAACAGTTTCTGGATGAGTCAGTGTGCCTGAGGACTGAGCCATATGTTTTATATGTCACAGCCTGACAGTGTAGAAACACCACTCAGCCATTTAACTGATAGCATGAGCCCTGGGCCTTAGGCCAGTGGAGTCCATGGTCATGTAACATATATGTAGAGCTGGTATTTGAGCCTAGATTTCCTGAGTCCAAAGCTCAGCTCTTGAACCCTGCCTGTCCTGAACCCAGTGATTCTCATAGGCAAGGTGGGAGGACCTCCTGCTTCCTACATGCCTGTGTGTGCCTTGGCCAAGTACCTGGGCTGGGGCTTTCCGGTGGGGCTGGACAATGGCTGGCGACTACTCTGGACATGCTGGGAACAGTGTTGTATTCTGGGTTTGAGTTCCTGGTCCCAAAGAGGGAAAAGTTTTAGACCAGGAGATTTAGGAGTCTAACCCCCTTTTTGTGTGGTTAGGATGCTTGTCATAGTGAGGCGCATTGTGACAGGCTTTACAAGGTAGCTTTGAAGTGTGGCCACTGTGACTGTATCTGGGACAGTCATAGCCATGGAGTAGGCTTCTCACTGTAGGAAATGGTTCAGGAAAGCACCGTAGGTTGCAGTATATATCACTCAATGGCATTTCTGTTCTTTGGCTGGTTTCCATCCTTTCTCTTCCCTTTCTCACTGGCGAGCAGGAGAGGAAAGTAGAGATCCACCAGGAAGTCTAAATTCATACCTGGCAGTTTGCTTTGTCCTTACCCCAGGGCTCTAACCAAGGGAAGCTGGTGTTTCCAAAACGGTGGGATTAGCGTGATTAGCTGGAAAGATTTTTGCAAAGCTGCATTGTGGGAGTAATCATTACCTGTGATGGGACAGTGGGGCAGGAATATGGCACTGAAAACAGACCCCAGACCCTCATTTTCAGAAGCTAAAGAATACCAACCAAGAAGCATAATAAAAGTCAGGCAGAGGGCCCAGAGTTGCTGTGCTTTCATTCCTTAATTAGAAAAAATATAAAAGGAATGTGTCTTACTGTGAAAATTTAGATGGTTCAGAAAGCAAAGCTCATGAAGAAAAGCCATGTAATTTACCACCCAAGTAACTGCTCAGTCAGTATACCATTCAGAGTAACTGCTCTTAGGCCAGCAAGTGCATTTCTAGTCTCTTTCCCTGTGCTCATGGATAAATGTTATCTGTACAAAGATTGTGCTGACGTATGTAACTACAACATGCCTTTCTAGTCAATATTTCAATCTTTGGGTCATAAATTCCCCTTTAATAGTATTTAACATGCTTATATTAGATAAAGGCATTATAGTTTATCAACAAACCACAGTGATGATAATGTTGATAAATGATTTTGTTTTTGAGAGAGAGTTCTGGTGGGCTTCAAAATCACCATATCACTTAGGCTGGTCTCAACTTTATAGTGATCCTCCTGTCTCAGTCTTCAAAGGGCTGAGATGGTAGGTATTTACACCATGCCTGTCTTTTTTTGAGGTAGGATCTTACTCTAGCCCAGTTTGACCTGGAATTCACTAACTAGTCTCAGGCTGGCCTTCAACTCAAGTGGTTCTCCTACCTTGGCCTCCCAGGGGCTGGGATTGAAGGTGTGTGTCAGCATGGCTGACTCTAGAGCTTGTTGCATGCCTGTCATTGTTCTAAACTTTACATATAAACTCACTTTATTATCACACAGCTTTATAAATTCCAGTTAATCAATATGGTTTGTCAATCAAGTCTTTACAAAAATCTTTTAAACAGTTCTTCAGTAAATCAGTATCTTTTCCTCCTCCCCCTTTCTGAGCCATGCTGAGAATCAAATCCAGGCCAGGCCAGCATGCTAGGCAAGTGCTCTCCCACTGTGCCACACCCCCAGCCACTATAATAAACACATTTTTAAAATACTTTTTGTTTTTTTTAAATATTTTATTTATTCGTTTTCAAGGAGAGAGAGAGAGAGAGAGCGAGCCAGGGTCACCACCTTGTGGCTCTGGCTTACGTGGGTACTGGGGACTTGAACTGGGGGCCTTAGGCACTGGAGACAAGTGCCTTAACTGCTGAGCCATCTCTCCAGCCCTACTTTTTGTTTTTTTGACACAGTCTTATTTATTCACTCATTCATTTATTATTTGCTCATGTAAGAGGGAGAGAGAGAGATAATATGAATATGGGCATACCAGGGCCTCCTGCCACTGCAAACAAACTCCAGGTGCATGTGTCCCTTTGGTTAACTGGCTTTATGTGGGAACTGGGGAATTGAACCTGGGCTATCAGGCTTTGCAGGAAAGCACCTTTAAGTGCTGAGCCATCTCTCCAGCCTAATAAACACATTTTATGTGCATTCTTATTTTACATTATGTTGATACTGGGACCCAGTCATTGCAGCTGCTCTTGGAACAGACTGGGAGGATCATACCAGAGTGAGTCTGCGTGTGTTAAAACTCAGAAGACATGTTGATGGGTAACTGGGGCTGCTGCTTTTCTGCGGAGTTTCTGAAGTGACTAGAAATCATTGTGTGACGGTGTTTCCTTTTTTCATGTATGTGTGTGTGTTCATGTGGATGTGCACGTGTATGTGAGTCTGTGTGCATGTGTGCATGCGTGGAGGCTGGAGGACAAGCTTGTGTGTTATTCCTCAGGAATGCTGTCTACCTTTTTCTGTTCATTTATTTGAGACAAGACAGGATCTCTCATTGGCCCAAGACTTGCAAATTAGGTTAGACTGGCTGGCCCCAGCAATCCATCTGTCTCCACTTCCCCAGCCCTAAAACTGTCAACACGAGGGCCCACTCAGCATTTTTATGTGAGTTCCTGGGATCAGGCTCAGGTCCTACTGAGCTATCACTTCATCCTAATAGTGTTTTTTTTTTTTTTTTGGTCTGCTTGTTTGTTTTGACACTTGGGATAATGTTGCTGGTATATGTTGATGACTTTTAGACAGCAGACCTGTGCTGGACACTGGTGGGGGTGGGGGTAGGGATGACTAAATTGTGGGCCACTTGGTAAGGTGACCATCTTTTAATCATGGAAAGTTAGCTATGCACAAAACCAGGGGTAGTGGCCCAAGCTCACTTCTCTTCCTCACCCTGGCTTGAATATCTAGGTCATCAAAACCCCCAGCCTTCAACCATATTTACTCTCAATGGAAGGGAATGTGCTTAGAACCCTGGCCCTCAAGGTAGCATGAGGTGGGCAGGGCAAGAGAGGGTCCAGCCACTGATGCCAACAAAATAAAACACATCACCTTTTACCTAGAAGAAAGGCTGAGGTCAAAGGTGGCCTCTTGTCACTCATTTTGTTCTGTTTTTCTTTATAAGAGACTGTGGTTGAGTATTATTTGTATAGATAAAAAAATGAAAATGACACACAATAGCAGAACATAGTGTTTTTCAACTGGTTCTCCAATGACTTACCTCCTTTCAAAATTGTATCATTTCTAAATCATCACAACTCGACTGTCTTTGAAGAAAAACATGTCTCTACTTTACATGCCCATGGCTTGTAAGATTTCTGGCCTCAGGTTTTGAATTCCAGCACTGTGTTGGGAAGAGTAAATTATGGTCCTTACCATGATCTAGAAAAGAGCTGAGGGTTACCAGCCGAGCATGCAGCCCTTTCTCCCCCAATGAGGTAGCATTAAGGGTGTGTTTGTGTGTGTGTGTGTGTGTGTGTGTGTGTGTGTGTTTTACTGGGGATTGAACCTCAGGTTTCATAATGCTAGGCAAGTATTCTAACAAAGTGGATCTTTCTGCAAGGAGGGGACAGGTATAGAAAAGAGTATCTTAGACAAAACTCCTTAGACTCCGAGACTCTGGGGTAACGGGTACAGTGACCTGAATAAGGGCAGGATTCTGCTGAACACAGTAGCATGGTTGAGTCTAGACTGAACTAAGCTCCATCTTTCATTTATGTGCAGTCAGGCCCCAGGTGACATGGAGGCCCCTTCACTACACCAGCTAGACCATGAAAGTCCTGCTTACAGAAGGCTGAGCAATAGCAGTGACCAGAGACACTAATCATGAAATAGCATTTATCATGAGAATCCCAAGAAATGAGAGGGAACCTCCTTGGGCTTCAGGACCAAGTCAGAAAGAATAATGCTATGGTGGGTTGCCCATCCAGAATAAAATGTGAGCCATGGATCAATTTAAAGTTTCCTGATAGCACATTTTTTAAAAAGGTTGGAAAAATAAATGACATTCAGTTTAATATTCTTTATTTAATACAATCTACACAATCTGTCCAAAATATGAGCATTTATGCACATTGTCAATACAAAACTATTGTGGAGATATCTTCTGTTCTTTTGTGACCCTTTGAAATCCTGTGTGTATTTACATGAATTGACAGCACGAGAGAAAGGCTTTAGTCTGCCTGAGACTGAAGGGAGGTTCTCTGGGAGTGAAGTGAGTGGAAGATGCAGAATGAGAGACCACTGCTACATGGGCAGTGGGAGAGTGGGCAGTGCCTTCTGAGCATGGTCCATTCAGGGAAGAACTTTGAACCTGGCATGCCAACTTGACAGCCAGGACAGATTAGGCTACCTGCTTGAAATCCTACTGGACACTCGTAGGAAAGGAGCCAGCAGCCCAGGAGTTTAGACAGGCCACCGTGTAGCAGCAGCTCTTCATCTGGAAAGGGGCTGGGATCTTTGGGTATGGTCTTCAGGTAGGCATGGGCCTATAAAGAAGGGGTCCAATGTTGGTTCTTGCTAATCGAGTAACTTCAGTTCTAAGGTCCTTTCCTGCTTACAGCTATCATTTGTTTTGTGTTGAGGTCTAAAATATTTTTTCATGTCATCGTGCCATGCCATCACGCTAACTCAGAGAGGAGGTAGAGTGCTGCTTGGATCATGTTTACCCTGGAGTCTTGGGAGGAAACCACCATTTCTTGGATGTTTTGGAATCCTGGTTAATGTGTTTTCCATCTGTAATCTCACTGCAAGTTTTGAAAACCTAGACAGGGAACTGGGCTCTTGCCTTCTGTCTGCACAAGGCCCTTGGTCACCACTAGGGCAGAATACAGACAGCACCCGCCTGAGGCCTGCTGCCATCCAGGAACTGTGTGCCTCCTCTGCACTCAGCAGTTTTATTTTTATCTCATCAGCATGTTCCTTCTTTTGAAGTGTGAATCCTAGTGACCCGAATGAGCTGTCTGCCTGGGCTTGGGCCAGCTGGACTAGGTTACTTGAGTTCAGATGACCCTGGGCCAGAGTGGCAGGGATGCAGGTTCCCTATGGGTGGAGGTCTTGCCAGAAACTAAGGTGGCCAGCCTGGATGACAAGTTCCCCAACTGGAAAGACTTAATTCTAAGAACATACTGGGCCTGTGTTCCCTCTCCCATATCCCTTTAACAGTATTCCTTTCAAAAGAGCAGGCAGACTATTACAAGTTAGATATTTATATTTAGAAATACAAGCTTGAGTGTGTGTACCTGTTAGTGTCTGACAAGGCGGCATCCAGCTTTTTGCCTTTCATTTGTATCCATGTGAGGCTCTGCTGTGACTTGATCTGAGCAGATGTATCAGAAAAGGATGGAGGAACATGATTTAATATTCAGAACTCAGGCACAGGGTCTTGCTCCTTCCCCAAGACTGCTAAGTCAGTGGTGACTGTATGATACTCTGTGGGGATGATGGAGTTGGGAGCTGTAGAGTATGTGGTAGAGTTTTAGATACAGAAAAGCAAGTAGCTGGCCCCACGCCTCTACTGACTGATGCTTGAAACACACCCAATTCAAAACAAAAGGATTAGTGGGATCCCCTCTACCCTACCAATAACTGGGTAAGTGCTTTTCTGTGTTTTCTTTACACTGTTCCTGCAGGTTAGCCTCATGAGAGGAGGTTTTCCATAGGCTGTGGCAGTGCATATGTGGTACCTGGATTGGCATCATCCTTATCACCTGGGTGGGAACTTGTTAGAAATACCTGTTTTAAGCCCCCATTCATGGACTATGGAATGAGACTCTGGGATATTTTTAACAACACTCCATCCCTGCCTTCAGGAGGTCTTGAGGTACAGGAAAGCTTGGGGATCCTGTTGGAGAAGAAGAGAAGGCCAGGCCTAGCTCAAATCTCAAGTGTATGTTTGGGGTATTTGGACAAGCATCTTCTGCATCACTGGTCTCATTTGTAACCTGGAGAGGATGTGCCTTGTGGTAAATGTATGGGACCAGCAACAATATGACCAGTGGTAGTTCTAGCTTATTCAAAGTCAGCTTTGATCCTAGGTCTGTTTTTATTATTATTTTTATTATTATTATTATTTTTACTTTAAGACTGATTAGTCATTGTATTATACTGGCTGTCCCTTAGAAACCTAATTCAGTTAGCTGTTAAGTCATCTAATTTTGTTCCAAAATAATGAGAGTTCTCTATAGGTGTAGGCTGTAAAAATGGAATTTTTTTTTCTTGCTGCTTGCTCAGGTTCATGAGCTTGCCTTGCTGTGAGATTTATAGCCTGAGATTGGCATGCGTGTGCCCTCATTGATGAGATGGATGTGCAGTGTGGTCTTGTTCTTCTATCCTGCTATAAGATGCTCTGAATTTGGTGTGGACGTCTGATCCTTTCCATGACTAGGTTCAATGGTCTCACTTTAGAGTCACTCCTGAATCCTCAGGCCAGAGGAACCACATGGAATGCATGTTTTGGGCAGGTCTGATGGGCCCTGCATGCGGTTTGTGGGCAGCACCTGGCCTAGTAGCTAATGTGCTTTTTGTCTTTTGCAGAACATGTAGGTGTCTGTGGCCACAGTGAAGTGCTGGTTGACAAACTGGATGCTGAGAATCTGGGCCAAATATCTTTTCATCTCATGACTACCAGGAGCTTTGAATCCTATTTTGCAAATAGGGAAAATAAGATTTAAAAAGCTAAGCACTGATTTTTGGTGCATGGCCATTGGCTGCAGCCCCAGAAGGCAAAGTTCTCCGTCTTGTGGCACACTCATCTCTATGTGTCCTGAAGCTGGGGTAGAAGCAGGGCTCTTCTACTTCTGTCCGTGAGACAAGAGTTCATGCAACTACTTAGAGCTAGCCCTTATCTACATATTGAAGACTCTCTTTTCCAGCACACCTTATCTCTAAGGGTCAAATGAGTCACTAAGGCCCACTGAACACCAGGTTTTGTAAGGTAGTCATGCTGCTTCTGCCAGCTTCCTTCTGTAGCTGTGGCCTCAGAGCATGTGGTCAGTTCCAAAATTCCATTTCAGACTTCAGGAGAAATGGGCAGAATAAGCTATTTGGGTTCAAGTTCACTGAGAGCTAATTTTCTTAGGAAAACAACCTTTCCGTGATACAACCCATTCACTGCATGTCTATGTGTTTTGGGGTGAGCCTAGATCCCGTACTAACAACAAAGGGTCCCTTGGCTCTGTTTACCTTGTTCCATCCCTCCTAGCCTGGACTGTTGAGATGTCCAGTTATAAAGGTATAATGTTACTAGCTTCAGTTCTCATTCTTAGCATACTGTTTTGACAATATATTCATATCCTGTTCCTTCCATCTCCCTCTCTACTTTCTCATGGCCTATCTGTGTGATTGCATCTGGTCTCCATGAAGACCTGTTGAACAGTGAGCATGTTCATGGTCTTCTCCACCACTTTCATTTTGTCCTAGCTTCTCTGTCCTGTTACATGATTGATTCATATTTAAACCAATGGCCATAGTTTAGCTCTTCTTCATGGCCACGTAAATTGCCCGCTATAGCTCTTGTGGCCTCACTTCCAGATTGCCCCACACTTCTCCTGTCCAAATCTTCTCTTGTCAGGACACTAGCTAGTCTCAGTTAGATCCACCCTAGTGATCATGTAATAAGAACTTCTTGCCAAATGTCCCTCATATTCTACAGAATTGGAGCTTATTAGGACTGAATATGACTTCTCAAGGGACAAAGCCTAGGTCTTTCAGGAAAAGGCACCTGTCATAGTCAGCCACATGGTGCTGGGATGAATCTCCAAACCAGGCACAATTTTGAGGAGGAAAGTATTTATTGAAGTAACAGACCCAGGGGGAGTTAAGGAAAAAGGCTGGTTCCCTTTCACAGAAGCAAGCAGAGAGAAACCCACCACCAGCACCTCAAGCAAGCACACACACTGTAACACTGTAGCTCACAAAAATGCAGAACTGCCAGACTGGGGTTCTGGCTTTTCTTTTGCATATCTATCCCTAGTATTTTGCATCCAATTTGAAATACCTCAGGGCTAGACCCCAGGAGGCCAGACCAAAGTGACACTTCCTCCAGCCAGAAGGCTGAAGACAATTCACAATTATAATAAATTCTGTTGGGGGATATTTACTCAAAACTGACAGTTCACTTTGTGCAGAGGAAAAGCCTTGTTAAGGGGTGGAAGAATGCTCAGAGGAGAATCAGAAAGGCATTGAGTTCCATGGACATCAAGGATCAATGAAGCAGAGGAGGCAGGAGTGAGTAGGAGTGAGAGCTGGGAAGGCAGACATGATGCTGTTGAAGAAATTAGTAGTGACATGGAAGTGACTAGCAGAGCCTGGCAAACGGATAAGCTTTCCATAAATGGCGCTTATTCAGTGTTTGCTCACTCTGGCCCCCAAACAGAGAAGGAGCCGAGAGAAGAGCTTTGCCTAGTTTATTGCAGTCTACTCAGTTCCTAGACCTGAGGCTGGCACATGCTGTGGCTCAGTAAGTATTTGTTGAGTGAATATATGGAAGCACAGGGGCAGAACATGTTTCAAACTAGCAATTAGTGTACGAGTAGAGAGATGACAGGAACAGCATGACATCTTGTTGGGGGTTTCAGACCCCTGGCTCCCTGTTGTTAGCCCAAGTCTTGTTGGCCAGCAGGAGAAAGGGCTCTATTGGGGAGAGGTGAGGTGACGGTCGGACAAAACTCATGCAATGGGGAGAAATGTTGGACAGATCTCACTTTATTGGGTATCCAAAGCCCTTTTTATAACCACAGGCTGCATTGTCCCACCTATTCCTCTTAAGCAATAGGATTTAAACTTTTTGGCGGGAGCCAATCAGCAGACTACAGCACAGCAGAGTACGCCTCCTTACGACAGATTGTTTTACAGCCAATCAGCAGGGTAGTTGGTTACATCACCAGTAAAACAAAACTTAACAAGCAGGAACAAAGCTTATCAGCTACTCCATAATCTAAAATTTAGCTTAAGGTTGCTCAGTTAGGCTGGGGCCCGACAATATCTCTAAAGCCAACCCTAGTCTTTATGAGAATTCTGAATCATTCCAGTGGGGAGAAGGAATGGATAATTCAGTAAGTTTGACCAATGTAAATAATTAGATTCTTCCTTCACAACATATATTATAAGATTCCAACTAGACATTTCAAGTTAAACCATAAGAAGAAAATAAGACAATACCTGAGAGTATCTCTGTTCAAGGGAAAAGTTGAATTTTTAAGAACAAAACATCAGGGAAGATATTTGAAAAAATTAGGAGTGGATTTGATGGCTTTTACAAATTGACTTATGTATATCACAAGCACAGTGGGAGCATACAGTTGGTATACCACTACATCTCAGGGAGGAAGTAGACTGTAAACCCTCAAGGCTGTCTCCCAATGGTACCTCCTCTAGAATAGTTCTACCTCCTAAAGCTTTCACAACCTTTAGCTGGGGATTAAGTATCCAAACACATGAGCCTAAGGGAGACATTTCAAATCATCATATTCAAGTATCAAAAAAGATTTTAAGACTTATTACTATATAAATTTGTATGTAAATAGTACATAGTAAATAAATTATGTAAATACATTAATCTAGGGGGGGAAATCATTTCTATTTGAATAATCTAAAGAAATATATAGATCATGTATAGAAGAATTATAAGCCACCAGAAAAAGTCAGAGAAATTTTCTATTTGTTGGTAGTCAAAAGAAATGCAAAACAAAATGAAATACCATTTTTTGCCTATCAGGTACCCCAGCAGGGTTTGTGTTAAGAAAAACATGCTCCCAAATTGCTGGTGGGAGAATAAGTAGAAACTGCTTTTTAAAAACCCCACAGTGTAGAGAAGTTTCACTCTGCACTTCTTCACTTCTTTTTTTCACTTGAACAAAATTTATATATATATATATATATACATATATATATATATGTATATATATATATGTTATATTCTTTTATTGCCCATGCCTTCCATCATCCTGGGGCCCTCCTCAGTGGGTTATGGTATTCACTGTGGGGTCATAAAGGCCTCAGCCAGCCCCTGTGGGGAAGTGGGGGGACTGTGCCTCAGGATTTCCCTACTACACACTTCTTTCTTTTTAGATAGTAAATGTAACTCTGTAAATCCAAATTAAGAAAATATCTAAAATGCATTCAATATGTTCAGAGATATTAATCATAAATAAAAATGTGAAAAACATTAAATACCTAGTTAAAGAAGAAATAGTAACTTGTATATACTTAGAAAATATCTCATAGCCTTTAAAGATAATTTTTAAAGAATATTTAAGGTATCAGTTTTTTAACCCCTATTGAATCATGCTTGCTAATGTCCCACTGCCTAAGGCAAATCACATGAGTAGACCCAGACCCAGCAGGAGCAGGGGGGCTTTCAGTGTGACTGTGTGTTAATAGACACAAGATATAGATCCACATGTATGGGGACATGTGCCAGTATGTTATCAGTGCTTATTGCTGATTTTGTTATTTTGTGTATTATTAAAGTTTCTATAATGAGCATATACTATCATAGTAAACAAATAGTGCCCTTTGAAGTCAGCTGTCTCTGGCTTTGAAGCATTTAAAATGATAATCGATGAATTCTGGATGTGGTTGATTAGCTATAAACAACTGGTATAGGTGGCTTTTTACATCTGATAAATCAGGTGGGTTCAAGAATAATGTAGTTTTGGTTGGATAGTGTTCAAGAAGGGGGGAAAGGATTATTAAGCAGCTTTGCTTGGGAAAAATCTCATTTAATCTGTTGAATTTGAGGATCCTCTGAAGCATCCTTGTTGGAGATACAGTAGATGTAGTAGTTCAGAGGAATAGTGGGATATTCAGAGATAGGGTTTTTGAATCACTGGCGGTCATTGTGGGGGAGAATAGATGATGCCCTTGAAAGAGGTAGCAAAGATGACAAAACATTTGAGGTTCTAGCAAAAGAAGTGTGTCAGGTAACTGCTATTTCCAGACACTAGTTTGGTGTTTTTATACTCATAATGCTGTCCTTGGCCCCAACCTCAGTTAGTCCCTTGCTACATGTAGTCTCATCACCTTGTACTTCTCCTCTGGAGCACTTAACATGTTTGAAATGTCATGAGTATTTGTGCAATTCGTTAAATGATAGGCCTGTTCTCTACCAGACTCACACCCATGAGATCAGTGACAGGCTCTGTTTTGTTTCCTGTTGTTAATCACTGCTGTTCAGTAGAGCACTGGATGTGAATCAAACTATACAATGAGAAACCAGGGAGGCTGATAGGGAGGATCCATGGGGATGGATGAGGAGGCCTGGGAAAGGGTGGAGATTCAGAAGAGTTTTGAAGAGAGCACAGGAGCCAGTACGAGTTCATGGTGAGTGCCAAACAAGAGCTCTACAAAGATTAAGAATGTCAGCGCTCTTTTGGATTAGGGATAGAAGCAGGTCCCGGGAAAAGGAATGTGATCAGTCCACCAAGCACACAAGTAGGCTGATTCAGAAAAGAGGAGTAGACACACTTCTGAATGGGCAGGACTTCAAAGAAGATGGAACAAAGACACAAGAGGGAAGGGTGGACACCATGGCTCAAGATCCACCAGGTTGGGCTGTGACAACAGTATTCAGAGCATCCATTAGGACATGGACATCCTGCTTGAGAACAGAACTTGTGCTGTCCCAGAGTGTCCATCCGTGCTGCCCTTCCCTTCCTCTGGTTGCATCAGGGAGTGCCTCTTTCTAACCACATGAGGTTACTGGTGTTGGGTATTCATGGAAGCCTTCAATTGGTTTGATACAATACCCTAATGTGGGTCTCCAGTGATGTGTCTCAGAGTATGGCTTGCAGCCTGGCAGCACCCACCACCTCCTTAAACTTGTTAGGAATGCAAATTCCAAAGCTCAGCTGGGGCCCACTTAAGACGAAGGCTCTGGGGGAGGGCCCAGTGATCTGTTTTAGCAGCACTCCCTAAGTTAGGGGCACCACACTTTGAGCAACACTGTCCTGATCCATAGACCTAAGCAATCAGTTGCCACAGACTAACCAGCTCTGGATGACATTTATACAGGAAGCTCAGAGCAGGACTGAATGTTCCCTCGCACTGCCTTCTGAAAGAAAGTTCTTTTCAAGTTGTCTCCTTGAAACCTGCCTCGGAATTCCCTGAGCTAGGAGAATTAATAAAATTAGAAGCCCATGCCATGTGACAGCTCCGATTTTATGGGGTCAGCAGGTTCTGCTGCAATCCCAGGCAGCTTTCCAGACATGGCTGGGATCTGTACACAAGGTTCTGAGCCAGAGAGTTTGGTAGTTTAAATTGCCGACTGCAGGACCAGAGGGGCCTGAACTGTGGGTTGAAGGATAAGGTTTCACATGTAGCAGCTGGAATTCATAGCTGTGGCATCTGGGACTCCTGGTTTTGAAGACATGGTGAGAAGCTGTTGTCTAACAAAGACCAGACCAGGCCCATCAGCTACTGCCTTTGCTATGACTCTATCTCCAAAGTGAGGGCTGTGGCACCACAGTGGATTATCTAGCACAGACATGCACCTCTGGATTCTTTAGATGAAAGCCCTCTTGGCTAGGTGATGTATGTATGTATGTATGAATGTATGTATGTATGAATGTATGTATGTATGAGTGTGTGTACATACATATGTATGTATCTATGTATGTATGTATGTATGTGTGAATATATGAATGTATGTATGTCATACATAGTAGGGTCTCTTGCCACTGCAAATGAACACCAGACAGGTGCCACTTTTCTTGTCCAGCTTATGTGTGTGGTTTGGGAATTGAACTCTGGACAGTAGGCTTTGCAAACAAACACCTTTAACCACTGATCCACAGTTGTTATTAAGGAACTTGACCTCCTTAGCGCTCAGCATGGACACCCAACAGCTGGCGATAATCGCCAGAGAGAGGTAAAAAGAGTGTTTTCTGCTTTATAATGCAGAGGTACAGGCAGCCAGAGACCAGCCAGATCCCTACATCTGAAAATGAGTCCAGAAACCATGGTGTGTAATTTCACCAACAGCCAAGGCTCCTAATGTACAGTAGGTGCCCACTGGTCCTAGAGGACACTCACATTCTGAAAGCCTGTGCATTCAATGTTGAGGGGCTTGTTGCCTGGGAGTTTGTTCCAAGCTGTGTTGCACTGATCAGTGTAGCATTGTGGTTAGATCCTGGGTGTGAGGGTCTCCTCCTTCTGATGGTGGGGCTGCTCCTACATGACAGGAGAGAGCAGGTCAGTGCCTGCCCCATCTCTGCAGAACGTCCTCCTTTCCTTTGGGAAAATCTCTGGGCTTCCCTGCAAGACTCCAGACACATTCTTTCTTGACACTTCTGTGCATTTCTTTGCTGCCAAAGCTATGGAGAGGGAGCCCACCTTCTGGTTCTAGTTTACTCATATGATTTTGAATCAATAAACATCTCCTTCCAAAACCCCCCTCCAGTCAGTGGGCTCCATAGAAAACCTTTTGGGCAAAATAGTGATAGTAGTTTTTCACCAAGAATATTTGGAAATCTGAAAAGCCCATAGTATAATATGTGAACTTCAACTGCATACTATCACCTTCTCTATCTTATCACTGATAAAGATTTTTTTAATTACCTGAGGCAAGGGAGTGCATCTGCAAAGCGATTTGCAAGAGTTATTAAAAACCTTAAACATGTACATGGTACTGACCTTGCACTCCTAGGCATTTATTGTTGGAAACAATTAAAGTTGTATAGAAAAAAGTATGTATTTTACCAAAGTGGCAATTAGAACAATGAACAATTTGAAACAGTTTTGATATCCAACAAGGCTTAAATCATAGCACATACCATGTTTATGTGTTTGCATGAATAGCACTTAATGACATGACATAATGTCAGTTATTAATGATGATAATTATTTTATGATAATTAAAATATTGAAATAGAAAACATCACATACAATATGATTCCAACTTTACAAAATGCATAAATTTACCTTTTAAAAGTCTAAGATAATTAAGACTTTAATTGTAATTCCTTTGTGACAGAGATATGATTTATATTCCTTTTGTCTGTATTTCCCAAATATTCTGAAAAAGATGTGCTTTGAAGATGACTTATTGTAAAAACCAGCTAAATACTTCTGTGAAACATGACCTCATAACCTCTGCTTTAAACAGCCCCTCCCCCTTTCAGAATCTCCAAATGGCTGGTTTGTATTGTAGAGAGGGGGGAAGGTTTGCTTTTTGCTGATTAATGAGGCCATTGCTTCTAGCAAAACCCAGTGGTGCATTTTGTCTGGCCTAAAAGGAGCAGAAGCCTTGTGAAGAGGTGAAAGGTCACCTTCAAAAGTCAGATGAGGAATTTTGGCAGGAGCATTAATTTGGAGCCACAGATCCTGTTCCATTTTAGATAACTTACTAATTTCCAGTGTGCTCTGAAACCAGCAATTTCTTTTTCACTTGCACGTCCTGGTCATCCATTTTGTATTTTAACAGAAAAATAAAATAAATACAGAGTTGTAGGCTGGATTGAACAAACCAGTAATGAGCCTAGCTTGGCTGTGGGGTATGAAGCCTGGAAGCCTTTGTTTACATAGAACTCTGTGGAGAGCATGGCTCCAGCTTCCTGCTTGGAAATATGTGACGAAATGTAAAGTTGGGCTTCATAAGTCATTCCAGAATGGGTTGGTGGGCTTTGGACACAAGGATGCAAGCATGGAAGAGGCAAGAGGAGGGGCAGGAGAGAGGACGAATGGTGACTCTGTCTAGTTTAGGAGGGATTTGGGCTCATGGAAGCTAGAGCTGAGTGAGGCCTGGAGGAGAACATTAGCACCAGGCCTTAGCCAGAGCCCAATGATGAGGTTCTCCACTGCTCTATGTAGGGAGGGGCTGGTTTGGTAATGAGAAGAATTACTTTAAGGTCAGCCTTTATGTGAAATAGCAGAAACCAAATTACAAACCTTCAGTTTACTTTAACATGTAAGTAAGACAGATCCAGGCAAATGCTAAGTATAGTCAATGGATGTTCGTGGTATAGCTTCCTTAAAAATCCTGTTGGTTTGAAATTTTTCATTGTTAACATGTTGGGCTCAAAAATAACAGGACAACCTGATGACAAACCTGAACTCACTATGAAAAAGAAAGAAAACACATAATTTTAATGAGGCCTTTCCATAAGTACCAAAAGAAAAAACAAAGGTAGAGGCTACAAAGAAAAAACCCCCCACAAAACCCACAAACTCCTATTGACCTCATTGCTGATCAACATGCATAAAATGTGTCTTTATTATTTTTTTACCCATTGAGTTCAGTTAGAGTTGTTTGTATGATCATGAGTGGGAGCTTCTTTACTGTGGAATGGGCAGCTTACCAGTCAGTGCCTCTATCAATTCAGGTCAAAAATGTCAAGTCTGGTGCTCTCAAAGAATAGGACATTAATATTAGCCTCATCATATTCAAGTTCATCCTGTGAAGATATGAAACAACATGGATATGTTGCTTACTTCTGCTCTCCCAGGACTGGACACACATGAACACACATACACAACATGAGAGGTGGAAGCAGGGAAGAGGAGGAAAGAAGGTAAGATCAGCCCCAGGAGTAAACACCACATACTTCTGAGCCAGGTTCTAAAGGAGACCACAGGAAGGTGACAGCATAGAGGGGAACAAGCTAGACCCTGCTTCACCTGTGGCCAGATACTGTCTCCACAGCAAAGACAAAGACCATTTTGATGTGGTTGGCTCTTATCCCTTTCTCAAGGAAAGCTAAGTCCTAAAGAGGGATTTAAGAGGACAGTTGAGAAGTAAGGCAGTGAATATCTTTGTCTTCAAGGAAAGAATGTCTTCAGATGGTATTTGCAGCATTTTCTGAGTGTGTTGAGCACATGGCTTCTTCTTGGGAGGAGATATTAGGGAGGAAGTCTCAAGGTCTTAGAAGTCCACTGTTCAGTTAGACTTGGGAGTGAATGGATGGCACTGATTGGAGAACTACCTGGCACTAGGCATATCTAATCTCTGTCATAATCACTTGGATTAAGAATGACCAAAAGGAGGGTTGAGAATATAGCTCAGTGGTAGAGCTCTTGCCTAGCATGCTGAGGGCCCTGGCTTTAATCCCTGTGGTGGTTTGAATCAGATATTCCCCATAAACTCATGTGTTTGGAGTGCTTGGTCTACACTGATGGCCATTTGGGAGGTGGAGCCTTGCTGAAGGAGGTGCTATAGCCAGCTTCCCCTTGTCAGAGTTCAGTTCGCTGTCTTGATGTTTTCCATCTGCTTTGGCAGAGGGGATGTCCAGCCTCTGCTCATGCCATACTTTTTCCTGCCATCATGAAGTTTACCCTCAAGACTAAGCCAAAATACAAACATTCATCCCATCACCTGCTTTTGGTTCAGTGATTTGTCCCAGCAATAAGAAGGTAACTACAATACCCAACACCACATAAACCAGGTGTGGTGCAAAATGCCTATAATTGAGAGGTAGAGGCAGGAGGATCAGGAGTTCAAGGCCAGTCTCAGCTACATAGACTTCAAAGCCAGCCTAAGCTACATGAGACCTTCTTTCAAAATAAACAAAATAACTTAAGAAAGATCAATAAAGAACCTCGTGGAAGTTCTACTAGCTTTACTCCTTGTTCGTTTGATGTGATGGTAGGAGGAGGTTTAGGATGGAAGAAAGAAGGAACTGGGGTTCTGAGCCCTGGGTGTGGACAAAGGCTTGGCCCTGCTGTCCCTGTCTTTCAAGGAGAGCTAGTGACAGTGACACTCTCAAATGTCCCACAGAGAGCAAGAGGGTTTGGGAAGCATGTGTGCCCAAAGGAAGGCTGAAAAAAAAATGCCTTTTTTCTTTAAACTTTCACCCCAACGTGAAATTTACAGCTACACTGAATTCTTAAGATATTAATTGAAGTAGTAGTATTTTTTAAGATTAAAAGAAGAGTTTCACTTTTTGATTTAAAATGACCTCTTAATTTCCTTTTAGTATTTTATACTTTAACCTCTGAATTTTTGTCTTTATCATTTTGGTTTTTTTTTTGGAAAAGGGACTTCCATTTGAATAAAGGTCGCAGCCTCGGAAATAGTTAAGAAGTGGTTTTATTTCACAAATGTCTCTAATCTGAAATAATCCAAAATTTACTGAGTATGGCCATGATGCCTGAAGTGGAAAATTCCACCCCTGACCTCATGCAATGTTCCTTAGTCAAAAGATAGACAATGGAAATATTATGTAAAATTACCTTCAGGCTATGTGTATAAGACATGTATAATAAAACTTAAATGAATTTCCTATTTAGACGGGTCCTACCTCTCAAGATATATATGAATGATATTTATATAATATACAAATTTTCTAACATTTAAAAATCTTTGAAATATAAAATAATTTTGGTCCCAAACATTTAAAATAAGTAAATGCTTTGCTTATTATCTATGTACTTTTAACTTTCTGTTTTAGAGGGTTGAAACGAAACACAAATGTTTTGCCCACTCAGCTCCAGAAAAGTTATACTGTTCTTTATACTCTGAGGGGAGTACCTTGAATTGACTGGGAATTGTGTTAATTGAGAGACTGGAATAAGATGATTCAGTAAGGGCAGGAGCAGCACCACAAGCCCCAGCCTCACTATTCAAAGGCAGTGGTTTAGCACTCCACCTTCAGAGCTCCTTGGCAGGTTGGTGTCCCTCAAAGACAAGGTGGCCCAGGAAATAAGGCCCCCTTCCTTCTCTTTCTCTCTCCTCTCTTAAATAAAAAATATTTAAAAATAAGATAGATTCCAGAGATTCCAGGTTATTGTCTATTGCAGTTACCATCTCATTGCTGGTGGAAAAAAAAAATCA